>VWZO01013264.1:170342-285651 GCA_013396975.1 Bucco capensis
TCCTCCTCTTTGGGAAGCACCAGGACAATTCCTCTGCATCCTGGACCCTTTGGGCCCATGCCATGCTGGTAGATGGCACCACAAGACATAAACCACAGCTCCTGGCAAGCCTGAGTAGATTCCTTGTGATATGAGTAATGGAAACAGGTGAAACCTAAACACTGCACTTCAGTCCTTGTCTAGTCCCCATGAGGCTCTTGTAGCTCTCCTTTAAATAAAAGAATCCATTTCTGACCCTCACAGGAAGTTAAACAACTGTGTTTGAAAGCTAAAACATAGAACAGTCTCCATGCTCATTCTTTCTCAGGAGAAAACTCTGCACATCACTATTTTTGTTTGGATTAAACAGTATATTTACTTCCTAAAAATGGATGCAAAGTACAAGACAGGATCCAAATAGATGGAAAATACACCCAAGCAATTAAAAACAACAGGCAGCAAGTGGTTGGAAAGAAGTTAGTACCAGGGACATCCGGGAAAAACCTCTCCCCAAGCTCTGGAGCTGTGGCCACTCACTAGCTAAAGTAGCACTAGCAGCACAGAAGGATGCATGGTAACAAACACAGCTGAAATCAACATTTCAAAGTCCTGCTGGCTGAGGGCCTTTCCTTAAAGTGGTGCCATCCAGATAAGAAGAGGATGGAAAGAGTTACGAATCCCCCTGGATCTATTACAAATCCCTGTCAAGGGTTAGGTTGGGTCAATCACCAAGCCAGGGGCAGATAATCTCTATTATCTCCTTTTCCTCCACTCCAGGCAGGAAAAGGGGAAATTAACAGAGAGAGAGAGACTTGGGGATTGGAAGTGAAACTGAAACTACTGCAATGGAAATAACAACAAGAAAATGAAGTATATATATATATATACATAAACACACAAAACCAATGGCAGACCCAAACCTCCTTGGTGGTAATTCCCTCCCCAGTGATGCTGGAGCAGGAGGACTCCAGCAGCAGCCAGGACTCAGGAGCTGGATCCTGGAGCTCAGCAACTCTTGCATGGAGATGGAAGGCAGAACAGAGAGAGTCCTGCAGGAACAGAGCTGAGCTGCACAGGACTCAGGGCTCAGTCTGCTGGCCAGGTGGAGACCCAGACCTCTGCTTTTGTTAATTAGCTGCTAATTAGCTTGATTAATCACCTGTTTGCTTGCTCCTAGGCTTCATGCATGAGACCCCAAAGCCCATGCTGGATATCAAAGCCTCAAGGACTGACCATGAGCTCTGTGGCATGGAATGTTTGTGACTGATTCATTATAGTTCTTTCAGCCATTTCTAGGGAATCAGTGTCATGGATCTGGTAGAATCTGCTGGTTAACTACTCATGATAGCATCAAGGAACAGTTACACTCCTTTATGAGCTCAAATAGCTGAAATCATACTGGCTTTTGTAGTACAACTCTCTAAACCAAAGGCTCATGCTAGCTAGCACTGCTACCTAAACATGCTTCATTCCCAGCATCCCAAATTCCTCTTTCCCAGAAGAACAGGTGAAACACTCAACCTCTGTGCAGGAACCAGCAGCTCAAGTAATCCTGGCAATAAACCCAGGACCTGCATCCAGAGCTGGTGTCTGTGCTTTGTGTTTGGAAGCTTTAGCAGGCTGATTGTCTCAGAGCTTTGTGACTGAGTCCATGGAATGGGCTTTGCTTTGGGGGTAGTCAAGGAAAGGTGGAAATGGTTACAGGGGAATCTGCTTGGCATGTAACTGTGGAGGATTGAAATTGAACACATCCACAGTCATATCCCAGAGTGGAGGATCTACACTGGTATTTTTTTTTCACCCCCCTCATCCATTTAATGGATCCAAATGTAGCTTCGTAAGATTCTTCAGGTCCCATTTTGCTTTCTTTCTTCACCTCATGGCACCCTGGACACAGTGCAAGCTCTTTTCTGAGCACAGTCATCACTACAGACAAGCTTGGATTTATTTCACACACTCAGAGGAATTATTGCTAACAGATCCAACTGCAAGGACTGTCCCTGGGGCACCTTTCCAAGCCTGGCTCCTTGGAAGGTTCCTGTTAACCACCTGCCACTCAGGACCAGGTCTGCAACTCATCACCACTCCTATCCACTTGGAAAGCTTTTTTTTTCCCCTATAGAACTTGTTTTTAATAAGGCACTGTTACAAACTTACTTGGTTTATGTTTCTAGAGGCTGCCAAAGGGTTGAGCAAATCAGGAGAGGGAGGTTGATTTTCCCCCAGGGCAATGTCTCTCTGACCTCCTCCCCAAAGCAGCCCATGCTGACAGCACACTCCAGGCAGATTGATGTTTTCTCAGATGAAATGAGGAAAGAGCTTAGGGTGTGAAATGAAGGGCAATGTGGTTCTCCTTTCCTTTCCTCTCAGGCATGGGAGAGGAGAGTGGCAGGGAAGCCAGCTCATCAATGCTGGCCAGTGTTCACCCAGGGAAAACACTCCAAACATTCACTCCTCTAGTCTAAAAACCTCCTCTTCTAGCTTGGGTTGCTCTTGTTTCATGTTTCTGACTCAATCATTTTGAACAGTAAAAACCTGCTGTTGGATCTTAGCCAGAGCTCTCCATCATTTTTATGCCCCAGCTGATAGGAAAGGCATGGAACATTTGAGGATGATTGATCATCCCCAGATAAACTTGATCATGTCATTGCTTTCCCTAGTCAATAGAAGTGTTGTGGATACTGCATTCCAGCCAAAGCTCTCCTGCTCCAAAGGGACACTGCACCTCTGATGGGGAACATCTCACCTTGCTTAAGTTGTCTTCATCTAAAGAAACCTCTAAGCAAATACCAATCTTTAGTGATTCTTCAGTGAGCACATTTGCTGAGGAAACAAAAAGAAATCCACCAGAACAGTAAATAGTGGGAAAGACAAGCTAAATCCAGAGTGCTCTGAGGTAACTTCAGCAGCAGCAATCCCAGAAGCAATTCCTCACTGGTGCTTGATAAAGCAGTTGTCAGCAAACAGAAAGAGGGAAGACCAAAGAACATGATCCAGCAGCACAGCCACTGCAGAGTTTGGTTTTCAAAGGAAAAGTGATGTTTAACCCTTTGTGCCTAGCACCAGTGCAGTAACTCAGGGATGTTTGCTCAAAGAGCTGCAGCAAACCTGGGCACAGCAAAGCAGCTCCTGAAGTAGAAGCTTGTTTCTCCCTCTGCAATGTGTAAAATAGTGTCCTCTTGCATATTATTCTTCTCCTTTTTGCAGGCTATTTTATCTCTTCTCCTTTGCCACTGCAGGGATGATTGTGCTAACAAAGGAGCTTTGCCATCCTGGGTGGAATCCTTGAGCAGGAGATGTCTGTTTCTGATTGTTTTCTTATTGTTGGCTTGGAACTTCACATCTTTTGTGCTGAAGGATGCCTTGAAAGCCTTGCTTGGGGAATATAGTATTACTAATGGGAAGATGTTGCTCAGCCCCCCTGGCAGGATGTTTCTATGCAGAGGAATGTTTGGAGCTGTGCATAGAGCCTGAGCCTGGAGCTTGCCTGGGTTAATTGGGATGCTGCTTGCTTTGATTCTGACTGAATGCCTTCACCATGGCTTAGCTTTAATTGCTTTCATTAATCAATGGCCACTGAATCATCTTTTTCTTTCCCCACTTGGACAGATTGTGTGGCAAGTGCTGGCTTGTCAGCAATTCCTAGTTCCCAGGTAGAGAGCTTCAAAATTGATGAGGGGTCCTCTTCTCCTTGCTCTGTGGAATGGATAGCAGATGCCCCTGAGTTTGGTGTGTTTATATAGTATTTATTATTCTTGATTGAACCCAGTGCAGTCCTTGGGACATGTACAGGACTGAGATTTAAGTGTTACCAAGCAACATCACATGAGTTTTCTATCTGTAATGGTCACAGGGGACTGTGAGGTGCTGGCTCCAAAGCAAACTCACTGCTGTTGTACTGAAAAAAAAACAAGAGAAGATAAATTGTTCCAGATTTGCCATGCTGGCTCCAATCCATGCTTGGTCTGGTCTGATCCAGTCTCCCTTGTCCTGCACCAGCTGAGAGCTGCAGAGGGAAACTCAAACAAATAAACTAACACAAGCTGAGGGATATGTCAGGCAATTTACAGCCTGCCTGACAACATCAGAGCACTTCCAGGGATGGCCTGGGGCAGGGAACTGTCATTAGTACCTTTATTAAACTTCTAGGATAGCAAATGGAAAGGAGATCAAGTGAGATCTATGGCAGTTTAAGGGAGTGGACTCAAGCCTGGAAGGAGATGTGGCATTCCTCTCCTTGGCAGAGGAAGGGAGCTGCCAACACCTCTCTGGCCAACCTGGCACAGTGGCTCAGCATCCTCCTGGCCAACAACTTGTGCTTAAGAGCCAACCTGCAGCTGCCCTCCTCTAGTGTGGATCCATTCCCCTAGGCCTAGCACTGCCTGACAGCCTCACAAGTCCCTCCCCAGCCCTCTTGGAGCCCCTGCAAGGCCACAAGAAGCTCTCCTGGGAGCCTTCTGTGCTCCAGACTGAGCAATGCCAACTCTCTGAGCCTGTGCTCAGAGCAGAGGTGCTGCAGCCTCTGAGCATCCTCCTGTCCCTGCTCTGGACACCTTGCAGCCCCTGCAGCTCTTTGTTGTAATGTATGTGCGAGAGGAAGGGTTGTGATCAGCAGCATGAAGTCTAGCTGGAGTCTACTAATCACCTGTGTAACCCCAGGGATTGATACTGGGGCTAATATTCCTTACCATGGTCATTAATCACCTGGATGATGGCACAGAGTGCACTCCCAGCAAGTTTGCAGCTATGGAAGTGGAAGGAGGAGTGGTTGTGTTGCCATTCAGAGGGATCCTGGCAAGTGGAAACCTCTAGGAGTTCAACAAAGGGAGAGGCAAACTGCTGCATCTGAGGAGGAATAACTCCAGGCACCAGCACTGATTGCAAACAGGCAAGTTGTTTACCCTTTTTAACTGAGCTTTGTGGGAAATGGACACTAAAAAGACTGAATAATCTGTAGGAGAAGTCCTGGAGGATCCAGGAGCTGAGAGGTGTTATCTGCTGCTAGTTGTGGAGCAGGCTCTATGTACACAAACACAACTCCCTCCTCACCTTAGCAGCTAAAGCAGCAATGGAGTTACATACAAATTCATCAAGCCTTCACCAATCTGCCTGAAATCCACAATATTTATTCTGTATAAAGGCAAAAGAAAAACAACCTCCACCTGTCAGAGCATAAATGTGAGGAATGTGGTATTTTGATCCCATTCTCACTTGTTGCAACCAACTCTTTGATGGCAGTGTTCTGTAATGATAATGCAGGGAGAGGTAAGCCCTTGGAGTTTGGTCAGCATTAGCTATTGAGAAGCTTTCAAGTCTATTAGAGTGGCTGTGGGAGCTATTATCATCTCTGCAATAGCTTGTACCCAGCCTTTTCCATTAGAGCCATTTCCTGCAAGGCAGAGAAAATGCTGCTCAGGACATCCACAGCATCCTTAGACCTTGGGAACAAAAAAAAAACCTTCACAGAATGAGCTGCTAAATAAAAGAGCCTCTGGTTTTGTTTAACAAACACTCAAAAAAATGCATTTAGTGCAACAGCAATATCCCCAGCTAGGAGCCTGTGTCTACAGCACTACAGGAAATATCCCAGGCTTTTCTAGCCTTTCTGCTCCATCTATCCCAGTGCTGGGCTAAGCAGAATTTTGTATACTTTCTATTGGCTTTGGTATTAGTTTTGCTCTTTCCTTAAATCCATTTTCATGTCAACCTGTGAGTCTTCTCTCCTCCTCTGCTGGAGAAGGATCAACTGGGATAGTTTAGCCCTAGATAGGAGCTAAACCAAGATAAACTGTCATGGATCAGTTACTCCAGGAGAGCTCCATCCCCAAAGTGAATTCACTAAGGAAAGCAATAATTGACTTTCTTACTCTGCCTTGCCCATGTCAGTGGCAATGGCATGAGTGTTAATGTTGTATTTATGAAATATTGCCTTTTTATTTTCAATCCAAGTGCTGCTAAAACACAACTACAGCTGCCTTAAGAATAGCTCCCTTGTTTATGTGAGGAAAGGTTATTAAATTGTCTATCCATCTGCCTCAGCCTTGAGCTCTAGGAAAATGAAACTTTTCAGCTGGAATATTCCCCAAGTTGTAGCTGCAGCTATTGCCTTTGTTCACTGTCATTTTGCAAAGGCCAGGTTAGCTTCAGACCAGCTGACAGATTTGCTTAAACAGCTCTACACTTACAGAAATCACAGGCCTGAACATTTCTCCCTGTGTGGGCTGGTGCAAGAAGCCTGTTATCAGAGCCAGCTCACTGGTGTTCCTGACATTGTTCAAGAGCTGCTAAAAATAGCACATCTAAAGCCATTTCCTTCAGTTCCCTCTTTGGAGAAGGCAGGGAGGTGATGACAACAAAATCTAGAAAGCCCCAAGAAGTCATTTTCATCTCTGTTTTAACTGGACTCCAAAGCAGCACAGGCAACAATAAAGAACAGGTAATGAAAAGCTCAGTTATTATGTCATGTAAGGTACAGGAAAATGAGAAAGGACTGCTAAGGTTGCCACAGAAATAGATGGTCTTCCCTTTCCCCTTCTCTCTTCTCCCCTTTCCCCCTTCTCCCTTCCCTTCCCCCTTCCCTTCCTCCTTCTCCCTTCCCTTTCCCCCTTCTCCCTTCCCCAGCTGTACAGTTGATATCAAAACTGGAGGAATAGCAAATAGAGGAATTAGAATCAAGCTTCAAATCCCAGCTGCAAATCTCAGGACCAGAGAAATGACCTCCAAAAAACCCTTGGCATTTGGATACAAAGCTATGAAAGTGAAGGATGCTCTGAAGCTAACTTCAGCAGGAGACCTTCTCCCTCTTTCTATCCTAGGCACTTCCAAGCAAGCTGAACTGAGGGAAACTTAGGCTAGGGTTAAGCCATGCTTGGGTAACAGGAGGTGTAATAAATAGCAGGCATGGTAGCAGAAGCAATAATGTTTTTATATTGCTGTCTGGAAAAGCTTGTTAGTCTTTTTCCATTTGGCAACTTTCCCCCCCCGCCCCAGCATCCTTCAGGAATGACACACACTGTACCTGTAGGGTTTATGAGGAAGGCAGCACATGCTTTCTCCATGAGAAGAGAGTGAGAGGCTTTGCAGCAGCCACTCAGCACTTGCCCAACTCCTCAGAGCTTGTTTAGGCAGACCAGAGGTGTTCTGGACAGGCTGCTTGGCAAATGCTGCCCATGGAGCTCTTGCTGCCCACTGCTTGCAGCCAAACCAAACTGAAGCACCTGCTCTTCTAAGGAAATTGGACAGAAAGGCATGTGAGAGCTTTCTAATCCAAGCAAAACAAAACAACAACCACCACCACAACAGAAGAAATCCCAGCTCTTGATTCAAGCAGCATCCCAAGCAGCTCCATTCAGCTGATTCCTATTCCTAGCAGCTGTGGATGCAGAGCAAGCACAAACTTGGCTAAGTCTGCTCTCATTTTCTCTAATGTTTTGTATGGAAATTGTGTCCAAAAGGCTTTACAGAAGTAAAATACACTGCTACAGGGGGAAAAACACGAGAGTCTGAGAGAAGTAAAAGGGGCAAGAGAGGCAAACAGGGAGGTATTTTTGGAGGCAGCTATTAGAGAGGATCACAGTCCCAAGGAGCACAGCTAGGGAAAAGCCTCTTCATGGAAGCTTAGAGGGAATCCTAAACCTGTGACCTGATCTCCTAGCATACCAAACACTTCTTGAAAGGTAATTCCCTGCTCTGAAGCTGGCTGTGGATGGACTTGAAAAGAAGGTTTCACATGAAGCAGAGCAAAACTGAAGGGAGACAACTCTTCAGATAATCCAGCTAATAAAGGCAGATGAACCATACATGCATGTTTGCAGCAATAAATAGAATTAATTAGGCAGCTGTGGGCCCAGAACTGCATTTGGAGTCTCCTACTAGCAGTGGGTTCTGCTCTTTGCCATATGCTTCAACTAATTAGATGAGAAAGTGACAGAACAAAAGAGTCTAAATTGCCTGTGACTGCCATTAGAAATGCATGGCAAACTGCTAGTAAAGAGGCAGTCCAAAAACAGCAGAGCAGCACTATATTAGATTTATTCAGCTATTGTGCAATGTTACATGCCACTGAAGCAGAGAAGGAAAAAGGAAAAAGCTAATCTTTATGATTTCTATAGACACTGGTACCTTAGGCAAAATAATCTCATTAAGTGTTGCACATTTATGTAGTTGTGCTTCTCTTCCTTTAAGACCAGAAGTAGGCATTTACCAGAGGCAGTTCAATACATCTGTTTTTTAAAATGTCAAAAGAAGAAAAGAACATTCTTAATTGAGGAAAAGGAATTGATTTCAGTTATTTCTACATGGTGAAAGAAATCTCCTTTCACTGCAAAGCAAATATTGTAGGGTAAGTCTGCCCCTCTCTAGTGCAGACAATGACACAGGCACTGCAGATGCTGGAGGGCTTTGAGATTTCTGACTCTTCTACTGAAAGTAGCTTTGGCTTTTAACTCTTTCCCTTTTTTCCCCTGGGTAAGCATCATCCCAGGACTGACAAATGATAAAAAGCCCAGCTGTTTCTTTCTCTTGCACACTGCTAGGTGAGGGAGTGTGATGCAAGCTGATGTCCAAGGAGCTCCACAGCACTCTGGGCCAGCCAGAGCTGCTACAGGAGAGCAGCTGTGGCCCTAGAAAGGATGCCAGCTGAGCTGGGCAAAGGTTGAGGGCAGAATGAGCAGGGATACACCACACAGGCTCTGCTTCATCACAGCCACAGCCTTAGCTAAGCTGAAAGAGGCTGAGGAGCAATGTGCAGCAGGCACAAGCTGCAGATGTTCCAGCCAGCACCAAATGTAGTGTTTGAAAGCTGGCAGCTCCACAAATGGAGGTCACTTGTGCCTGTAATTCCCCTCTGCTCTGGAAGCACATCTGCCACCACTGCTCCAACTGAGCTAATGCAACTCTCTGCATGGCTTCTGGAGTTGTGTGTGTGTGTCCCAACACAAGGCTTTGCACCAGGAGAGCTGTGCCAGTGACTGAGGAGTTGCCAGAGGATGAAAAATCAATACATATTGCTGACCTGCAGCTGTTGCTCCTCTAGGATTCCATGATAATTTCATGGAGCACACATTGAGAGCAAGGTTTGTGAGAAGATCTAGTGACACAGAAGAGGAAGCTCTTTTCTGTCCAGAAAGAGCTTCATAAAATGCTCAAATCCCTGGCATACACCTTTTCAAACTAACCACTAGTTTTCCTGAACTCCAGGCAGGTAGAGAGAAACTCTTCCGAGTTGTGGAGCATTCCTGCTTCCCATTGACCTCAGTTTGTGCTAGGGATGCTCTACCCTCTGGAAAAGCACACAACATCTCTATTGCCATCTGAATGGGTGTTGCACAGCATCAGATTGGTTTTTCCAGTGTTCAAAGCAAGAAAGGTAAAGAAGTTCAAAGCACTCATAGGTTTGATTCACATCTCACTTGTCAATCTGGCAGAGACATTCTCTTCCAACAAGCAGCTTGGCCTCACTGATGCTGACATTCACCCTTGACAGAGAAAGGAAGGACTGGTTCCTTAATTCAAAGCACATCTACTGCTTGCATTCATAAACAAGGAGGAAGAGCTGGGATTTCTGCATGCTGTTTATCCTTTCTCTCCAGCTTAAAAAAAGCCAAATAAAGCAATTCTGTTGCCCTCAGCAGGGCAAGGTTTGTGGCTTGGAGTACTGCACTGTAAGCACTCAGCCCACCTCCCCTGTGCCAGACTGACTCTGGATTGCTCATGGGCTGGATGCATTGAGCTCCAGTTTCTCTTTCCAAGTGAAACCTTAGATGCTGCCTGGAGCAGAGTGCAACAGCTTGTCTAACTGGGGAAGGAAGAGCTTTGGGGTGGAGGCTGCACACTTTGCCAACACCAATTGCCTTGTGGAAAGCTTCCTGGCTAAGGAAGCACTGGATGCTTCAACAGTTAGGGCAGCTTTCCCTCTTCTTGCTTAGATGATGTTTAAGCTGCACTTGGGCAGGTGCTGGAAGTCATAGAATCCTAGCCTGGTTTGGGTTGGAAAGGACCTCTGGAGCTCATCTAGTGCAACCCCCCTGCAGTGGCCAGGGACATCCCCAACTAGAGCAGCTTGCCCAGAGCCCTGGCAAGCCTCACCTGCAATGTCTCCAGGGATGGGAACTCAACCACCTCCCTGGGCAACCTGGGCCAGTGTTCCACCACCCTTGTGGGGAGCAACTTCTTCCTAATATCCAATCTAAATCTACTCTTGTCCAATTTCAAACCATTGCCCCTTGTCCTTTCACTGCAGGCCTTTGCAAACAGGCCCTCTGCAGCCTGCTTGGAAGTTCCCTTTAGGTCCTGGAAGGTCACTAGTAGTTCCCCTGAAGCCTTCTCTTGTCCAGGCTGAACAATGCCAGCTCCCTCAGCCTGTCCTCATAGCAGAGGTGTTGCAGCCCCTGAGCATTCTCGTGGCCTCCTCTGCACCTACTCCGGCAGCTCCATGGCCTTTGTGTGTTGAGGGCTCCAGAACTGGGGTGGGAGATCTTCCTGGGGGTTGGGAGAAGACTTCCTTAGGAAAAACACCCTGAAAGGTTCTTTCTAGGAGTGTTTTCTGAAGGATGCAGATGATTTGGCATTTTTGGCATGCCAGAGGGAAGGCAAGTCCAGCATTAGCAGAGTTTGCTGGTTCACACATGACAGCTGCCCTCCCTCCACAATCTATACACAAAGCTTAGGTGTTGTTTGTGGAAGAATTCTGTCTGACAGGAGAGAAAAAAACAAAAGCAGTCTCTTGATAATTCAGGGTAGCTCTTCATCAGAAGACATGTCAAAAGCTTTAATCATGACCATTCAGCCAAAGCCTTCTTTCTGACACAAAGCATTTTGTCTAATGATGCAGATGAAGCTGCCAGCCTTGACTGACAGCTGTTCAGCTGCATGCTGTGCATCTTTACCTTCACAGACAACATCTCCCTGCATTCCCAGCACTTCATCCTTCTGGCAGAATGAAAATTACAGAGAAATAGAGTTGAATTGAAAGGGTTTTCTTCCCCCCCCCCCCCAATATCTCTTCCTATGGCAGTGAAATTTTGGAGTGTTCTGGTGAAGGCTGCCCCTTCAAGCCTTTGAACAGAAATCCTAGCTCAAGGGAGCAGCACTTCATTCCATTTTTCTTCCTCTATTCTTGCTTCAAGTCTCCAGTATGCTACAGATCAGATCTGTAGCAAAACAAGATAAAGAGAAGGTCACAGTGTGGGTCAGATATTCTATAGAAGTGCTTTAACTTCCAGAGTACCCTTTTGCCTGCCCATGCCTTGTGATTTTTCTGTACAAACCACTGATGGACATTAGCACTGCTTCCATTCTCTTGTTTCTTTGAGCCTAAAACACTTGCTTGAGGAAACAGACCTTAAAAGTATTTTTTTTTTTCACACAAACACAGGACTAGAAAGAACATCCAGGGTCACTAGGTCTTGCCTTGCCCTCCAGTAAATGTTCCACAAAGACCTTCATGAAGAGAACAAGTTTCACCTTCAGATTTGTTAGGTATTTTGCCTCCACTGTTCTTGCTCTCAAAATCTCCTTTCCAGAATGGCAAAACAATAGTCTTCTCCTTTTCCCAGTGCAGTGTTTCCTTGCAGCAGGACAGGGAGCAGGCAGGCAGGTGAAGAGCTAGGGGAGCCTCTGCTTAATCTTGGTAGGTGTCATGGGCTAAGGTTTTCCTTTCCCCTGAAGAGCAAGGGAGGTAAACATGCAAAAAAACCCCAAATCTACACACAAAGCTTTCCACAGCATACAGAAACTGATCTGATCTCCCATCACCTTAGCCACAAGCCCTGGCTAACCCTCTCACTCACCCAACTTAACTAGTGCCTCCTAGAGAGTCATTGACTTATCTGACTGAAAGCTTCCTCCAGTATTTATTCTGCTCTTTCTTATCACTATCATATAGAGGGGGGAAAAAGAAAACCCTTTAAATTCAACACTATTTCTCTGTACTTTTCATTCTGCCAAAAGGATGAAGTGCTGGGAATGCAGGGAGATTTTGTCTGTGAAGGTAAAAGATGAAGCTGAAGATGCTTTTCTGTTACTGCCTAACTACATGGGCCTGTGCTTTGTCTTGTTGGCCTTGTTTCACTTTCTATCCCTGTGCTTTTGAACACTACCTTCTAGTTTGACATCCCAAGGTCTCTTTGGAGGCAGTGCCTTCCCCCTTGCCTTTTCACAGGCACTCCTTGGGCTGATGCAGAGCAAAGGCCTCCACATGTTGTCTGCAAAGACTCCTGGGGACTCAGGGATGAGAGAAATGAACCCATCTCTCTCTAGCCCTTCCTAACTTAGCTCTTTCACACTCCTAATTTAACTTCTAGCATCTGTTCTCTTCCCTGTTAAGCAAGCCAGGTGATGGCATTGGCACAGGCTTCAGGCTGTGAGAATAAAACATCTTCTTCTGCCATGATAGAAAGCAATCCAAGGCAGGCAGTTGTGCTTTTGGGATCAAATTTGTCTATGGACAAGAGTGCCTTTGGAATGTCTGTTACTCCACACAAGTTGCCTTCAGTTTCCTCTTAATACTGTGTAACTGCATCTTTTAAAAGGCTTTGGGATGATAGGTTTATTTAGCTTAATCCTAATAATAAACAGCATCCAAATGGGTTTTTTTTTTAGCTTACAAGTATCTCCCCTCTGAAATGACTGCAAGTCCTTTGCTCTGAGGAGTTCCTGGTGATGGCTAGTTAGATTTGCATCACTCACTATTTAAAGCAGGAGAGTTGAGCCAATATAACACCCCAAAAACTTGTAGGTTACTTGCTTTCCAAGCAGCAAAAAGGAGAGCTCAAGACTTATTCTAAGGAGTTTAAGACAGAAGAACAGAACAGTGTTCTGTGTTCTCACACTGATTTTCCCCTGGCTTTAAAACACATGATTTCTTCCAACTAGATATTACATCCTACAAAGCAAAACTTCATGAGCAAACCTTAAAAGCAATTTAAATTTTTCCATAAGCTTTACAGATATCATTTTCATTGTAACTTCATGAGATTGAGGAAGCACAATGTGGCTATAATCAAGCCTCCTCAGAGTGAGTCCCTTAGAGGCACTGTAGGGTGAAGATTTGATCTCAGCAACCACAACTCTTTGCTATCAAATGCCATAGTGATTCACAGTGGTTTATAACTGCAGAGATTAGCACCTCCTAGCCATGGAGAGCACAGACTCTGCTTCTCCTCTTCAAGGAGAGGTTCTCCTGCTCAGAAAAGGGACGAAAAACCAAGTTGTGAGCACTCAGTGGGAAAGCCCAGACCACTAGAAGGATCAAGCATTCCACCAACAGCAAGTGTTCCCAAGCAGCCCTGGAATATTGGCTTTCCCTCCACAGATCTCTGGGGAAGGTCCCAAGAAATTGTGGCAGGAGACAACTTGCCTTTTTTCCTTTGCAGGTGATGAAGTCAGTTCCATGGAATTGCTCAGCAGCACATTGCAATCTAGAGTTCTTTGGGGTTTTATTGTCTCAGTTCCTCCTGCTGAGCTGAATTTGCAGGTTCCTGTACTTTCTGGGGAGGTGCTCTCAAAATATAAACTAGCTCTCCAAGGAGTTGAAGATGAGCTCTTCCTGTTATATCTGGTGATGGATCAGTCCCCAGTCTTGCTTTGGATTTTAAAGGAACTCCTTCATTTAGTTGCTAAGCAAAGGAGGTGAAGCAGATGGCAGACTATATGTGGGAAGCACAAAAATAGCAAGATGCACAAGTGTTCTCATTGGGATTGTGGAGGAAGCTTATGTCTCCAAAGCCAAGCAGCAAGTCAGAAGGTTCTAGTCTCTCACTGGCAGACCTCCCCATTGAGATGGGTGGCACCCCAAATTCTCTTGGCATCCTGTGTTTTGGTAGCTGCTCAGAGTAGCACAGTCCTCACAGCATCTTGCTGCAGTGTCTGCAGCTCAGCATCTGCCTAAGCCTCATCTCAGGCCTCTCACTTCAAACCCAGGGAACAGAGCTGCAACTCTGCAAAGCTGAGGATGTGCAACCTCCTTCAAAACACAAGACCCTCAAAATAGGAGAAGTTTCCAAGTAGATGTGAAAAAAGAGTAAAGCATCTAGCTGGACCCAAAGCTAGAGAAAGTCCATCAGAAATTGCCAATTTCAGTGAGATTTGGCTCCAACTTTTATTGCATTACTTATAGCTCTGGAATCCACAGGTGTAAAGAAGCCCTGCACACAAATCCTTCAAGAAGGAAATAGAAAGGGAACACCCTCTGATTTCTCATTCCAATTACAACTCTTGAAGCTAAGGCAAATAGTTCAAAATAAAGATGTTTTCACAGCTGCTTATAATAGCTTAAAACATATAAAACTGGAGTTACAAGTGCTTTTTCTACTTGTGGGACTGCATCATAACTTTCCACCCCCATATGCATTTTCTCAGAGAGCCTGCTCAAATAATTTGCCAAGAATGGGAGTGCATTGCCATCTGCCAACAGTGGCATGAGACTGGAGCAAGCTTTAGGCTCCTCCAGATCTTCTCCATCTTCATGTGCCTTGTTCTCAGTTTCTGAATGAACTCTGAGGTCCTGAATAACAGGAAGAGTCATAACTGAGGCAAGACTCACTGATGTCAGAGAGGAAGAAGAGAGTTCTGATACCTAATTCCAGCCCATCCCTCCAAGAGAAATGGATGTGAAGCAGCTCAGTCACCAAGAGATGATTAAAGACACTGATGCTATCTGCCTCACCCCCAGTGTCCCAGCTCCATTCTCTACACTTTATCATGACTGCAGCACTGGAAAATCCATTCTCAACCTTCTCAGGATTATCAAAGGTCACAGATTGCATCAGCATTTGCAATAGAGCCATTTTGTCAAGAGCTTGTGCAAGTCAGTCACTTGCCAGACAAGCTACCATGTAAAGAACTTCTCTTATATTCACTCCTGACTAGGCTTAGAGCAGAATCTCTCAGAAGCCAACAATTTCAAGAGCCTCAAGAAGTCAGTGTTCTCCACCCTGCTCACATCTCTGCCATGACACCCGTTTTCTCCTCCACAGCTGCCTAAGCCATGGCCCTAAGGAGAGCAGCTAGATGCTTCTTCAAGCCCTCCAGGGATGGGCACTGCAGCACCTCCCTGGGCAGCCTGGGCCAACACTCAACAAGCCTTGCAGGGAACAAATTCCTCCTTGCATCCAAGCTCAAGCTCCCCTGGGGCAACTTGAGGCCATTTGCTCTCCTCCTGTCCCTGCTAAGCCTGCAGCACAGAGCTACCCCCAGCTCACTGCCAGCTCCTTGCAGGGAGCTGCAGAGAGAGCTCAGCTCTGCCCTGAGCCTCCTCTGCTCCACACTAAGCAAGCCCAGTGCCCTCAGCTGCTCCTCAGCACACTTGTGCTCCAGAGCCCTCCCTAGGCTCCTTGCCCTTCTCTGCACACACTGCAATGCCTCTGGCTCCTGCTTGGCCTGAGGGGCCCAGAACTGTTTAAGAACCAGGACCACATCTAGATGTTTCTTCAACCACCTCCCTGAGCAGCCTGGGCCAAGACTCAACAAGCCTTGCAGGGAAGAAACTTCGTTTATATGAACAGAATTGTAAGATAAACCAAGATATTTACACACACTTGCAGAAGAGGAATATAGCAGAGGGATAGGCCCACAAATGCTTGCTGAATTTCTGTGGGGAACAGTTGTAAAGATCATTCTATTTTAGGAAAGAATCAACTCAGCCATCCCCTAATATTTCAGACAGCACAATGTCTGGGGCTTTGCTCAGATACAAAGCAAAAGTGACACTTCCCCTGGTGTTTGGTACCTCTGGAAATGACCCTGAAAATTGCAGCTAGACATTCACAAACTGCTAAGCAGAAAATGAAAAGGGCAAAGTGAAAAGGAAGAATTACCCACAAACCCAGTGATGCACACCCTTCAGCACAATCCAAATTTAGCCAGCTTGGATGCTGAAGGGAATTACAAATATTGCAAAGACACTGTACTCTTTAAGCCTGGAACTGAGTAGCTCTGCTCCTCTCAGGGATTAGCTACCTGGCTGAGGTAAGATGTTTACAAATTCAGGTGAGCTTGGAGGGGAAAACATCTATGAAATTAACTCCTCCCTTCCCTCTAGTTTACTCTTTCCAGGAAAAGCTATTACAGATTGCCAAAGTCTTACTATTTATTATTAGCCACCTGCAGATTTCTCTACTGTGGACAAAATAATACCAAAACAAAACTAATTTTAAAGTCTTCCAGTTGCTTCTTTCTCCCAGGGAGAGACCAGACTACAATATCCATCTATCTCTAAATCCTCTTGTTTACTGTACCACTAGACTTGGTGCAATGTTGTTTTTTCTTCCTCTGCCAGGGATATGAAATGATCAGAGTGTAATATCCTAACTGTTTTCATCATGTGGAATTCTTTCTTTCCATGCCATTCTCAAATCCTAGGCAGATTGCCTACTTGATGGTCATGTTTTCCCCCACAAAATACTTAACAGCCAACAGATAAAAGCCTTAGAAGGAGCAGAACTAGAAATATTTACCTAACCTGCCACATGAATCATCAGAAAACAAATGCAATATCTTATCAGAAAAGCACAAACAAGCTCTTCTTGTCAATGGCTTCTTAGTAATTAATTCTTATTAATTAATGACAGTAATAACTACAAACAGAAAATGAGAACAACACAAAGCAAAAGCCAAGCTGACTGAACTCATTGGATAAAAAACACATGAAGTCAGGGGCATGCAGTTGCTCTTTTTGGTGATAAAATGTGTGCTCCCTGCAGTCAGGTGATTTTCCTCTTTGGGTTGAATTCATGAGCATAAAATGAAACTTCTGCTCTTTCTTTTCTTTAGGGACCTGAGATTCCCTCTCCAGGGACCTGAGGTTCCCTCTCCAGGGACCTGAGGTTTCTGGCACCCTTGGCACATCTCAGAGTTTCACTTGTAGTAAACAATTGCACTTTGGTCTTCTCTTGGCTGAAAGCAAATGCTTCATGTGCACAAACAGAACTTGGACAGCTTGGAGTGAAAACTCTTCCAGACACATTACTAGATAGCAGAATCATTTTGGGGGAAGTCCTCTCAGCAAAAGCTTGTGATGCAGATATCTTGATCTCATCCTAATTGCTCTAAGTTCCCTTTAAGTGCAGAAAAAGAAGCACTTTTGTGATTTATCTGTTTCTGGCATTCTACAAGTGCCTGTTCCTCTTCACTAGTAACAAAAGGATGGGTAGAACCACCATGTCCAGGCTGCCTTCAGTGAAGAAAAGCTTGAAGGTATTTTTTCTCCTTTTACTTTAGTCACACTTGTCAGGCTGCAATCATGCACAGAAGCTCTTCCCTGTAAATTATATGTATTCCAGGAATCCCTGGAGTTGTAAATGGAAAATGTGAAACCTGCTCTCCTAAACTGAACACCACACACAGAGGCAGCTTGGAGCAGCAGAGCAGTGGCTGCAACAAGGAGAACAACAAAT
Organism: Bucco capensis; assembly: GCA_013396975.1. Taxonomy (NCBI): domain Eukaryota; kingdom Metazoa; phylum Chordata; class Aves; order Piciformes; family Bucconidae; genus Bucco; species Bucco capensis. The sequence continues at coordinate 187,715 of VWZO01013264.1, forward strand.
CCAAACTTTTCAAGCAGACTTCAAGTGAAAGAATGGAAAATACTAGGATAGAAGCAGAAAAGCTCAGAGTGTATTTCCATGTACTTACAAAGGGGAAGCTTAATCACATTCCAGGCAAAGTTGATCAGTTCATCCCTGGCCACTTGTGGTTTTTTCCAAGCAGGTCATAGTTCCAAGAGTCCTGGAACATGTTTAATGTTTACATTAAACATTATATACATATGTTTAATAACCTAGATTGAGTTGTGGCTATCCTGGAGCTGCTAATGAGCCCAGGGAAGAGCACACAGGTTGGTTTGAAAGTGTATGGGTTGGGTTGCTTTTGGGTTTACTGCAAACCACCTCTCTGGGCAACCTGGCACAGTGGCTCAGCACCCTCCTGGCCAACAACTTGTGCCTAAGAGCCAAGCTCCAGCTGCCCTCCTCTAGTGTGGATCCATTCCCCTAGGCCTAGCACTGCCTGACAGCCTCACAAGTCCCTCCCCAGCCCTCTTGGAGCCCCTGCAAGGCCACAAGAAGCTCTCCTGGGAGCCTTCTGTGCTGCAGCCTCTGAGCATCCTCGTGGCCCTTCTCTGGACACCTTCCCCTTTGCTGATGATTTTTAAATACATCTGTTTTGCTCACCCCAAAGAGCACAGGCTGGTGGGTATTACCTTTCTCCTACAGGGTACTTTGTGACACGAAGCTGGTCAAGTGTTGGAGCTCCCACTTGTCCAGGGAGATGAGGGAATGGAGCTGGCTTAGTCGCTGCTGCCATCTCGTGGTTCCTCACCTTTGGAACGCTGACTCTTGCCTCGCCTGCCTTGCAAACACCACTGCATCAACCTCACAACGAGCAGCAAAGTTCTCTGAACATTGCTCAGCATCCTCTACCCTGGAGAGTTAGGGCAGACACTAGCAGGAGCTGCTGCAGAGGCTTAAAAGACAAATCAGCTTAAAAATGCTTGTGAGGTGGAAGACTTGGAGGAGATGAATGATGTTGGCTTTGGGGGTTTTCTCCCAGATTCCTGTCAAGAAATTGACTTGGTCTCAAGAGGCAGGGTGAGGATTCTCTTGGCTTTATGAAGAGGCTTGGGGCATTAAGATGCCCCACAGAATATCAAAGAGCACTTTACAGAAGAGATTTGGGAGTCTGCTCTTGCTGTTGTCTCCTAGCTGTGAGAGGAAGGAAAAAGAAGATGATGGGAGATGAAGAATAGGGTAAGGCTAACTGAAAAGGAATATACCATTGGAGTAAAGTGATATCCAGATGTTTAAAGCTGCTCTTCAGCTGTATTTCATCACACCAGGGGTTCCAGCAGCACAACTTTTTACCCTGGATTAAATAACCTTTTTTTTTTAGCTGTCTGAAATCAAGTAACCTCCAGCTGCTTGAATGTTCCCAGCCTCATCCTTTACACTCCACCTGACACTGAACCAGCAAACTGCTGCTTAAAAGTAGAAAGGAAAAGAAGAAAGCAGAAAAGGCTCTGAGGTATTTAACACCCACTGAAAAATACATTTATTGCAGGAAAACTCTAGTAAACAATATTTACACAACAAGCTTTAAGTTGTTTCTCTTCTTTACAGGAATGTACAGGATTTTTGCTGATGTGCTAAGAACACTGCCAGCAGGTTTTCCATTACCTACAACTTAGTGTCCATGATAATATTCCCATCCTTGTCCTTGACTCTAACTCTCCCAGAGACATACTTGGTTTCCTGCTGGCCATTCACATACACAGTCTTCACAGTCCCATCTGGATACTCCCTCCTCTTGAACTGGGCTGTGTGGAGCTCTCTCTGCCCATTACTGAACTCTATAGTTTTGCTGCCATCTCTGCAGGAAAGAAAGGTACAGAAGCCTTTGGTTGTGAAAGTCATTGTCAGGATTACACCCAGGCTTAAGCTTTCATCTCAGCAAAAATAAAACACATTCAATATGCAAGCAGAAATGCCAAAATACAGTCTTCTATTAAAATCTCATCCCAGCTGGTTGGAACTCAAAATCCTGTTCCTGCTAAAGTGATGGCACCTCACACAGCATCACAGAGTCAGCAAGGTTGGCAGAGAGCTGTGAGCTGCTCCAGCATCCTTAGCAGTGCCATGCCACTAAGCCATGGCCCTAAGGAGAGCAGCTAGATGCTTCTTCAAGCCCTCCAGGGATGGGCACTGCAGCACCTCCCTGGGCAGCCTGGGCCAACACTCAACAAGCCTTGCAGGGAACAAATTCCTCCTTGCATCCAAGCTCAAGCTCCCCTGGGGCAACTTGAGGCCATTTGCTCTCCTGCTGTCCCTGCTAAGCCTGCAGCACAGAGCTACCCCAGCTCAGTGCCAGCTCCTTGCAGGGAGCTGCAGAGAGAGCTCAGCTCTGCCCTGAGCCTCCTCTGCTCCACACTAAGCAAGCCCAGTGCCCTCAGCTGCTCCTCAGCACACTTGTGCTCCAGAGCCCTCCCTAGGCTCCTTGCCCTTCTCTGCACACACTGCAATGCCTCTGGCTCCTGCTTGGCCTGAGGGGCCCAGCCCTGAGCCCAGCACTCTAGGGGTGAGCTCCCCAGTGCTGAGCACAGGAGGATGCTCCCTGCTCTGCTCCTGCTGCTCACACTAGCTTTGCTCCAGGCCAGGATGCTCTTAGCTTTCTTGGGCACCTGAGAGCATCTGCTGCCTCCCTTGCACTAAATTCATTGCTGCAACAGTGCAAGAGAAGTTTCACACTTTGAGGACTGTGAGTGATCAGCCATCAGCCTTTATCTCCTCCAAGCTAGCAACAAATCAACATTTCCAAGACTAAACAGCTGTTCACAGTGCAGCAGATCCCAGTGGAAACTCCTGGAGACAGCTGTGTCAGTCAGGGCTCTGTCAGGGAGCTGCCCACAGGCAGAGGAAGATGAGAGGAGCAAGCTTACCTCTGCACATGAACAACAGTACCATCTGGAAAGATACTTTCTTCTTGCCCATCTGTAAATAACTTCTTGATAGTCTGATCAGGGAAGGTAATTTCTTTCTTGCCATCAGGATAATGCTTCTCTGCAATGTATTGTGAGACAATGTGCTTTATGACATCAGTACAAGTGCCTAGATAAGCAGCAGTTCTGACAGTTGGTTGGGCTGGATGGCTGAGAGAATGGTTTGGGTTGGATGGGACCTTTCAAGGTCGTATCTCCCTGTAATGAGCAGGGATCACAGCCCCAAACAACCTGACCTGCAATGCTTCCAGGGATGGGACATCTCTCACCTCTTTGGGTAACCTAGGGCAGTGTCTCACCACCCTTAGCATCAAACATTTCCTCTTTCTCTTTAGTCTAAGTCTCTCCTCTTGTAGTTTCCAACCATCACTCCTTGCCCTGTCCCAACAGGCCCTGCTAAAAAGTCTGTCCCCATCTTTCTTCTAGGCCCCTTGGAGTCCTGAAAGGCTACAAGAAAGTCTCCCTGGAGCTTTCTCTTAATTATCTTTAAGAACCAATCAACTCCAGTAGCAAATATTTCAAACTGTGAAATACTGAGCTCCAGAATAAAGAAGGAGAATGTTTTCACAGATGCTGAGCTCTGCTATGGCACAGCAATCACTCAGTGGCCTTGCCCACAAGATCACAGAGCGGTGTGCAGCAAGACCTCAAGCCAGGAGATTAAAAACCAAAGGATATTAAGCAGTAGGACCATTAATTCCTCACAGCCATCACCAGTTGCACAAGCACCTTAGCACTTCCTTTACCTATTTGTCCATTTGAAAACTGCAAGACCTCTAAGCCATCTGGGTATGTGGTATGGGTAGTCTTAGCATCAGCATAGTAATAAATCTGCAGGGAACAGTTCAGATTTAGCATAATTAGTGAGAAATTCAGCCTGTAGGTGTACATGTGTGCCTAAATAAGTGTTTCTAGCTAAATGGAGAAGGCAGGGGATACATACCACTGTTTGATCAGGCATCACCTGCTTCACATCCCCATTGAAGAAGGTTATAGTTATGGTCTTCCCATCAGAATCCACTTTTTTCCATGTCCCATTGGGGAAAAATATGAGGTGACAGCCATTTTTCAAAATCTTTTCCACCTAATGAATTGAGGAGAGAGATCAGCCCTGAGCCCTCACACTCCCTCCTGTGCCACCACAGCTCTCTTGGGGCACAGCAGAGTGCTGAGCTCTCCCTTTACCTTCCCATCAGCATAAGCAGTTTCTCTCTCTATCTCTTCACTCTCTGTACATGCAGATCCAGGTGCTAGTGACACAGGAGCTTCACTAGAGCTGGCCTGAAATGACAACAATAATGGAAGCATAAACTCCAGCAGAGCTTTGTCTTTACACCAGGCTGACAGGTGTTCTAGGCAACAGCAGCAGGGGAGAAAGACAAGTGCAGGAAGGCACAAAGACAAGCTATGGCTTATGAAACTCAGTGGAACTCAAGGGGTAAAGCAGAATGAGACTCAGCAATGGCTTGGCTGGGCTCCACTGCAGCCTGAGCTGAAGCACAATTCAGTGGGGTGTTGTGGCTCAGCTGCCTCAGGTCAGAGAGAACCGCCCGGGTGAGGAAGCAAGCAAGCAAGGAAGGAAGGAAAGCGCCAGGAAGCAAGCAAGCAAGGAAGGAAAGCGCCAGGAAGCAAGCAAGGAAGGAAAAGCACCCGGGTGAGGAAGCAAGGAAGGAAGGAAGGAAAGCGCCCGGGCCAGGAAGGAAGGAAGGGAAAGCACCACGGCCAGGAAGGTGTCCTAAAGCCTGAATGCTACAGCCACGTCTAGAGAATTCCTCCAACTGTTTCCAAGCTGCTTGCACAGTTGCCCTACGTGGAACATGTAAACCCTCCCTTGTTTCCCCCTCTCCCCAGCATCCCTCAGCCAAAGCACATTGCACTACCAGACACAGCTCCAACACTCTGCTTTGACTACTCCCTAGCCATTTTCTTGCATGACAACAACATCAGAATCTGAGTCAAGAGTTTCCCCAAATCACCCTCCAAACACTCATTTAAGTACAATTAACTATTGGCCTTATTTTAGCTTTTTCCTCCCCCTTAAAAAAAAAAATAAAAAATCAAATCCAGAGAACTTACTAGCATAAAAGTCCTGGAAGAGTTTTCCAGTGCTGTTGTCTCTGAGTTGCTTCTGTCAGGTCCTGAGGCAGGTGTTCTAGCAGAAAGCTTTCCTGCTCGGACACATGGAATATGGTTCATTAGGAGAGTGAAACTAAAGTACTGTTTCAGTGCTAGACAGGAGGTGAAGCAGTACAGGACACCTCCATTTCCCAAGTGCAGGAGAAGCTGAAAGCAGTGCCTTTGTCAAAGGAATCAGCATAAGCCAGCAAGAAGCAGCATTGCAACAGGCACAAGAGTTGCCCTTTCCTATTGCATCTTTGCAGGTTTAGAAAGCATTTCCCCCTCTTAGAGACCTAGAAAACATTACTACTTATCCTTTATAATGAATACAGGATGACCAGGAACTGCCTGGCAGACTTTTTCCCATGTCTCTTCTAGCACATCAGACAGATTGTCAAAATACAATCAGTGAGGGCTTCAGTTCTGGAATGTTCTCCTCTAACAGATAACGTGATGGGTGCCTGAGGTGGCTTTACAACAGAAAGCCTCCAGGGCATTATTCATTAGGAAGGGGTAGAGCTGCCAACAGGGTTTGCTCTTAACTGTGAGCAAGGAACAGCTGCCATGGCATTGCCCAGATGATTCCAGATCCCAATGATGCTTCTGAAAACAAACATTTGTACCTTTTGCTTGTGAAGAACTTTGCCCATTGACCTTGCTGCACTTCTGTGCTGGAAGAAGCAGAGATGCAGGTTGACTTTTGGGGCCTCCACTTGGTAGACTCTAGAAGAAAGTGATTTGTGCTTAACATGACATTGATTCAACACTGTTCAGAGAGTAGAAACAAAACCTGAACACCATGTGTAAAGCTTCTTCACAACCTCTGTATTTTCGAGACTTACTCAGCACATAAGCTTGGGTGTGCAGCCCAAGCTCTGCTTTTGAACTCTGTTAGTCTACTGCCTCACTCTACAACTGCAGAATGATAACTTGCTGCAAGCAATCCAGAGTAATATTTAGAGTTTCAACACTAAACAGAGCTGCTTTAGGCTGATATTTAAGATGCAGAGGTTCACAGGTTAGGTCCCAGCTAGGATTTTCCTTTTATAGTGGCATCATTTGGTATTTCTAAGATGAATTCCTCAAAAGAATGGATGCTGCATGTTGTGAAATTCACATTTAGAAAGAATCACACAATCAGGAAGGTTGGCAGAGAGCTGTGAGCTGCTGCAGCATCCCTAGCAGTGCCATGCCACTAAGCCATGGCCCTAAGGAGAGCAGCTAGATGCTTCTGCAAGCCCTCCAGGGATGGGCACTGCAGCACCTCCCTGGGCAGCCTGGGCCAACACTCAACAAGCCTTGCAGGGAACAAATTCCTCCTTGCATCCAATCTAAATCTCCCCTGGGGCAACTTGCGTGTGACATGAACAAAATTCTGTGTCTGTCATTACTAGTAGAGTCCTATGATTAGTAAATTCAAAGTAAACATGTAAGTTGTAGCTATTGAATCCCAAGTTTATGCCCCAAAACTCAAGAGTACTGACAAAACACCAAAATTAATCACTTACATATTCAGCTCCTTTTAGAGTCATCCCAGAATTTTCCATACTCCTCTTGTTTCCTGCAGTTTCTGCTTTCTTCCAGGCTTCCAGACGAAACCTCTCCATAATCCTGATCTCCTCCTTCAGCTCCAGGTTCTCACTGACTAAATCCTCTATGTGGTCTCTCAGGCGTCGCTGGGAGCTTGCCCACTTGGCCTCTTTCCGTTTCAGATCTTCCTGTAACTCTGCAATCTGCTGTTTTAAAGCCTTGGAAAAATGCATCTTAGAAATGAGAACTTGCTTTTTTTTGTTGTTTTTTTTTTAATATATAAAAATATTGTCATGTTGTAAGAGAAATATAAACATACACCAAAAAAAGCATGAGAGTGGCAAAAAACAAAACCCTGAGATCAGCTTCATGAGAATAGAAGATAGATGTTTTCTTTCCTGAAAGAGTTATTATTTACAGAATCATCACTAGGCCAGTGACTCAGCATCCTCCTGGCCAACAACTTGTGCCTAAGAGCCAAGCTCCAGCTGCCCTCCTCTAGTGTGGATCCATTCCCCTAGGCCTAGCACTGCCTGACAGCCTCACAAGTCCCTCCCCAGCTCTCTTGGAGCCCCTGCAAGGCCACAAGAAGCTCTCCTGGGAGCCTTCTGTGCTCCAGCCTGAGCAATGCCAACTCTCTCAGCCTGTGCTCAGAGCAGAGGTGCTGCAGCCTCTGAACAATGAAGTTGAAATGTAGTTCATGACTGCCTTTAAATTAACTCAGGTGTTCTGCTGTGGCCTAGAAGATGAAGAGATTTTTATACCTGAATTTCATCACGTTCTTTCTTGTCTGGAATTGCTCTAGCTTCTGTGCTATATTTCTCAAACACTTTACGTTCCTTTTGCAGTTTTTTCATTTCCTTTTTTTTGTATTCTTCTATTTCAGCCAGTTCTCTGGCCTTCTGCTGTTGGAAGTCTGCCATTTCTTTCCTATCAGCATGAAACAAAAGGTGAAGTGTAAGCTTAACACTGCTTCAAACCAAGATGGTAAGGAGGAAAATGAAGACTAAATTTGGTGATCAGTGATTCCAATCCAGCATTTGTTACTCCAAGAAAGAACCACAGAGCTGTCAGGGAGCTGCCAGCTCCTCTATCCCAACCCCCCTGGCACTAGAGCAGCTTGCTCCCAGCCCCAGCCAGCCTGGCCTGCAACACTGCCAGGGCTGGGGCTGCCACCACCTCTCTGGCCAACCTGGCACAGTGGCTCAGCACCCTCCTGGCCAACAACTTGTGCCTAAGAGCCAAGCTCCAGCTGCCCTCCTCTAGTGTGGATCCATTCCCCTAGGCCTAGCACTGCCTGACAGCCTCACAAGTCCCTCCCCAGCCCTCTTGGAGCCCCTGCAAGGCCACCAGAAGGTCTGCACCCACATGTTCCAGTTAAGACTGACCTGATATTTGCCAAGGCACGCTCCCTTTCCTCACGGAGTTTCGTTAGAGTCATGTTTTCAGCTCTGAATCTCTCTATTTCAGTCTCCAGTTCAGTGAGTCTCTCTCTCAGTAGCTGAGATGGAACAATGTTTCCTGCTAAAGATTAGCCAGGTAGAAGTTACCTCAGTGTTAGCCATCAGACTTGTAATACCTGTCTTCAAGATTTCCTACCAGCTGTTGTTCTCTTACCTCCTTGCTCCTGTCCCACACTTGGTTTGAGCTCAGGCTCTGGCTGACAGCCTGCCTTCTGCTTTGGTTTCAGTGAAGGAAATAGTTTCATCATCAGGTTTGATACAGGAGGTCCACTGGAATCACTGTCCACTGCAGACTCTTTGGATGCTTCATCTTTCCTCTTTGAGGCAACTTTTCTCTTTATTGCTTTCTTTGGGACTGTTGCATTATTCTGACTGGAGAAGTCCATCTGTAAAGGTACTTGAGTGTATTTTTCAGGTACATCACTATTAGTATAGTTTTCATCAAGATCACTCCACGTTCTTTCATCATCAAACTCAAACTTACTCCTGCTCATACAAGATTTGCTTCTCTGATAGGCTGAAGCTTCTCTCATCTTTTTCTTTGACAGTGCACTGTAACCTTGATCTGACAAGCCAAGGTCTGCATCTCCATTTTTGCTTTCTTTGCTGCTGTTTGGACCAGGATCTCCATAATCAAAGAATTCTGGATCACTTTCTCTATGGCTTATAAAGGATGTCTTAGCATCTTCATTGTCATGCTTTAATGTGGCCTCAGAGTCACTCTCTGAGTCTGTAGTAGCCTCACTAGTGCCCTCATCCTTCTCTTCATGTACAATCCATTGATTACTCTTTAAAGCAGGAGCTGAAAACACCTCACTCTCCATTTTACTCAGTGGATCCTTCATTCTAAAAGCTGTTGCTGGCTCTGAGGCTGGATGCATAGCTGTTCTATCATTTATATCTCCCTGTCTCACACAGTCTTTCTGAGTTTTCTTATTCAGAAGTTCAACAGCCAGAGCCTTTCCTTGCTGCTCTTTTGCCTTGATGGGGGTAGAAGACATTCGACGCCCTTTGAAAATCTGCTGATCCTGATCCAAGATCCTTTGCACAAAGGAGGAATTGCTGGAGAAAGACATTTCATCTGCAGCTTGTTCTAGAAACAAAAATTCATCTAATTCCAAGTTCTCTCTTTCTTTCTCTTTTTCCCAGCTGTCCAGCTTGCTCTGGAATGAAACTTCAAAGGACAGTTCTGACTCTGAGCCATGGGGACCTCGAGCACTCTGAGGCTGACCAGAGGCACTGTTCTCCAGCTCAGGAGGCAGCTGAGGTTTCTCTGTGCCACTGTTCTCTTTATTTTCTATGTTGTTGTTCATTTCTGATGGGACAGAAACTCTCATCTGCCCATCAGGACTTTTTCCTAATGGGCAGCTCTTTTTTCCACTCTCACTCCTGAGTACCAAATTCTTCTGAACAGGACAATGTTTTGCTTTCTGAGAGTGGTTATATTTTTTACCTGGAAGCACAGTTCTCTTCTGTATTTGTGGCCTGGCCCCTTTCAGAACATTTCTGTCATCTGAAGCCCTTTGTTCAAGTTTTGGAGTTTTGTCTCCATGTTTTGTCATTTTAGATTTGGCATTGGTGAATCTTGCTAAGCCTTCTCCTCTTCTCAGGAAGGGTTTTTTGATCACTGCTTTCTGAATGGCTGAGCCATTTGTCTCCTGAAAAGGAGTAAGGAAAAGTAAAAAAGCCACACAATCAGAGAATCACAAAGGTTCAAGAGAGCTCTGAGCTGCTGCAGCATCCCTAGCAGTACCATGCCACTAAGCCATGGCCCTAAGGAGAGCAGCTAGATGCTTCTTCAAGCCCTCCAGGGATGGGCACTGCAGCACCTCCCTGGGCAGCCTGGGCCAAGACTCAACAAGCCTTGCAGGGAACAAATTCCTCCTTGCATCCAAGCTCAAGCTCTCCTGGGGCAACTTGAGGCCATTTGCTCTCCTGCTGTCCCTGCTAAGCCTGCAGCACAGAGCTACCCCCAGCTCACTGCCAGCTCCTTGCAGGGAGCTGCAGAGAGAGCTCAGCTGTGCCCTGAGCCTCCTCTGCTCCACACTAAGCAAGCCCAGTTGATAAAAAAACCCTCAAGATTTCTTCAGCTAACACACACATACCCAAGTAGGAATTTAGATAGTATATTTCTACCAGATTTCTAAAGGCATCTGAAACAGTGAACTATGTGGGGCTTGATTTCTTTTGTATTGCCTTCAGTCTTAGCTTCTAAATGCTAGAGTCTTCCCTGCTGCACATTTTTCAAGCACTTCTAGCATCTTAGCACAATCTACAAAGAACAACAGAAGTTAAAGACTATAAATAAATAACCTGCAACTTCTGCTTTTGCTTCAGACGTTGCTCTTCTAGTTGTATTTGCTCTTCCAGGAATTCTTCAAATGTCTGTTTTTTCTCCTGAATTGCAGCTTTAATAGGTCTGGTGTCATTTAAGAAGTAAAAAGAACAGAACAGAATCAAGTCTAATTGTACTGAACATCACTGCTGTTCATAGACCTAAAGGTATTTCATCCTCTCAACTCCATCAGCCAGGCTTTTCCCACCCATGAGAAGGCTTCTGCCACAAGCATTATTAGTATTTCTTAGCCATGTGCAGACATTGAAATCAACAGAACTCCTGGTCTGAATTACCTTTCTTCTGTATTAGTCCATAAATGTTTTCCTCTGCTGGAAGTTTCAGAGAGATCTGCACTTTCCACACATAAAGGATCAAGGTGATGCTCTTCACTTTCCAGTAAGATTTCCATCTTTTGTTCTGGACACATGGTTTTTCCTATGAAATTAATAGAAAGTTGGTTTCCTCTCCCAAAACAAATCAGTTTGAGCAGCTTTCAGGTCAGATAAAAACCAGAAAGAAGCTTCATGGTAAGATATTCTGAATTACTACACAAAAGAGCCTTAAGAATGAAATTGGAGGAAGTCTTCTTTGAAGTTGAGCTTTCTTTTGAAAAGAGCATCCAATTATATATTAAAAATTGTCCACAGAGCTTAAATAACCCATTACAATTGTTCATTTATGGCTTAAAAATCACAGAATGGCCCAGGTTGGAAGGGACCTTAGAGACCATCTAACTGTTCTAATTGAACAGATCTGTATGTCTGCTGTACTGAAAAGCTCTCTTGTCAAGCTTCTGTTTCATATATATATATTAAGATCAATTTATCCTTTCCCATCCTTGTAAACCAAGCCTTCTGATGAAAAGCTTTCAAGCTGGTATGAAGTATGATGTAAAGCAATATCACACCTTCTTCCCAAAACCTCATATGGTTTAACTTCATCCAAGTTTCTGCTAGATTCCAACCAAAACCATCATTTCATTCATAGCAGCAGAGAAGTCCTGTTAGTGCTACTGCTAAAAGTGAGAAGAGGAGGAAAAACAAAGAACTCCAGTGCACTGCTTCTGATGGACAAACCATTGTTAGGCCTTGTCCTCCCTAATTGCAGTTCAGTTAGTAATCTTCACAAACAGAGCTGAGCTGAAGACATTGTTTCTCTGGACAGATTGGTGTTTTCCATTTGTCAGGTGAAAATGTGGCTACAATTCAGCTATCCAACATCTGTCTTTACTGGCTATTTTTCCTTTATCACCTATAAGCTTTAGCACCCTCCTGGGGAACAACTTCTAACATCCAACCTCCAGCTGCCCTCCTCTAGTTTGGATCCATTCCCCTAGTCCCAGCACTACCTGACAGCCTCACAAGTCCTTCCCCAGCCCTCTTGTAAATGACTAACAAATAACAGACTGATCTTGCTCATTTTTCAAACAACTCTGCACTTTCAGAAGCAAAGCCAGACCTTGTTTCTCACAGGCAGACCCTCCTGGAAGATTGCTCTTCAAAGATGAGCTGCATTCTTTCTTGGTTAACTTCTGTAAAACATCACTGTCTTGTGGAGATGGAGAAACACTTGGAGCATAAACCCTGTCTTCAAAGAGATCCTGATGCCCAGAGGGTGGCAATTGGTGTAAAGTTGTTAAGGCTGCTGAATGTCCAGCTCTTAGCTTTCCACTTTCAGCCATTACAGTATAGCCTTGAAATTAAAAGAACAACAAAAAAAATGTCTCTGGCATTGTATTACACTGCCATTGTTCTACAGGAGAAAAGAAGTTGCACTCAAGGGCAAGATTCATCACCTAGCCTTATGTTACTCACTCAAAATCAGTGATTCGGCAGGCTGGATTTCCTTCTCCTAAATTCATTTTCTCAGGTAGGCAGAGTGAAAGCAAACCAATCATTTCAGTCAGGTTGGATTGATACTGCCAACAGCTTAAAATACTCCTGCTCAACTCCAAAAGCTTCTTCCAGCCCAGCACTGCCCCTTCCCTTTGTACACAGCAAACAAGACTGGAAAACTGATACAGGTTCCAGGTGTTTGCTTTAAAACACAAAACAGCTCCCTAGTCTAGTTCAGCTCACCACCTGAACAAATGAGTGCTGCATGAGCACACAGGAGGAGGAACCACTTCAGCAGCAGCTTAAAGCAAGCCAGAGTATTGTGAGCAACAGCTCATCAGGAAAAAACCAACTGTTTGCTCTACACTTTCTATTGCAAAACAAGGCTGCCATGGATCAAGTTAGCAGTACAGTTGGTATCTTAGGAAACCAGGACAGTATTGCTCCTAGAGTAGCACTCAACTCCCAGGCACTGAAGGGCTGCAGCATTTCTCTTTGACTGATCAAGGAGTCTGCAGGTGAAGAACACTGAACACACAGTCAAAGTTTAACTGAAAAATGAGAGGAATTTTTACTCCAAGCATGTCAGGTGTTTCCCTTCTCAACTTACCAACAACTGTCTGCCCAGATACCATGCTCAGGAGCTTCTTCTGTTCTTCCATTAACCTCTGAAGTTGCTCCATTTGTTGTTTCTTTAGCTGTTCCTGTTTCTGTTGTTGCAACTCCTTCAGCTTTCCCAACAAAAAAAACACACACAACCAGAAACAAAAAGTATTAGAGGCTAGTTTCACTTCAAGTGTACCACAGGATGAATGCCAGCAAGACAAGAGGTATTTCTTTGTGTTTAAAGCTGTAACATGAAGGAAGTGAAGATCTCTCTATGAATACACATGCTCTTTCTGGTTTGCCCAATTAACAGTTACACGACTCTTCAACTGACCAAGCTGCAAACTGCAGCAATCAGAACATTCCTTTCTCCTGCAGGGGAAAAACATTCCAATTCTGCTCTTGGAACATAAACTATGCTGTGGTTTTATTCAAATGTGAAATACTCCATAATTAAAGCTTTAGGAAAAGTGGGTTAGGTTTTTTTTCCTCTCCCCAAGATCTCCATTACTGGGAACAGTAATGACACAAAGGACCAAGAGAGGAGGAAAATCACATCAGAGAACATTAATACTGATGAAATACTGATCAAATTCAGTCATCCTGTCTTCATTTTCTTGCCTAACAGGAGCCCCTGGCCCTGCCTCAAGGGCTATCCAAAGGCAGGGCATTCTGTACCCTTCCAAACCACAGCAATGGGTGCTGGGCCCCCAGATCCATCTCTGTCTCCAACACATACAGATGTGCTAATTCCAGCTCTTACCAAGGAAAGACAGGAGGCCTGCATTAATCCTTCCCCAGATCAAAAATTAGACCACACCTATCACCCAACAGCTATTTCCCTTGGAGCCCCTTCAAATTCCAGTGCAAACAGAAGGCACTATGTAAATAGAAGCTGTGACCTAGTTACCATGACCTAAAGATCACCTAAGGATCACCTCCAACCCTGTCAATTCATTCACCTAAGGATCACCTCCAACCCTGTCAATTCATTCACCTAAGGATCACCTCCAACCCTGTCAATTCATTCACCTAAGGATCACCTCCAACCCTGTCAATTCATTCACCTAAGGATCACCTCCAACCCTGTCAATTTATTCAAGGAATCATACTTCTACTTGTTCTGAGAATATCATCAGAAAACCCAACTGCAAAATCTCACACAGCCAAACTCACATTTGCCACTACAAGCATCAGATTTATCTTCTCATACTCTATTAGACTGTCAATAACTTCCTAAGCCAGGAGACTTAATTCCCCTTCAGATACCACTCTCTCCATTGCAGAGTGTGCTTACTTCCAGGCATGACAAATCACATTTGGGAACAAACTAAATCTTTATGGATATACATCAAGGGAATTCTAGGACTTTTACCTGTTCAAGCTTTAGTAAGAGTGGATCACTGTTCTCAGACTTGTTCTGACCACTCACTTCACCATGGACAATGGCTTTTTTAGAGGTTTCCACAGGACATCCTGCTGCTGGAAAAGATGTTTCAGTGGCACATTGCTGAGGTGCATGAGAGCTGCCAGCTTCTTCACACAAGGAGTCATCACTTAGAGAAGAGCTGTCTGAAACATGCAGCCCTTCACCAAGGAAAGCTGGGATGTTTTCAGGTCCAGACAACACAGTTTCTTTGTTGCTTTTCAAAGCAGGAAAAGGAGGATCCAACAAGACTCCAGCACGGGAACTATCAGGCATCCAATGTGCAATGAAGTTTTGGTCACTCCCTGGATCTTCAGCAGTTGGCATGTTGCCAATTGTTTCCCAATTTCTTTGCTGATGTAGCATTAACATAACAATAGGAAGTTCAACAGTGTTAGGACAGGAAAACTGACAAAGTTCCGGATATTTGGTAGGGATGGTTACCAACTTCTAGCACCTAGAAATGAAGCAGATAAACACAATAAGAAATCGACAACAACAGATTCCCCAGGAAAAGAAAGTTACTTTCTTATAACCAACTTGGTGTATTTATAAAAAGAAGTCACATTCTGCTTTTCTCTTGGCAAAGGAAACAATTTGGACAATAAGTAACAAACTCTTACCTGTGCAGGAAATCAACCCAAAATAACTTTTAATCTTAATATTACCTGCACTCAAATAAATAATATCTCAAATATTATAAAGCTGTTCAGGAATCCTCTTTTTCTACTCCACAAATACTCTCTCTTCTCTTGTTGCAGGTATCTGAATCCCTGTCTGTACTACTGAAGAGCTGCAATAAGAGAAGAGAGAGTATTTGTGGAGTAGAAAGAGGGGATTCCTCAACAAGACCTTCACATTACAGCAGTTTCAAATGAATCTGTCTATTTTACTGCACATATTTCAATGAAGCACTTCTTCTTGTCTTTTCCTTAGTCTCTCATGCGAACTCTACAACCATGCTGCCTGTTAGCTTCTTTCTCCCAGCCAGCTTCTTTTATTAGATTAACCAAAACAGTCTGAACAGTGCAAAAATTGCAGTGATAAGCAAAGTGTCATAAGCCACGAATGACTTCAGGCAGGTAGGAGATCCAAAGCCATTTCCTCACTCAGGAAGAAGAGACACAGCTGCTGCCGATGATGATGTGGCAGTCGTGACCACTCAGCCCTGCGAGCTCCAGCGAGTCCCAAGGCAGTGAACTACTCTGCCTGTGCCTAAAGTGCATCACCGGCAACAGAGAGGAAAGAAGGGGCCAAAGAGAACCCAGTCACAGCATCCCAGCCTCATCGCTCCTGCCGATAGCCCAGGAAATAACACCGCAACGCTTCCTCGCTCCCCAGAGGTTTGTTCACGCCACTTCTCGCTCAGTTTTCCCGCTGTAAAAAGGCTAATGTTTTCAACCAAAGTTTGAAACTGCGACTAGGAGAAGCAGCGAAATTCCCTTAGAAAAAATGTTTCTCTCCGTTTCAAGACGCCACTGGAAGTGTCCCAGCGAGGTCTAGATTCCTATATAGGCAAACTCAAGCCTATAGAGAGCTCACACAAGTGTTTTTCCTCTCACTGTCTGGAGACCCTTCTGCGGCAGCCTGACAGTTTGAAGCGTCCCCTGAAGCACACGGGCAGCAGCACCTTCTGCCTACCGAAAGCACCGGCAGGGCTGAAGCTGACCCATCCCGGAAAGGCGAGGAGAGACAGAGGGATCCCCCCCCCACAAAGGTCGCCAGTGGGGAGACAAGCAGAGCCACACTCCTCAGCGAAGACGAGCGGCCAGACCTGGCGCTTTCCTTCCCTCACAGACACGGACACAGCAACACCCTCCGAGAGGCCGCACCGCCAGCCCCGCAGCACCCGCACCGCAACAACTTCGCCCCGCGGCGGCAGCGCCAACACCACTCCTCGGTGCCTGCCCTCCTGCCGCCAGCCTCTCCCGCTATTACAAACCTGCCGCCATCGCACAGGCTGCCGGCGCCACAGACCAGCCACCGCCCCGGCCCCGAGCACGCCGGCACTTGTAGTGCTAGGCCGCGGGCTTTCCCGCCCAGCTGCGAGGAGGTGCTCCGGCACTCGAACTACAACTCCCAAGCATCCCAGCAGCCAACAGGCCGCTGGTGGGTGGCCACAGTGCAGTCGTGCCCCTGCAGCCGCCGCTACCCGGGTTCCTGCCCGCGGCTCTCAGGGGCGGGAAGAGGCGGCGGGAATGCCTTCGGGCAGCTGGGCCTGCCCCTCCTTCCCGAGGAGGGCCCGCAGGTGGAGGTGGTTTCCGGGCACTCCCCAGCCTTCAGCCGGTGATCCTCTGGGGAGAAGGCGTTTCTCTTCGGGAGGCGCAGAAGGCTTTCGCATCTGTTGCTCGGCGGCTGTCCTGGCACGGTGTGAGGGGGTTCCTGCCTAGTGAGCTCTCCGCAAGCCTTTCGGGCTATGGCTTTGGACTGTTAGCGTGCATTTACTGCGGCTGCTTCCACCCTTTTAATCTTTAAATAGCTGCAGTAAGGGAGGAACGGGAAGACAAAAGGGCAAAAGCATCCCCTGGCTTTCTGACACTTGGTGCTTTAGGCATGCTCTGCCTTATACTCATCAGTAACGAAAAACAATAAAAACTTCATCCAAGGGAGAGAAAATCTTCTGGGGACAGACTTTGAGCAGATTTTTAACTCAATCCCCTGCCCTGTGTCAGGTATTCCAAAGATCGCTTGTGCTTTAATTTAATTTAATGACAATTTCATCCTCCTCCCAAGTCGCAGCAAGGGTTACTTACTATTCCTCATTGTGAAGTAGACCGCATTTTGCTTGCTTTGTTTATTTGACTGGGTTGATGTTCCTTTGGGCATTTTACAGGAACGTCCAGTTGAGACAGCACCAAGCTCCCCGCTCCCACCGCCCAGCTCTGCAGCACGAATGGGGCAGGAGGGCAGCCCGTGACCACGGGCAAGGGGCCGGGCCACCTCTGGGCCCTGCAGAGGCCTCTCCCTGCGCCCGCACCTATTGGCTGCCGCGAGGTGCCGCGCTGAGGGCACGAAGGCCTCCGGGCTGGGGGATCCGCCCCCCTACGTCACGAGCTGTCGGGGCGCTGATTGGCTGCGGCCACCGCCTCGATCCCTGTTAGCCCGGCGGTGGATGTCGCAGCCGCTTTGCACCCTTGGCGGCTGAAATTCGGCCCAAAATGGCGGCGGCTGGGAGCGGGGCTGAGGCAGCGGCGGCGACAACGACGAGCAGGCTGGAGGGGGCGGAGGAAGAGGAGGAGACGGCGGCTGCGGCAGAGGATGGGGAGGACGGGGAGGAACGCAGCAGCGGGGCTGGCAAGGCGGCGGCGGCAGTAGCAACAGCAGGAGGCAGCGGGCAGGTCGGTGGCGGTCGCGGCGAGAGCGAGGAGGAGGAGGAAGATGAGGAGGACGTGTTCGAGGTGGAAAAGATCCTTGACATGAAGACCGAGGGGGTGAGTGCGCGGCGCCCCAGGCCGCTTTGTGGGGCTGCGATGAGGCGGCAAGCGGTGGCTCCGGGAGGAGACTGGGCTGGTGTGCGGCCCGGCTGCCCCCTGCGCGGGGCCGGAGGCTGCCCTGGTGTCGGGTTTCGCCCCGCGAAGGTGGAGGGAGGCGGGAGGCTTGTTAGCCATGCGCTGACAGCAGGGGCGGGCCTGAGAGCGCTCGGCCCGCGCGGCCTCTTCCCTCGTGTGCTGTACCGCCAGAGCCTGCTCCTCGGGCAGCTTCTGGATCTGATGGAGCAGGTCCAGAGGAGGGNTTTAGACTGGGGCGAGAACCAGGCAAAAATAGGACTCTGGTTAGCGTGGTGATTCAAGACACGTTGTGCATAGTTTTTGCAAGGATGGTTTTTCTATCTTACAGCTTTGACTAAGGAGACTAAGTCTGGAGTATTTGTACTGAGGGTTTTCTGTCTGCATTGTTAAACTACTTTGCTGTTGTGGCTAAATTGCAGGAGTATTTTGGTGTGAAGTGTCAGAGTGCAGAAATGGGCAGGGTTGAGTATAATGGAGAAACTGAGGGTGGTTTCAAGGTGTGTTTAGTGAGACTGTTTGCTAGCTTATCAGATACATGAAGACCACTTGAAAGAAGAGATACTTTCAATTAAAATAATTGCCTGTAGTGATCTTTGATTTAGACAGAAGGATCATACCTTTTTTCTTTGAAAGCAGCATAGCCTGCTTGAACTTCTTTCTTATTATTGATTCCGTGTCTGAAAATGGTTAATTTTAGCAAATTTATGGGTGTTAGTTGAGGTTTCAGTCAGGTACACAAGAGTATAGAGTTCTGACAATTTAGTGTCAAACATCTGAGTTTTGAAAGCCTTGAGTTGGAGAACCTTCAGATCAAGGATTGATACTTGCAATGCTGTCATGATTGGGTTGTATCTTGGCTGAAATATCTTGATGGCTTAAGAATGTTATGCTTTTGAGGTAATTGAGTGTGTTTACCTTTACCTCTGTGAAGTGTTGGTCAAAATAATATCAGGCAGTCAGGCTTGAAAACAGTAGGACTCTTTCTGTTTCTTTCCTCCAGCAATGGAAGCTAACATCTGGTGAGGGAGAGAGTCCTACCATGCCCCACACTTCTACAGAGTAGCAGATCAATTTCCTGTCTTTTAAGCTGCATTTTTGCATCACTCTCTGTATACTGTATTCAGTGATTCAACAGCCAAATAGTCTTACCTTTGCATTAGACTTTATCCAGCTTTCTCAATTAATTAAGAAAGGACAGATCACTTATTTCATACCTGAGTTACAAGGGTGTAACAGGAACTCTGCAGCTAGCTGAAATCCTCCATCTGAAATGGCACAGCTGAGAGGCCAGACTGGGATTCTGTGATTCTTAACAGCTAGGAAGCAGGAAAGGAGCTGGCAGTGCCCACAGACAAGTGAGTTGAACATGAGTCAGCAGTTCCAGCAGCAAGGAAAGCCAACAGTATCCAGTAGCACAGCCAGCAGATCAAGGGGGATGATGCTTCCTCTCAGTGCTGCTCACATGCATCCAGAAGGGACTGTGCCAAGTTCTGAGCTCCCTAGATCTGGATGTACTGGGGCTCTGAAAAGAGTCTAGGGAGCTGGAGTACAGGAGGCTGAGTTTGCTTTTACCACAAGAAAAGAATCAGGGGTGATTCTAGTGGTATCTGTGTCTTCTTAATGGGAGGATGTAGAGGGGACAGAGATCTTTCTCAGAGCTGCACAGTGAAAGCATGAGAGATGCAGTGAACACAAGCTGAAACACAGGAAAATCTGCACTGATTGGGCAGATTTCTGAGCAGCCTGAGCTAGTTGATCCTGCTTTCAGCAGGGCAGTGTACTTGTTAGTTCTGGAGATCTATTATAACCCAAGTTATTCTGTGACTGGAATAGGAAAGTTACTAGTCATTTCTTTACTGAGTAACACCCTTAAGAAAGAGACAGAGAGGTGAAGATGATTCTGAAAACTTAATTCCTAAACCAAGAGGGTGTGGTTAGATTGCAAGAGAAGTATTATACTAATGAATCTGAATATAGGCTGTTGAAAGAGGTGCAGGTTTAATCAATAAAGGTGACTGCACTGGTTTTGTAGGATCTCTCTGCTTTTCAATAAAGCTTGGTGCAGGAGCCCCTGAGTCGCTACCTGTCCAGTTATATCCTCAGCATCCTGAGTCCAAGCTAATAAATCTTGCCTCTCAGCAAGAAAAGGAGTCCCTCTTGAGAAAAAAGGATTCAGACTATCTTATTTAGGAGAAAGGTAGGAGGTGATTTGGTAGAAAGTTAGTGTGTTTGGTTTTGTGTAACTAACACCCCTGAACTGCACACACTCACATTTTTGCCTAGATTTAACTTGAGCCTCTTTGGTGCTGTGTTTGGGTGTTTTTTCCTTAAGGTATTTCAATTTCTCTGAAGTGGCATTGATTGCAAATGTAATGGAAGTTATAAATTCCAATCTAAACCTGTTAATCTTCATGCTGTTCTATAATTCTGGGAATTCTTACATCAACAGGAGGTTGAACTCCCATTCTATTCATTTCTAGAGCCACAAAATGATTTCTCTTCTGAGACTCCCAGGAATTGAGAAGCTGATGCAATACTGTGCTGTGTTCTATTAAATGTTGGGGTTTGTTTTTTCTTACAGGGTAAAATTCTCTACAAAGTGAGGTGGAAAGGCTACAGCTCTGATGATGACACCTGGGAGCCAGAGGTTCACTTGGAAGACTGCAAAGAGGTGCTGCTTGAGTTCAGAAAGAAACTTGTGGACAATAAGCCCAAACCAGTTAAAAAAGACATACAGGTGTGTTTCCCCTTCCACTATCTTACCCTGAAGTCATCTTCCCTAGCTAGGCTCTGCTCTGCTGAGTCACAGAAGAGACCTCTAAGCTGCTCAAGTCCAAGCATCCCTAGCAGTGCCATGCCACTAAGCCATGGCCCTAAGGAGAGCAGCTAGATGCTTCTTCAAGCCCTCCAGGGATGGGCACTGCAGCACCTCCCTGGGCAGCCTGGGCCAACACTCAACAAGCCTTGCAGGGAACAAATTCCTCCTTGCATCCAAGCTCAAGCTCCCCTGCTGCAACTTGAGGCCATCAAGGCCATACTGAAGCTGGGCACTGCTTCATTCACCCTGCAGCTTTGGGGAGGAGATTGAATTTTTGCTTATTGAACATTACATTTGATATGATGGGAATAGAGAAAACTGAATTGTAAGAAGGCAGCAGGTGGCTTTTTCTTTTCTTTGGCTGCTCAGGCAGTTTGAGAATGAAGCAGAAGAGTCTAGGTTGAAAAGTGGTACCCTACTTCTGGGAAACCTGTAGATAAATTTTACAAACTCAGGTTAATTGCTTGGGTTTTTTTCAGTTCAGTTTTAGTTCTGCTCTGGAATCTGGTTTTTGGATGTCTGAGTTAGTTGACAATTTCTGTGTATTGATTCCCATCCAAGCAGTTAATGTAATTTAGAGAAGTGAGCTAGAATTGTATGGAGAAATTTTACCTTTTGGCAATGAGGAATGATGCTTGCAGTGATAAAAAAGATTAAAGTGTTCAGAAATTGCCCTTTCCCAAGCACCAGCTCTCCCATTTTTGTATAGTTGACACCAAAGTAATAAAGTTTAATGGGGAAAGAAATCTCTTTTTTTTTTTTTTTCCCCTACTTTGTAGAAACTGTCTCTAAATGTTGATGTATTTGAAGCAGAATCTGACAGTGACTGGCAGAGTGAAACAAAAGATGATGTTTCACCAAAAAAGAAGAAAAAGAAGTCAAAAGATGGGGAGGATAGAAGTCCAGAGGACCCAAAGAAGAAGCCCAAGCCTACAAAACTCAAAGAAAAACCTGGAACACAGTGTGAAAATTCCCCAGATGCTTTGGTTTTAGACTCCAAACCAAAAAAAAGGACTTCTGAAACCAAGGAGGATTCAAAGGACCCAAAGAAGCAAAGAAAAGAAGACAGTAAAGAAATGAAGAAAAAGGGAGAAGTTAAAGATGTAAAAATGAAATCTAAAGAAGATTCTAAAGAAGGTAAAAAGTCCCAGAAGGAGAAGCATGGAGATGCTCAGCTGGACTCTGAATCCAGTGCTCTAGACAATGTCTTCTATCAAGCAACTGAGAATGAAAATTCAGACTTCAGTTCTGAAAACAAAGATGATAAGCCAAAGGAAATAAAGGAAGAGCCAGTGGAACAAGCAATTTCTGAGAAAGATCCCAGTGCTGAGAGGCCCCTGGATGGCTCAGCAAGTAATGAAGAGGAGAGCACTGATGGTAAGGCTAAAAGGAAAAAGAAGAAAACTCTGAAAGCTGAAACTTCCAAAGAGGAAGGGAGAAAAGTGGAAACTCAGGACACCTCTTCTGAGAAGAAAAGCATGCACAGAAAGCAGAAAGGGCAAGTAAAAGTAAAAATGGAAGCAGGAGAGTTGGAGAATGTGTCACCTGCTCCTTGCCCTGTGCAGAAGAGTTGGAAGTTAGCTGCTGAGGAAAGAGGACGCAGGTCCACGGATTCAGCCCCAGAGGTAAGCCATGGGGAGGGGGGCTGGGGGTAAAGCAAACAGTACAGAGAGCTCAGGAGGTTCCTGCTCCTGGGGGCAAAGTAAAATCCAAATTTGAAAGAGAAGGAGCTGAATCAAGCTAAAGAAAAGCCAACTGCACAATATAGAGAAGGAACTCTGGGACCACACCTGGAGTAGTGTCCAGTTCTGCAGCCCCCAGGACAAGAAAGATCTGATGTTCTGTATAGAAATGTCAAGGTTTCTTAGTTAAGGTTAAGTCAGTGCTATCATGATTCCTTTGAATGTACAGAGGTGTTAAATATTTACTTCAAAATAGTTACATCCTATTCAGGTTCAGCATTTGGAAAAAAAAAATGACAAGTTCATCATTTTGAATTTGGCCAAATCTGCACCTCCTGCCAGAAATCTCCTTGCATAGCTGGGATGCAGTAAAAACCTGAAATGAATTGTATTCTTTTTAAATCTATTTCATTATTGGAGTGTGAAAGGAATTTATTGGCCTCTACTGCTTTAATGTGATCTTTGTTCTCAATAGCAGGAGAAAGAAGTAAAGAAAACTGAAACAAAAGAAAAATCTCAAAAGAGAGAGTCTGAAAAAGAAGAAAAGAGCAGAAAAGACCAAAAAGGCCTAAAAAGTAAGTGCTAACTGCTTGAAAGAGAGAAAGGGGAAAGACCCCTCAGGACATCTCTTCTTTTTACAAGAGTGGATCTTGTATAGTTTGGTAACACATGCCAGAAACAAGAACTTCTGCTGTTATTTTAGGAAGCTAAAGTCTGCTGGTTCATGGCTTTGTTAATCTGTGCTTGATGAGAGTGATGTACTTCTGTGGGAGAGGCATGGAAGTATGAAGAACTCCCTGCTGGTTTGGTAGACAAGTCAAGATGCTGCTTTTTCATTTCAGATTGTCAACTAGGTTTCTGTAGCATGTGTCAGGGATCATTTTTGAGAGAAATTCATCCAACTCTTGGCTATTTCCAGAAGTGTTCTGATGAGACATCCAATGTTAGAACAAGAGGGAATGGGAGCAAGTTGGACCACAGGAGGTTTAGTATTAAGCTGAGGAGGAACTTGTTTGCAGTTCAGGTGCCAGAGCACTGGCCCAGGCTGCCCAGGAGCCTGTGGAGTCTCCTTGTCTGGAGCCATTGCAGAGCTGCCTGGACACATTGCTGTGTGAGCTGGTCTAGGTGCTCCTGCTCTGGCAGGGGGGTTGCACTAGATGAGCTTTCTAGGGCCCTGCCAACCCCTGACATACTGGGATACTGTGGGACTAGAAATACACCTTTTCTATGGTTAGAAAAACCAGCAGAGTTCCTCATCAAACAAACTTCTTGACTCTTGCTTTAGTGCCAATCACAAGTTCTATCATGCAACCCTTAAAATATCACCAGAACTGGATGAATTGATGGCATGGGGAAATGTCTAGGTAATATAATAGTATTAGTAATAATATAATAGTATTAGTAGTGTGTTGAAAGGAGTCAGAACTCAGCAGAGTAGCTGGAGATGTACTAGCAGTCCTTGATTTGGGATTGCTCAGTGTGGAGCAGAGAAGGCTCCCAGGAGAGCTTCTTGTGGCCTTGCAGGGGCTCCAAGAGGGCTGGGGAGGGACTTGTGAGGCTGTCAGGCAGTGCTAGGCCTAGGGGAATGGATCCACACTAGAGGAGGGCAGCTGGAGCTTGGCTCTTAGGCACAAGTTGTTGGCCAGGAGGGTGCTGAGCCACTGTGCCAGGTTGGCCAGAGAGGTGGTGGCAGCCCCAGCCCTGGCAGTGTTGCAGGCCAGGCTGGCTGGGGCTGGCAGCAAGCTGCTCTAGTGCCAGGGGGGTTGGGATAGAGGAGCTGGCAGCTCCCTGACAGCTCTAGGATTCTATGATTTTCAGCTTGTGTTAAGTTTGCTGCTATGCTTCAGCAATGATTAACTTCCAGAAAGGGAATAGACCTTTTCCAAGTGGACTCTGGTTATTCACTTACACTTTGTTATGTAATATTCCTCAGAGGCTCAAGTAGTTAGTAATTTTGGTCACTGTCTTAATATTCTAGGCTTGAAGGACATCAAAAGTGTATTTGAAATATTTAATGTAGCTGCAGAAGAAAAAAGTGAATATTCTGAAAATAACTGCAGAAAAGAAGAATCTTCACTAGAATATAAATTCATAGAAGACTTAAAATGCAAAGACAGCAAGGTGTGCAAGGAAAGAAGGAACATGAGAGATGAAACAGCCCCCTGGACTTACATTGCTGCAGAAGGGGATCGAGAAGTGGTGGATGTGTGTCAGATGGAGAACTCTGGTGAGCAGTAGAAGAAAAGCAAGGGAAAGCTGAGCACTGGCAGTTCCTGTTTTCTCCATTCCTGCTTGCATCTTTTAATGCTTGTCAAGGGTTAGTGCTGAGTCAAGCACCAAGCCAGGGACAGAGATTGCCTATTCCCCTTTCCCCCCACTCCACAGAGGAAAAGGGGAAATTAACAGAGACACACACTTTGGGGATTGGAAATGAAACTGAAACTGCTTGAATGAAAATTACAACAAGGAAATGATATAGATAGGTAGATATATCTATACACACACACACGAAACCAGTGCCAGACCCAACCCCCTTGCTGGTAACTCCCTCCCCAGGGATGCTGGAGCAGGAGGACTCCAGCAGCAGCCAGGGCTCAGGAGCTGGATCCTGGAGCTCAGCAACTCTTGGATTCAGCTGGAAGGCAGAACAGAAAGAGTCCTGCAGGAACAGAGCTGAGCTGCTCAGGGGCTCAATCTGCTGGAAGAGTAGGAAACCCAGACCTTTCCTTCTATATACACTTGTTGTTAATTAGCTGCTAATTAGCTCGATTAAGCACCTGTTTGCTTGCTCTTAGGCCTCATGCAAGACACCCTAAGGCCCATGCTGCATATCAAAGCCTCAAAGACTGACCATGACCTCTGTGGCACGGAATAGCTTGTGGTAGTGTCATGTTAAGCTGCTGATCATTGAAGCAATGGCAAGCAATGAATGGTTTGTTACTTATCACTGATTTTATGTTTGGTTTTCTTCTTCCATAAAATCTGTGACAGATGGCAAGCAACAAGTCTTGAGTTTGGGAATGGACATGCAGTTAGAGTGGCTGACACTAGAAGACTTCCAGAAGCATCTTGATGGAGAAGATGAGAATCATGTGTCAACAGAGCCAATATCAAGCAGTGAGTAGTTGCTGGGAGGAAGGGACATTTCCTAGCTGACATTTGAAAGAGCTTACAACTACATCCAATTTGTTTCCTAGCTCTCCTGAGGGATGCTGTTAAAAGTGGAGATTATATGACTGTAAAGATGGCACTTTCTTCAAAGGAGGAGTACAACCTGGATCAAGAGGTAGTTTTTTACAGTAGAAATAAAGATGCCAGTTGAGCTACTGAGGCAAATGTGTGTTTGTTGACTTGTAATGTCTGGTGGAAAACACAAGAGTGAGGAAGGAGACTGGCTACTCACAGAAGTTTCCTCTTACTTACTCTGATAACATCCAAAAGCAGTGTTTTCCCTCCAGTAGTTGCCAATATTTCCCACCCCTCCAGTCTTGCTGCCTTCCCCACCCTCATATCCCTTGCTGCTCCCTTTCTTTCATGGCTCATTCTGGTTTTCCTTCTTGTTCTGGTCCTTAGAATGTTAGGAGTTTGGCAGCTATGGAGCTCAGTGTGGAGCCTGTGGATAAGAGCAGTGGGAGGTGATGCTTTGTTGGTAGCTGGTAGCCAGATGTGTGTAAATTCTTGTGCCAGGAGAGAGAGTCTGTAAAATCCTTTTTTCATGCTAATTGTTCTTCCTTCAGGACTCGAGTGGAATGACTCTAGTAATGCTTGCTGCTGCTGGGGGCCATGATGACCTCCTCAGAGTCCTCATCAGGAAAGGAGCTAAAGTGAATGGCAGACAGAAAAATGGAACAACTGCACTGATCCATGCAGCTGAAAAGGTTGGTTTGGGAATTGTTCTATTTGTGGTTCTTGGCTCTTACATTTAAAAGTGGCATGCTTTGGGGGTGGTTGGTTTTTTTGGTTGCTTCAGAATCTATTTGCTGCTAACTTGTCTGGTGTTTTGGGGGTTATTTTCAGAACTTCCTAACCACAGTGGCTATTCTTCTGGAAGCTGGGGCCCATGTGAACATGCAGCAGAGCAGTGGGGAAACTGCTTTAATGAAGGTAAATTCAGGGTTTGCCCTGTTTTACAAGTCAAAACTTCTGCAAACTAATATGCTCTATTCTAATGGGGAATTTGTCATTACTGTTGTCAAAGGTTAGTGCTGGGCAAGCACCAAGGCAGGGGCAGAGATTCTCTGTTAGCTCCTGTTCCCCACTCCAGGCAGGAAAAGGGGAAATTAGCTGAGAGAGAGACTTGGGGACTGGAAACGAAACTTAAACTACTTGAATGAAAATGAGAATGAAGAGTGTGTGTGTGTATGTTTCTGTGTGTATTTACACACACATCTATACACAAAACCAAAGCCAGACCCAAACCCCCTTGCTGGTACCTCCTTCCCCTCTGATGCTGGAGCAGGAGGACTCCAGCAGCAGCCAGGACTCAGGAGCTGGATCCTGGAGCTCAGCAACTCTTGGATTGAGATGGAAGGCAGAACAGAGAGAGTCCTGCAGGAACAGAGCTGGGCTGCTGAGCTGCTCAGGGGCTCAGCCTGCTGGAACAGCAGATACCCAGCCCTCTCCTTGTAGATACACTAGCTAATTAGCTGCTAGTTAGCTTAATGAAGCACCTGTTTGCTGAGGTCTTAGGCCTCATGCAAGAGACCCCAGGGCCCATGCTCAATATCAAAGCCTCAGGGACTGGACTATGACCTCTATGGCATGGAATAGCTTGTTTGGACTCAAACTAGGACACCTGTCCATCCTTCCATCTTCTCCCTTTCTCCCCAGGCTTGTAAAAGAGGCAATTCTGACATAGTGAGGCTTATGATTGAAAGTGGAGCAGACTGCAACATCCTGTCCAAGCATCAGAACAGTGCCCTGCATTTTGCTAAACAATGTAACAATGTCCTGGTGTATGAGCAGCTCAAGACTCATTTGGAAATGTGAGTAAACTCTGCTTGGTGCCATTGGCAATGCCAGGCATGCCATTAGATGACCTCTGAGATCCCTTCCAAGCCTGACAATTGTAAGATTCCCTGATGAGCTGTCATTAAGGCTGTGTGTGGTGTTTCAGGCTCTCCAGAGTGGCAGAGGACACCATCAGGGATTACTTTGAAGCTCGCCTTGCTCTGCTCGAGCCAATCTTCCCCATCGCCTGCCATCGGCTCTGCGAGGGGCCAGACTTCTCCACAGAGTTCAACTACAACCCTCCCCAGAACGTGCCAGAAGGTAGGCAGCTGCTCTGCACAAGGGCTTGGGTATGACTGATTGCAGTCTGTTACATTAAGGATGATTTCTGGCCTGATTTCTGGCCTGATTTCTGGCCTGATTTCTGGCCTGATTTCTGGCCTGATTTCTGGCCTGATTTCTGGCCTGATTTCTGGCCTGATTTCTGGCCTGATTTCTGGCCTGATTTCTGGCCTGATTTCTGGCCTGATTTCTGGCCTGATTTCTGGCCAATATCCACTGATACAGATTTTTTTTTCTCACCATAATACATTAATGCAACTGAAATACTACTTAAACCAAGATTTGAAAGTTACTTGCTCAGTTTTCTGGTTGTTAAGAGTTGTAATAGAAGTCTTCCAGTTCTTAATTCTGTAAAGGATACCTATAATTAAGAAACCTTTTAATATATAAACTTACCTAAGGAGACATTTGTCTTCAAGTGTTCAGTATCTTCAGTTGTTGTAAGTAATAGCTCTCATTTCAAATTCATGTCACTCAATTCCCTTCCCTTTCAGGATCTGGAATTCTTCTCTTTGTTTTCCATGCCAATTTCTTTCGGAAAGAAGTCATTGCTCGCCTCTGTGGACCATGCAGTGTACAAGCTGTGGTTTTAAATGACAAATTCCAGCTCCCTGTATTTTTGGTAAGTCTTTTCATATAACCAATGTGTGTAAAAACTGCTTTGTGGAGCAGCCTGGGAAACCTTAGTGCCTTAAGTTGGATTTTGGGTATTGTGATGAAGCATTTTTTGTCATGATAAGGCTTTTAAATGCAACTTGAGTTCCTCTTTGGACATGGAGACAACTACAAACCATGTGTGGACTACAGTCCATAAACATATGGCATAAAAGACAGGGGACAGCCTGCTTCTAGGTGGTTCTGCTTGAGCCAGGGAGTTGGAGCAGATGCCCTTGAGATGCCCTGGATAAGGGGATGGAGTTGCACCCTCAGGGAGCTTGCAGATGACACCAGGCTAGGAGGGAGAGTTGATCTGCTGGAGGTTGGGAGGCAATGCAGAGGCACCTGGAGAGGCTGGAGCCATGGGATGAGGCCAAGGGGATGACTCTGATTCTGTTTTAACCACCAGCCTCATATTCCTACTGATGAATTATTTTGTTCCATCAGTGAAATGCATCCTTCTGCACAATTTTCAAGCCCTCTTGTTTTCTCTCTAGGTGCACCAGGGGTTTGTTTTTTGCAGTATACACAACTTTTCGATGAAAATGTTGTTCTTAGTCCACTTGTGTAGCACTTGAAGCCAGATCCTGCCATTAACTTGTCCATTTTCTCTTTGATTTTAGGATAGTCACTTTATTTATTCCTTCAGCCCTACTGCAGGCCTTAACAAGCTTTTTATACGGTTGGCAGAAGCTCCTACTGCCAAGGTACAAACTTCTCAACATTAAATATCCATCTTAAGTTGTGATGCAGTAACTCTTCCATAGTCTAAATGCTTCTAGTTGTGTGTTGCAAATGTAAAAGTAAGAACTTTCCACCACCTAGTTCCCCTCAGTTACACTTCCATCCTGTGACATGGCCAGAGCTGAAGAGCATTGCCAAGGGGGTTAGTTCTGTTAGAATTAAAGGGGTTGATACTGCAGTCTGAAGTAATAGTAGAGCTCAACTTTTTCCTCATCTATACTGTGAATTTAATGACCTAAGAGATACATGGAGTGTCATTACTTTTTTTGCATTCAGATGTTTTTGCTTGTGAGTGTAGGAGAACTTGGAGGAGAAGAGCTGCTAAAATGCTGAGGAGACTTGAGCATCTCTATTGTGGAGAGGCTGAGAGAGCTGGGAGCAGAGCAGCCTGAGGCAGAGCTGAGCCATGCTTAGCAATCCTTCCAGCCTGGGGGGCAGGAGGCTGGGGCCACGCTTGCTTCTGGGGTGCCCAGGGACAGCACTAGAGGCAATGGGCACAAACTAGCCCCCAGCAAGCTGCAGCTGAACAGCAGCAGGAACTTTGCTCCTGGGAGGATGCTGGAGCCCTGGCCCAGGCTGCCCAGGGAGCTGCTGGAGTCTCCATCTCTGCAGAGATTCCCAAGGCAACTGGAGCCCATGCTGGGCAAGCTGCTCTAGGCTCTGTGCTGTGCCAGGCTTTGGGCTAGCTGAGCTCCAGAGGTCCCTGCCAGCCCTGACAATTCTGTGTTTCTGGATTTACTAGGATATGCAGTCTGCTTTTAAATAGTCTGTGCAGTGTATTTTCCAGGGTTTTGGGGCAGTAGTTCCACCACACATTGCAAAATGAGTAACATTTTGTTCTGGTAACATTTACTTTATCCTCGGAAGACACACCAGTAAATTTTCTAGATCTTAAACCACAACTCTTAAATGTTTTACTGTACAAATTTGGGGGGGATGACCCAAGTTGTGTTCAGCTAGAAGTCTCTAGTTCAGTTTTGGGGCTAACCTGTTGAGGCACCACCTAATGCAGTAATATTCTCCTTGAGTACTTCTACAAGCCATTCATATTTCAGTAGGGCTACTATAAACTTAGTAAACACTGACTGGCAAGTCCTTTTTTTCCTCTCAGTCAGTAGCTAGTGTATGCCTCACACTATTCTCACAAGTGTTTAACACAGTTCCATGTGAACAAGCTTTACATGAAACCTCTGTTTGCTTTTGCAGGTGAAGCTGCTCATAGGAGCATACAGAGTGCAGCTGCAGTGACCTCCCAGCTGCAGCCAGCTTGAGTGGACTGACACTTTTTTGGGGCTATACTTCTGATTCCTCTCTTTAGAGACTGACGAAGCAGTTTGGAACTTCTTGAAGTTGCCACCTGACTGTCACCTGTTGGCAGTGCCCTAGGAGAGCTTGTGTTGGAGAGCAGTGCCTGTGCTGCACTGCTGGGACAGGGTTGTCAGCTGCTTTTTGACTTTGTACAGATGTAGATGTAAGTATTTGTGCCAATACATATCATTCTGGTTTTTCTTTAACTTGTGGAGTCCAGACTGCCTATTTCAGCTTTTCCACAATGTGGAATGGTGCATATAAGAACTATTTAAGGTAACTGTGAAATTTCTTTTTCTTTAATTAGAAAAGTCTTTTCCATTTGTAAACTAAACTTTTCTACCTACTCTAACTGTAACATTTCTGTGTCAAATGCAGAACTGTCCTATTCTTGGAGCCATGGGCAGAAATCACACTTGGAAGTCACTGCATTAGATTTAACTTGGAAATTGCTGAGGGGCTGTGTTCTGGTTTGAAACTGTTCCTGCTGGGATTCCCTCGGAACACACAGTTAGGAGCAAAGACATCTGCATAGGTGCAGTTCAGAGAGCTTTGCAGTCATTTTCCTAGTTGTATCAGTGTTTTTTAAACCAGCTTTGTGTTAGAGAAGCAACTGATAGTTTTACAGACATCTTAACTTCTGAGAAAACAAAAACAAGCTGAAAATAGCAAACCTGTAAGTACCTTCAATGTGCAGGCAATGCTAGACAAGAGCTAGAGGATTTCAGCTGACTGCTGAGAAGATGCAGTGTGCTTTGAATTCAGAAACTCAGTTCCTCAGGGTGAAGAGCTGCTATCTTCTTTGTTATTATCATTATTAGTTCAATGCCCTGCTTTATCAGCTGGCAGCAGTTCTGGAATGGTTCTGTGCTAGAAATACAAATGGAAAGGGTAAAAAAAACAAAACACCAAACCACAGAAGACCTCCCACACCAAACAAACAAACAAACTATCCACCTTGTGCCTTTGCTGTTCTGGTTACCAAGTGTAGTTTACATGCCACTATGTGCCTAGCTGAAGAGCAAAAGGAAAGTGTTGTGAATCAACTGTTCATGGAGTTGAGTGCTCACCATCCCAGTGGTGCAGCTGAATTAATTCTCCTTTCAAGAAATGGGACTTTTTAACAGGAAAGTTTTGAATGTTTTGGGTCTTGAAAGTTTAAAACTTTCCTATTGAATCAATACCAAATAAATAAGAAAGCACACTCTTTCAGTCACATGAAGCTCTAGAAAACTAGAACAGCACCATGACCTACAACTACTCATTTCTGTTCTGACCTGGAGTAGTCCTCTTGCAGACAGTATTGAGGAGATCTTAACAAGTCTGGCTTTTGAACAGACTTGGTACCTCTGAAATATGATAGATACCTCACATTTTGCTAATTGTGAACACCTGAAAAGCATGCCAAGTGCTGGCTGAGAATCAGGGGTCACACTAGCAGCACCTGGCACTTGTCTGGCTCTCTTTCTCTTTAGTCACTGTGCATAACCCTGGAAGGTGACTAAGGAAAGGAGACATTGATGTTGCAGTGACAGTTGTTTTCTGTCTACCCCTTCCTCAGTTACTCCTGCATTGTACACCTAACAGTATTGAGCATCTGCTGAGCTCTGTGGAGCACATCACTGAGAAATGGTTGAGCTGGTCAAGGTGGGGGCAAAAGGCTTTGGAAATAGAATATAGAGGTTGTTTAGAAACTGATGTACAGTCTAACCTAAAAAAGTCTCTAGTAATTAATGCTCCAAGAGTTGGCACAGCAAGTAGTTTGTCAAAGACTGATTTTTGGGGATTTATTTTGCTTGGGGATTTGTTTTGTTTGGGGTTGTGTAGAGTGTTGGTTGTTGTTTTTTTTTCTCTTGAGGCATCTGGGAGAGAGCCCTAGGGGATAAAATTTGATTTATGATGCTTTCATTAAGGGATGGATTTTCTTTG
The DNA here is from genome assembly GCA_013396975.1 of Bucco capensis. Classification (NCBI taxonomy): domain Eukaryota; kingdom Metazoa; phylum Chordata; class Aves; order Piciformes; family Bucconidae; genus Bucco; species Bucco capensis. The sequence goes on from VWZO01013264.1 coordinate 219,915, forward strand.
AGTTGGCCATATCAATTCAGAATTCCTACTGGAGGTGCATAAAATGCTTATGAAAAGATGTTTGAAGCTGGTTTTTGTCTGATTTTGTTATATGGGCTAAGAAAAAAGGTTTTGGTGGACAAAGGAGAAATTAGGTACAATAAAAAGCAATTCTTTAGGCACTGTGCAGAAATAACCTTTGAAGTGCTTGCCTCAGTTTCTTCTTGCTGCAATGTGTCAGCAAAGCTAAGCAGCTGCAGTTCCTAGAACCTGCTGTGTGGCAAATCCTGGCTAAAATTGTTCAGCTTTTCCCTCTGAACCTGTCTTCAAGTGTTTGGAGTGAAAGGCAAGGATCAAGGTCTCTCAAACCCACACCTGAACATCATCGTGCCCCACAAGCTCCTTCCATCCACAGAACAAAAAGGTTCCCAAGAGCTCCCCAGGGTTCCACACTCTAGGGAGAGCAGTGAGGTACAAGACAGTACTGACTTGCACTCTTTTTATTAGTGACAGAAGTTCATACACTGACAAATCATAAAGGGCATTAGCCCCATTACCTTTTCTCTAGGTAACTAATACTTCTGTGCTCAAGTTCTACTGCAACTTCAACACAATGCACACTACTCTTTTTCTTTAAATACCAACCCCAACACTTTCCTATCTTTTGCCACATATTCAGTGCTTGAAAATTTAACTCTAGGGGTTCTTTTTTGGTTGGTTTTGGACTATTTAACCATCCAGCAGTCTTTTTACTGTACTAATGACTCTGATTCCTGTTGCAGCATGTACAAACTTTAATCCTTTTTAGCAACACCATCTCCCACATTATCCTTCTGGAAAGAGAAATCTACTTCCAGTACCTTCTAGATAAAAAGGGAGCCAAGAGCTCAGTTACACATCAGAGTTGGCCAACATCAGCTTTACTGTGAAATGCCTGAGTGGCTTCCACCTTCTCAAGCAGAGGCTGGAGACTGTAACATCACAAGAGCTGTAACTCATCTTGTCCAGGGAAAGGGAACTTGAACCTCACGAGCAGATTCTTCTGCTAGGGTCTTCTCCATTCCAGGGGGCTGGGGGGGGGGCTCAGGGACACCCCTATCCCCTCAGGTCTCAGCTGCCTACAAGCAGAAAGGAGAGAGCTTAAGGGAGAGTGATCAATTCCTCCTCTCTCTCCACTGTGCCACGAGGTGCTACAGATTCAGTGACTCTTCCTAGCTAACAGCATTAAATTTGTGCCCAAGAAAACATGAAAAATGCTAAGCACAAAACACAAAGGAAATGGATTTCATCACCAAAGTCACAAGCACTGTTAAATGCTCTCATGAGTGACAAGAGGATTACAGTCTCACCTCTGCTGCCCCTTGTGATTCCAAGTTGAGGAGCAGTGGGAACAGCAGCAAGACCTCTCCAGTTGTGAGGGTGCAGAGGCACCAGTGCTTTTCATCACCACCTGACTCAGGGGAGAACATCTGCAGGAACTAAGTAGGATTACAAGAGACACTTAGGAGAGAGCTTCCTTCTAAAGGTACTTTTGTAAGCAAAGTACAGCAAACAAAACTCAAGGAGCAAACTACAGAGCAAGGCATTAGCAAATAAGAGTTGGATGAAGAGCTCTTGGATAGCCCTTCCAAGAGAATTTCCTACCTGGAATTCTCTGCTGCTGGTCAAGAACCCCAACAGCAGGGAGTTGACAGAACATTTTGACCTCACTATACATTGAAAATCAGATTCAGTGCATTTTTGGGTAGAAGCTGAAGAAGGGGAAGCAATGACAGGTGCACACTGCAGTCTGGAGTGTATGTACACAAATGAGTAATGGGGCAAGAGAAAGAAAGGACTTGATCATTCATCATTCAGCCAATCAAAGAAACACTTGTATCTCCAAGGAGCCTTGGCCATTGCTCTTCCCTTCACAGGAAGGAAACTGTAAGTGTAAGGTGCTGGGACACCTGGGAAAGATGCCAAGCAGCCAGGCCACACATGGCTCCTTTGCACTAAGGACAAGCAAGAAGGCTGAATTCCCAACAGCTTGGGCTGGTTCAGGCAGAGATTCCAGGTGGAGATAGAAAAAGGCTCCTTTTGAGTCAAACTTCAACAAAATTCAGTTTGTTTTTCTGTAACTACTCCTCTGCCAATAAGGAGTTTTAACTGTCTTGTCTTCTTTAGAGTCTGTGAGCAAAAGCTTGTTGCTTCTTTCCACAGCCTGGTGTATATTACACATCATTGTGTGATTAGATTATATATTATTGCATCATTGTTTTTCTATGATGATTTCTTTGTGGTTTTACTACAGCTAGAAAAGCACAGGAAACTCCTTAGTAAAGGGCAAGGCAAAAACCATGGAAAAAAGTGCATAGCAGTTTTCCTACCTCCTCACACCTCTCCAGCTGTGCTAGGACTAGGGGAATGCAAATGTCACATTGCTCTTCAATAAGGCCAGGAACTCAGGGAACTACAGCTGTTGGGAAAGGGATGGACTAACTACTCTTGGAAATAGTTACCAGACCAAGAAGGTAACTGAGAGTAGTCAGCATGGATTTACAAAGGGGACACTGGCAAATCCTTAAGGATCCTAAGCTGATAGCCTGCTAGGATGAAGTAGCCAGGTCAGTGGATATGGGGAGAGCAGGGGATGTTCTCTACCCTGACTTCAGCAAGACTTTGAACTCTCTCTTCCCTAGCAGCTTCACTGACAAGCAGATCAAGTACAGGCTCAGGCAGAGGACACAGAGCTTGGGCAGAGCACATCCTCAGCAAGTCTGCAGCTGATACAGAGCTGAGAGCAGTGGAGCTCTGAGATGCCAGAAGGACCTCAACATCCAGTAGCTCAGACATGGCATCATACTCATGTGGCACTATGGGTTTGGGCTGTAAGACACATTATGGCTAGCCAGATTTGGAGCTGTCTGGAACAGGCTGCATATATATATATATATATACACAAGTCCTTTAAAAGCATGTTAACATATGACAGAAATCATGCAAGGGATCACATAACCTGAAAGCAAGTTTGCTAAAGTGTAGAAGCAGACTTACTCCACATAAAATTGCAAATGTGAACAAAAAGAGACCTCCCACTATCAGTAACTACTGAATAAAGCTAAATATCCTCATACATACCTTGTACTTACACTTGGTTTAGGATTCTCTTCTGTATGCATAAGCAAGCAAAAGGATTCTGCACGAGCTAGTCTTCATCTGCATTGTAAGATTTTAATAGTAACCTAAAAAATAAAGAGCCAGTAAATAACTGTGACACTTCAAACCAACTAGAAAACACAGCAGTTTCCCTTTTCAAGTGCCCATAATCTGGAGAAATAAAGCCATACTAAAAATACCCAGTGCTATCACTTTGCTGTTACTGCACACATTTCTCTGAAGATTTAATTTTACTGCCTCATCACTTCAGCAGCAGCTGCTCCAAGAACATTAACAAGTTCCCAGATTTTCCTACCTCTGCCTGGAGCAGATGAAGCACACTTCTGCTCCAAAGAGCCCCAAGGCACTTCTCTTTGGAGGGTTTATAAAACAACTGTAATCAAACAACTCTGTCTTCTTCTAGACCTGCTAATGGATGTGGCCAAATTGCATCCTTCTCCTCCTACTGCCACAGCAAGAATTAGGATCCCTGCCCACAACACACTTGGTAATGAAACTTGAGGACTAACTGTTCTTCCTGTAGTTGTCCTAGGGCATGGAAGCACAGAGTCTCCTTTCCCCTCTGCAGCCTGCTGTGCTTCAGACATTGCACAGACAAGGACAAAGCTATGATAGGAAAATAACACAACTGAAGTAAAATGTTGTCCTACTCTGTAACTGCACCTCAGAACAGAATTGCATGCAAATACATTTTAAACTAAAAGCAGTATAAATTTATCCCCAAAGTTAAGACTTTATTCATTTGAGAACTTGTGCAGCAGATCTGCTTGCATGTGCAGTTGGACAAACAAACAGCAAGCCAGAGCATCACTGGATTCCTGTATGCATTTGTTCATTTGAAATTAAAACTATTGTCATTCTGTCCCAAAGGACCTGAATAACAACTGAAGTGCTGCTAAGGCTTATATCTATCTCTGTGTTTCCTTCCAGATAATTATCCACTCTCTAATATTCAACAGCTCCCTGTCCCAGCAGCTCTCACCCCCAGAAGCACATTCCCTCCTCCCAAGCCCCCACTTCCAATCCCTTCTTCCCCACAGATGCCTCTGGCTTAATACCACATGTGAGTCCTGCCCTGTGGGATAGGTTTAAGATAATCCATTACTCAGGCTGGGGAGGCAGAGCCAGAAACAGAGCCAAGAAGCCCTAAAGAAATGCCTGAAGAGAGGAGAAAGCCTTCATTACAGCAGCACGAGAGGATGAAGACTTCTTAAAACAATTTACCAACATCTGTTTGATGATCAGAAAAGCTGGCACACCCTGCAGAGTATTTATTACAGAAAGAATTACTTTGGAAAGCCACACACAGGTTGAGCCTTTCAGGCTATCTCTTCACTTCAGCAACAGCAAATTACAACCACACCAGCACCAACATTTACAATAAAAATAGCATTTGCCTTCTCTGAGGCTAGCAGCTCAGAATCAGTAAGATCTCCAAGTTGGCACAATTGAGTATCTGAGTCCTATTAAAAGTGTTATTTATTCATAAATCCTCCCATTGCATCTTTCCTCCCCCATGGTGCAGCTTGATATATATTGGTTTTCCAAAGTGATGTTACCTATTCCATAACACATCCACTCAGGATACTTGCAGGATCCTTTCCTCCTCAAGGAGATGATGACAGAGCACACTTCACTAACCCTTTACTCCTAGAGCTAGCAAGTGCTAGTAACAGAATAACTTGGCAAGTCAAATGCAGTCATGGCTGTGGCAATGCCTGCCAGCTGCAGGGACCAGGCTGCAATTGTCATCCTGGGACATGATCTCCACATGGTGAAACTAAACTAGCTGTTGATAATTATCTACCCATCTTAAAGGGAAGCTACAATTACAAACTGCTCATCCTTCAGGCTGCATTTTAATATTATGAACAAAACATTAATATTTGGCCTTTTCTTCCCTTTTTTTCCCCTTACCTACAAAAAGCAAAAGGCCTAACAGTCCCTCCAGTTTCTCTAACTGCAAGTGTGTATTATCTTCACTTTCTTGGCCACCCATTTGCTGAAGAGAAAGCAATAAGCTAGATTCTTGGCAACTAGTAGATACTAGTGACATGATTTTAGCCAACTCCACGTGGTCTGTTTCTCTGTGTGGTTTTTAGTTTGTTTTCAAAAGTCTGTCTTTGCCTCTGCACAACTGCTTCAGGATTCCCTCTCTACAAGAAACTCCAATCATTCCAGCCTCTCTACTCTCTAGAAACCCTAACAGGAATTACTTTGTTAGATCTGAATGTATTCTAGCAAGTTTAAGAGTGAGCAAGAACACTGCAAATAGTTAACTGTTTTCAAGCTAACAGACTCTGCATCATCTCTCATTCACATGATGAAGCTTTGCTTTAAGTCAAAGCTCAAAGTGGTTGTGTTGCCAAGCAAAATGGATCTGAAATAGTCTCAAATGCTAACAGCATGCTAAACGTGCCTATTCTGAAGAGAATACATCACACAAACTGAGAGATACTGTGTATTCTGTGCCATTACCAAGGCAAATTGAAACCCACTCCTCAGTGCAGCCTATCTCAACAAACACACTGCAACAGAACATTCTCCACCACCTCCATCTTTCCAATATGGAATTGCTAGGTGAGACAATATCCAAGTTGCCACAGCAGCATTACCAGGCAGAAACACCCAGGAGAATCCACCCCACTGAAGGATGTTTTACATTGCCCTTGTGCAGCTTCCCTGGCTTGAGTGACACAACAGGCTGGGCATTTTTTATGCTTTGGTTTGTTTGGGGTATTTTTGTGTGTATGTTGGCTACCCTAACAGAGAGCATCCACCTCCCCACTCCAACCCCCATTTCCCTCTTTATTTTAGGTCTACTGTAAAAATTACCTAGCAACACAGAGCAGGAGCATGGGTAAATTTGGACTTCCACTGCCATTGTGCAGCAGCAGGCACAGGTAGCATTTGGAGAGGAGCAGAGACACTATCCATCCCACACAAAGGAAGAACTCCAGTGCAGAGCTGGTCTCAGGAATACACCCAGTCCCTTGTGGTCATTTCTCTGGGATTTCCCAAGGGAACCCGAGCTGATCTGCAGAGCTGGGCTCATGTTTGCATTTGGTCAGCTTTACCTAGCAAAAGGTAACAGATAACAATGTTGGCTGCTGAGCTACTAACAAAAGGCACAGTGCTAGACATTTTTTCAATGGGCAAGCAAGCTCTTCCTCCCCATTCTTCTCTTAGTTTTTACTCAAGTCTGGCCAAATCTGCTCACCTTAATCAGAAGGAGCCCCTGCTGAGGACAAAAGCACAGGTTTGCAACACTAAACCCAACTGTCACCTGGGCATCACTCATGGCTCTCAGTGAGACAAACTGCAGCATGACCTTTCCCAAGGTTGTGTTCCACAAATCCCCACCTTAAGAGCACAGACTTGCAGATAGCTGAGTATTTAAGGAGAAAAATGAACATTGCCAAATTAAAGCTCAAAAAGAAGATTTGATCTCTTAGAAACAAAGGTCAACTACTACTTGAACTGAGCCAGCAAGGCACCCAATTTCCTGGACAAGACTATTAAAAACATTTTACATCTACTTCACAACTTCCAATTTCTAAGGTACAGGGTATCTGAAGTTAAGCTCAATGCCTTAGTTTTGCCTCCCCAGAAAGACATTGCCATGTCAAGCTGGGGAATCTGCAGCACCAGAACAGCTGACTACTCAGACAATGATTTTCATAGTTCTATGTTGTCATTAATGCAACAGAAATATCTTCAGATGGCTACTTTCAAGGACTATGTTCATGCTGAGCAGCTGCTTGGAGACACATCCAAGTAACAGGATGATTTTCTCATGCTGTGTTACATGGATGTGAAGTTTCTGAGCATTTGGTGATACTTTACCTGATCATGAACAATTAAGAAGCACAAAACTGCTTAAGAATAACCTTTAACTCTCATCATCTTTCACCTAGAAATGATGATGTACAGATGTGACTTCACCAATACAGCATCTGAAACTGCTGCATCACTCAGCACTGCAAGTTAGTGAACATTTCCTGAGCTCCTTTTATGTCAGGTTCTAGAAACTGAGTGAATTTTTATCATAGAAACTTAGGGCTTGTTTACAGAGAGAGTCTGAAACCAATTGAGAAGTCTGCTGTAAACAAGATAAGAGTTAAACTAGCACTGCTAGCCTAGAGCTCAGTGGCATCAGTACTGCTCTGCTATGGCAGAAGTCAGCAGTTCACTGCACTACACAGTCAACAATTACACAGTCAGAGAAGAGCACTTCTAAGAACATTTTGGAGCTATTTAAATAGGATAGTTTCATTCATATCAATAGTTTTATTACTGCTTCGTTTGATTTCAAAGTAATGTTTTGTTTTCGAGTGTATAGGCAAAGTCTACAAGACAAATTTGCTCAGATTTTACAGTTTTAAAGACTACAGAAAATCAGTGTATTACAGAAAACTACTTCTATATAGTTGAGATGGGATGACCTCTCTAGTTTGAGGCTAATTTGCACCTTTCAAAAACTACAGTAGGGAATCTAGTTTCAAGGGAAACTTTCTAGATTCTACATAATCCAACTTCCTTTAGACAAATCAGCATTCCTAAGGGACTGTGCACCTCCCCAACACACAGAGCACTTCCTTCTAAACAACTCCACACACCACTCCCCACTCCCTCCTTCAGCATTCCTTACCTGTCATTTCTGCAGCAGGTGCCAAGTTAGGCCCATGTCCTAACCTCCTCTTCCAAAACAATGACAGCAGAATTGATTTGGCTTTGTGGGGCTATAAATCTCTGAAGCCATAAGACTGTGCTGGGGGGGAAAGGGCAGGGCAAGCTGTAGTCTCACAGGCCTTATAAAAAGCAACAAACTCAAGATTGACTCAGAGAGCTTTCACCTTGGAAGTGCTTCCTTTGCAAATGGAAAATGTCACAGCACTGAGCAATGCAGAACATCTCCAGTGAAATGCAACCTCCTAAGGAAGCATTCTAACACCTAAGCATGCAACAGGGGTTCCATGTTCATTCAGAGCAAGTTTAATGAAGGCAAAGCTTTACTTAGATGACAGAATCACAGAAGGTTTGAGGTTGGAAAGGACCTCTAGAGATCACCTTGCCCAACTCCCTCAGTTCAAGCAGAGCTGATGCCCAGGACCACATCCAGACAGCTTTTGATAGCTCCAAGGATGGAGACTCCACAAGCTGCACCCAGTGCCTGGTCACCCTCCCATTAAAAATGGGTTTCCTGATGTTCAGCCAGCCTCCTGTGTTTCAGTTTGTGTCCATTGCCTCTGCTCCTGCCAAAAGACTTGGTAAATCTTTGTGTACTTAAGTGATTTCCTTCCTGTGCTAACTCTGCTGGGTGACTATTTTTATCTCAGATTACTTCATGACAAATACAGAACATGAACTTCTTAGCTTCTACCATAAAAAAAAGCCACATGTGATAGAAAAAAAAAAAAAAGAAAGAAAATCTTGCATTAAATATGGAATACACACGAACAAAGACAACAGAAAAAGCATTAATACACTGCAGGGTATCCTGTAAATGCTTTATCACAGATTGCTCTACTGACAGAAAGACTTACCTGATGACAAACCAAAAACCAAACAAAGCAAACCACCAAGGAATACTGAATAAAGGTATCCCTTCTCATGAAAACTTCTTTTGTGGAGATGAAGGCATTTACAGATCTGTTTCAATACAACATAACTAATCCTTGCAACAAACCAAGCTTGCACTTGCCCAGTCTCAGCAGATTACTATTCAGAGCTGGGCTAAAAGTTGTGCAGAACAACATCAAGGAACCTGTGAAGGTTTTTAAGGCAGAATATACAGTGAAGTCAGCCACATAAAAGTGTAGAGCAGAGATTCTTGACTTGCTGCCATTGTTTAAGCTTCACCATCTGGCAAGCTGGGACTTACAAAGTTGCCTTTTTTTGTCCTTGCCTTGCACAACTGGACATCCTGCTTGTGGAGAAAGGTGACAGGTGGAATTGTCTTCGTAGTGCTCAGTATCCCTGACGAAAAAACTCAGGCAATAATCGTGCCTGCTGTTTAATGTTTGCTACTTGTGTGGCAGTCCTAGCAGAGTTTGTCACTACAGAAACTAAAGAATCAACCCTAGCATTTCCTTCTAGTTTACACCACAACATGTAAGCTAAAATAAGGGCATACATCCAAAGAGTTTAAAGATGAACCTCAACACTTGGAGGTAGAGCCAGGTCTTTGCATCTTTATTACAAAATGAGAGAACCAGATTGAAACAATCACCCAAGAGATTTTCTCTAACACACCTTGATTTAGCAAAGGAATTTTTGTCACTGCCAGCACAAGCATAACTGATTTGTGTTTTTGGAAAGTTTGGATTTATTTGTTAGGTTTCTACTCCAGCTTGCTCAGATCAGTACCTCACTGACCATAAGAGACTTGTCATTCATTCCCATTCGGAAGCACACTGCAAGGACTGGGAACAAGCCCCAGCTGCAGTGGCTGCCACTGCCTGACTGAAATCTGCTCAACAGAACAGACAAAGGCTTTGAAAAGCATCTTTATAGTCAGAAAAGAACTCCATGAACTGAGGCAAGTGAAGCAACTGCTGAAACAACTGAAGGCACCATCACATTCCAAGTCCTGGAAAGGCTCTGATGGTCATGTAGCTGCACATGCACCCAGTCAGCAGCCAAGCTAGCTCAGCTGCTGCTAACTGGACAACTCCTGAGATTTATCACTGTGCTAAGAGAATTATGGTCTTCATGAAACTTAAATCCTTATAGTCCTGCTCTTGTTTTGTCCCAATCAAGGCAAAGATGACTTTTTTTCCTGTGATGAGAGCAGGAGCAGATTTAGACAGCCATCTGTTTCTAAGCAGAGGCTCTTTAAACTCATCACTGAAGGCCTTGATTGGGCTGACATCAGTACACTAAGTTACACAGAGTTGAACTTCAGGCCTTTCCCAGCATAATTTTGTCTTGTCTATCTATAGCCTTTCCCTGCATGTCATTACTAAAGTTCCACCTCTATTCCTTTAAGGTTATGTAGACAAAAACTCTAAACATGAGAAAATAGAGCCAACTTGCCATTAACATTACTTTTCTCCATCTCTTAAGGAAACATAGGCTTTCAGACTTTTGTCCATTAAAGTGCATATTTTATTTGTATGTTTACAATGAACTAGTTTAACTTATAGCAGAAATCAGGAACAATATTAAACAGTTTTGGTTGAAGCTTGAAGTTAAATTTAAGGGTTTTAATTCTATAGCAGCTTTCAGATGTTTAGAAGAAACCAACTGGAAGATGAGGTCAAACCACATCTCCATGCTTTCCCACATGACTATCTCCCTCATCTAAGAGCACTTAGCTACTTCCACTTTGCCAAATACAATATTTCTACATACCTTTGAATCAAGAAAGGTCATCTATTTTTGTAACTTCTCATGTATTCTGTCAATTACTGTGTATTGATTTACACAAAAGAGAAACTTTAGAATTAAATGAATGCAGAACCAAGCTGGTTTTTTATTTCCCCTCAGGAAGAGCCATAAATCCTATTTGATGACAGAACAGATTAAGAACACACATGTGATATTGATATAGTAATAAAACACATATGGAGAGGTATGTAGTGACTTGCCAAATCTTAAAAAGAACTTTATGCTATGTATCTGATATGTGGCTCTTTCCTTTAACGCATTTCCATCAAGTTTAGCACTAGAACACCCAAATAAAGTTTGACACAGCTCATCTCTTCCACATCATCAAAGCCTCTTACAATAGAAGAAAATCTGGAATACAGAACAGGAAACAAAGTCCCAAATGGAATGGATAATGATATCTAGAGCAGGCCAGTGACAATCTTCCAAGAGCAAGGCTTTGCCTAGAGTTAGTATGTCACATCACAACCTCCTATCACTTCCAAAGCTTTGCAGAAGCTTGCAGAATTTCCCACATAATACTCATGGAAAATGAGAGTTGAGTTACAATGTCCTCAATGGGATTTAGAGCTCAGCTACTTCATAAATCAGTAAGATCTCTAGTAAAAGGAAGTTTTCCCATCTTCAAAGAGACCCCTTCCAGCATCCTCAACCCTGAGATGTTTGATGGACACCAGATTTTTACACAAATTGATTCTTTTTTTTTTTAATAACTATATGAAGAAAGATTCTACAGTGCCAGTTTTCTCACCTGAGGCCTCAAGAATTAAACACCACTCAATAATCAATCTCTTACTCTCCCACACACTTTCAAACTCATGAGTACTTCTGTGACTACAATAAAGGAGAAATGCAAACGTAGCAGCAAGGTACTGAGCACAGAGTTTTCAAATCAGTATTTACTTTCCAAAAATATCAAGAAATCTGGGAAATTCAGGTTTGTGGTTAACTGGAAGAAGAAAAACATATATGAAAGCATTTATTTCAAAGGTAATATGAATAATGCTGAAGATAAGTTTTTATCCAACTAGGCTTAAAGACAATATTGCAATTTTTGGCAACTCCCATCACATGAATTATTCTATTTCAGATATTCATCCATGCCATTATCTCCAGTAAAGTACCCATGCCTAATCAAACCAATTCTGCTTTTAAGATGCAGAGAATGAATTAATACTTACAACTAGGTAAAATAAGACACATTATATTTAAGTCCTTATAACAAGCAGCTTTGCACAACGTTCTCAATGTAAAGAGTACAAAAATGCATGCCCAGTAACACAGAGTAACCCAACACCAGGACATGGCTTCTCCAGATTTGTACTTTCCCCCAGGACTTGCTTACTTGCACTTTAAAAATGATGAAACTCAAACTAAGAGATAGATTTTTGTACATTTAATACAACTTGGGGAGTTACAGTACTATTCAGAGCAAACATAATTGATGATTAATTTACTGTCTTGTACACATGCTTGTGATTTAAAACAATTACCTATGGAAACTAAACTCAGATTTTTATACCTTTTTTTTTACATCAATACTGAGGTGGGTTGTAAGCAGGAAAAAACAAAATCTAGATTAACCATGCATGGAAGTATATAAAAGAGATTTTACTTTCCTGAGCCAGCCAGCTGTCAGTAAGAAGCATCCAGGACTTCTGTTACTCTCCTAATAAACATGTGTTCATGACTTGCTAATTTTTTTCCCCATATGCAGTAGAAAAAGTATATTTTGCACACACACAAAAAAAATGCAGAGTGAACAGAAACGGAAAGCAGGTATCGTTGTGGAGCTCCTCCCACCAGACAAGTCATATAATACTAAACAAATGCTCTAGTATCCTCCTCCTACAGACATTTGCATTCAGCAGTGTGAATAAAATATGGCACTATACCCACTGGTGATGCAAGGATGCTGCTGAATGGCCATGAAGTATCACAAACATCACACAAAGCATAACATGACAGCAGGAAACCAGCACAGAGATGGAAATGGTTCTCAAAGCACAAGCATCCCCACTGCCAAGTTAACATCCTTTTCACTTTTAAACCCATAACTCAACATATGACAATTCATACATTTTCTTTCACAACTCTGAACATTCTGGTTTTGAAAGGTAGTTAACTGTCTTCTCCACACACTAGAACAGAAACTTTATTTGTATGATTTGGCATAGCTCTGGTTCTGAAAATATCAGATGTGACACTGCTACCGGTACAATGCTGCAAGTTCTAGAAGCACAAAACTGAAGATCAACTACTGGTTTATTACTACAAGTTTTCCTTCTTGGTTAAGACTGGAGCTGCAGCTTACCTTTCCCATGCTCTGTCCCTTAAGAGTGGAATAATACACAGAATAACACCATGCTATTGTATCAGAGAGTGAAGAACGATGGCATTTTACAAGACAGCACTTCCCATCTTTGCAATTTCAGTTTCTGTATTTTCTTCCAAGAAAAAGGTACATGTAAATAGTCTTGCTTTTCTAAAGCAAATCTGTGTCTCCCTTGGAGAAATGATGAAGGATACTATTTTCCATAGTTAACTGGCTTGCATGTAACCTTCTTGGCAACTGCAGAAAGTGAACAGACAGATCAAGCTCACATATCATTTGGCTCACCATTTTGGTGTCAGGCTGTTCTCTTCATGACTTTAGATACTTGCCCTCTTGTGCCACTGTCACTAGGAATGTCAAACATAACTGTGCTATTTAGAGACTGAAAGCTCTCAATGTGTTTCTTATCTATTTGTTCTAGGCTAGGCATGAAGTACTGAAAAATCATCAAAACTCACTTCATGAGAACATATAGAACATACAGAGTTGGGATGATTCAGTGTGGAGCACAGAAGGCTCCCAGGAGAGCTTCTTGTGGCCTTGCAGGGGCTCCAAGAGGGCTGGGGAGGGACTTGTGAGGCTGTCAGGCAGTGCTAGGCCTAGGGCAATGGATCCACACTAGAGGAGGGCAGCTGCAGCTTGGCTCTTAGGCACAAGTTGTTGGCCAGGAGGGTGCTGAGCCACTGTGCCAGGTTGGCCAGAGAGGTGGTGGCAGCCCCAGCCCTGGCAGTGTTGCAGGCCAGGCTGGCTGGGGCTGGCAGCAAGCTGCTCTAGTGCCAGGGGGTTGGGATAGAGGAGCTGGAAGCTCCCTGCCAACCTTGACAAGTCTAGGAATCTATGAGAATACCTTCTCTATGTGACATGTAGCTAGAGCACCAGTTAACCTATGCCCCTGCAGAGTTGTGAAGAGCCTTGCTCTAGTGCCCATTCCCTGCTCTTCTTTCCTTCCACATTGCAAAGAGCAGAATTGCTACTTTGAACACTGCTCACTGCGTGGGCACAGACACACCAGGCTGGCACAAAGCAGGCAGGAAGCAGCAGCTAGGAGGGCAAAGGCCTCGCTGCAGCAATGCATGGAGGGAATTGTTCTTCTTAATACACATACACACACATTTCCAACTTCCCATTAACATATAAATAATTAAGACATTTGCAAGCAGCTTTAAAGTCCACTTCCAGTTTCAGATCAAAGACTGCATTCTCTAGTACTGGGATACCTGGTTTATGCAGGGTTTTCTCCTGCAGTTTTACACTAGGTAAGAATATATTTAAAGCTCAGGAAGACCACTGCAAAATAAATCCTTTTACAGTAAAAGAAGAGTAATGGAGCTTCTTAAAGAAACACATTAAAATGCCCAAAACAAGAATAAAAAGCTGCAAAAAATTACAATATATCCTTGTGGGTTTTGTTTGTTTTGTTGCTGTTGTTGGGTTTTTGGGGGGAGCAGTGTTTTGTTTTGATGGGAATTTTTTCTTTCAAATATTCACTAAGGATTAATATTACTTTCCCTTTCACATAAAAATGATTACAGTGAAATTTAGGCAAAAAAAACCCCCAACAAACTAACAAAAATACCTTCTCATTTTCATTTCATTCAGGCAAGAAAAACGAATGAAAATACCTTAACATTTTCTGATATTATTTGACCATCTGCACAACATTAAACTCCAAGATTCAAAAAGTCAAGACATTCATGTAACTGCTGTTTGTTTCCATCTTTTCCAGTAAAAGTGAAGTGTGGGTTTCAGACATATCAAGCTTGAAAGTTAATTCTGACAACCTGCTGTAGATACAAAAATAAACCACATTTCTCCCATTTTTATGTTACTTTATTGCCCCCCCCATCTGTTTTTTTTTCCAGTTGACACACAGAACCTTTCAGTTACTGCTGTTCATGGTTCTAGGCAATATTTTACTTCAAAATTAAAAGGCAAGAACAGTATCTTTATTCTGACTGCACTTGTTCCAAGTCAAGCACTTCACATCCCACATACAGTTTGCATGTAAATTCAATGCAATGGTACAGCTATGCTATGCTTTACAGAAATGAAGCTAGAAAAGCACACTAGTAAAACCAGAAACAATAAAAAGCTCCACACAAGCCATTTACTAAAACGAATGGATAAATCTTACCAAACACATGTATGCAATAACAGTTCAGTTCCTTTTGAATCTCATGCTTCTTATGAGCATTTTGTCCTCTCTTTGAGGCACTAAATACATATTAATAAGTTTTTACTCACATTTACAAAGGTTTTCTCTTCCTCTTGATATGATTTGGGTATAAAATATTCTATGAAAGCAGTGTTTTAAAATGGTTTTTACCTGTAAGCATGCTCTGCTTATCTCTTAATGGTTCCTTCAACTAGGAAGAAATGCTTGCTGTTCTGAACTGCACTTCTGAAACATATCTGGACTGCTTTTAGAAGTCAAGTTAAGGTCATTAATAGGAGTACCTCCAAATCTCAATTAGATTAATCTTCATAGGAGCTTAAGGAAGTTAAGATGGAAAAGACCTATTAAATCTATACCACTGAAAATGCACACATTCAGGGCTTGTTTCCATGCATTCAAATTCATCAAAAGGATTGTTTTCATGAAAATGTAATGTTTTTCTATTCTACAACTTACATTTTAGAGAGAGATCATTTTGATAAACCTCAGTATTTCATGGGCTACTGTGAAAACAAATCTCAAGTATTTTATGGGGAAAACCCCCAAACTATTAACAAAAGAGATTTCTTCATAACAGCAAGATGTCAAATTGGTGAGACTACCTACTAAGATATTTTACAGTATACCCCAAAAGGCAACAAATGCCCAATCCAATGGGAAAGATGATACCTGACATAAAGCATTGCAAGTTTTGAGGCAATCCTTCTATTGTTATTCATTTCTCACACTGCACTGAATGGATTTTTAAGCAAGCAAATGCCTTTGGGATAATGCAGTCCAACATTTGCCACTGAACTAGCACTGGACAGCACTAAAGGAGTGATGTCCAACCTCTGGATTTTCCATAGGTGACACTCTCTCCTTCCCCACTCACTAGTCAAGAATCAGGGAGGTGTGAATTGATATTCCTTCATGCTACAAGGGAGCTAAAAGCCCAACAAAACCACCAAATCCCAAGATGGTTCTGCAGCTTCATGATAGCACAGTGCCCAAATTAAGAGATTCAGGGCTCCTGAGAAGACAATGAAATTGCATTTGAAATATTTGCTCTCTTAAGCCCTAAGCACCAGAACTGCTGGATGCAGACTCTTTAAATCACCTGCTGAGGTGCACCACTTCAAGACTCAGGAATGGGAATAAGAATCCATTCACATCTTCAATCCAGTGTAAGCTGACCCCATCAGTTGATACTCAGCCTTTCCTGTCATTTTAATTGTTTAATTACAGTTTATTTGGACTTGTGTTCAGTGAGAAGGGAAGAATTACAATCCAACTCGGTATACAAAAAAATTCAAGTAAGAAAGCAAAAAAATAATTAGTTTCCACAACATGCTGCTATCAAATGAGCTTCATGCCATCAGACTATATCACTCAGCTGCTGAACATCTCACCTCAAGGCATATTCTCCCTTCAAAAGGCCTTGAAAAACCTTCTAAAGGTTTTTCACTTGAGAATTTCAGCTTATTTCAGTTGTCTCAAGGCAGACTGTGTCCATTTAACAACCAACAGATCTCAGAAGATTTCATCAATTCTGATTATTCTATTTTTCAAGTTAAAGAAATGTGTAATTGAAAAGTGGAAAGAGGCAAAATGAGTTTGGTATAACATTTTACAATGTGATAGTATACTACAGATCAGAATGCATACTATAAAATCCTACTGGATTATAGTTAAAATTAACAGAACATTTAGTTCATTCATATTGTCTTCTTGCCATCTATTTTAACCTTTTGTTTTATTTTAACAAGTCTCTGATTTATCTTATCATTACATTCAATTGCATAAGAAAGATGTGGACAAGACATAAAACAACTTCAGGTCATGAATTCTCTTTCTGGGTAATCCATAGTAATCAGTATTTTTCCTCAGAAATAAAGACAGTAAAGTATACCTGAATCACCACCAAGTTTCCCAAGATATCAATGTGCTTTCTCTAATGAACAAACTGTACAGAACTAACAAACAAAGTAAGTGCCTAACAGCTCCCCTTCCAATGACTGAGGTGATAAATGGAGTTGGACAAGCTGGATTCTGATGTGTTTTCTTTTAGTCAAATGAAACAGTAAAGCTTTGCTGTCTAAGTATAAAAATTAAGCAGCTTAGACTGAAATTCCAGGAAACAACCAAAAGTAACTGCATTGTAGTTGTCAATTTCATCTCCTTTCTAAGCTCACTTGTTTACCCACAGCATACAGCAGGCAGAGCCAGAACTTCATGGGGCTTGCTAGTCCAACAGACCAAAGTGAGTTACAAATTTAAGTACACATGTACACAGAAAAAGTGATAAACTGATTGGTCAGATGAGGAACAGGAAAAATTCATCACCTGAAGCACATAGTACCTTCTAGCAAAAGCACTGCTTGACCATATCTACATACCAGTTTTAGAACAAATTAGGATTATTCCTTTTCTATCAAAAATGATGCATTTGTCATATAGCTAGAGTCAGTTACTACCACATATGGCAAAACAAGGCTCAGCTGCACTTGAACTGTACACAATCAACATGGCACAATTTGGCAGCTTGTCCTCAGCTACAAAAGGCATTCTTGACAAAAACTTCAGCAGTGTGACCAAATGCAACGTGACAGTTTACTGTTTAGGACTTAAATGCATGGTTCATGGATAGTTAAGAAGAGCTTAGATGATTTTCTGTGAAGTATTTTCTGCAGCAGAGCCATCCAGGTCTGAGTTTTACAGGAAGGGTAGCTCACAACTGTGGCATGAGAATTAACATCTACAATCACTTTCAAATCCAGACACAAATCTGCTTGTTAGGGCAACAAAGATGCACTTAAACTAGCGTGAGGCTCACAATGAAAGAATGAACCACTCTGTGCAGATTTGGTGTGTTTAATGTACTTCTGAAACATACTCAGATACTACAAGGATGAGGCTGTATATATATATCTATCTATATATCTCTCTTCTAAATACACAGGAATTAGCCAAAAGGTCTGAATGAGGCAGTCTCTTCCTCTGAAAAACTGAACAGACCTCAAGTTACATTTAAGACATGTTCCCCTTACAGCTTTAGTTTAGTTACCAACTCACACTAGTATTTTCTCAATCCCCATAACAACCACCATGTAAGAGGGCAAAAAAGAAACAAAAGCAATCTAATATTTAGACTCCTTACCAGGCACCAATGTAAACTGTATTTTCAGCTGAATGCAGTACACTAGAGTGCTTCAACAGGAGCTCTATGCAAACACTAATTTACAAGGAATGGAAAACCAGCAATTTTCCCAGATGCTGAGTGTTAGGAATAATGTGCTAAAATAAACTCAGTGGCAGGGGTTTTCTTGAAGAGTAAGTGTTGAAACTTGATGCATGTATCAAGCAGGGGAAAGAAGCATTTCCAGATTTTAAACTAATTCACTATTGCATTACAAACCAGCAAGAAAAAAAAACACAACAAAAAAAAGCTGAGCAAAAAAAGGGCAACATCAAAGACAGTCTTGAGGAAACTTTAGTAGTTAGAGATGCCACAAGTGAGGAGCTACACATGGTAACTCCTGAACTGTATGAAAACAGCCTCTATCTTCAACCATGTACCACTGGCAATTTAAGGCAGTGTACTTTCAAAATGCCAGCAGTGTCCCAGTTTTCTTGTTACTCATTTGCTCACAATTCAATCTCCCAAGACCAGCACTGCTGTATTAAGAAGTAACACATGTATGCTCTCCCTGCTGCTTCAATACTCTGCTTTGAGCTAGGAATGCAACAGTTCAATGTAATTTGGGCACCATGTTATCTCAAACTAGTTTTTAATCAATCTAGTATTACTGTTAATGCAGAAAAATTGTAGTAATTTCTATTTCTGAAAATGGGAGTGAACTGATAAAAACAGAACATTTGACAACTATTTTGCACAGGAAAAAGAAAAGCATTAGTAACCAAAAATAACCCTATTTTCTTGCTCTCAGAGGAATAGAACCAACAGGTCTTTTCCATCATCTTCCACGACTAACAAAAGCTGGATGATAATCAAGCTTCCTAATAGCTTTACCATTAGTTTTACCTTAACACTCAATCAGCAAATCTAGCTTGACTTGTGTTTGAAATGGGTATTACCCAAATTCACCATTCCATAGAACATTTATCAACAATACTCATGTGCAACCCTTCTCAATGCACATTACTCTAAGCAAACAAGTATTTTAACTGAAAAACCTATTTTCCTCCTAATTAAACAATTCAGCATTCATAACAGACTTGTTTCTGTTCAAACCAACCGATGGGAGAAATGTAGACTTAAAATGATGCATTACACAGTGGAAGGCTTTAACCCAGCTGGCACAAAAGTCTCCTTCCTTGCAATGGCAAGATCAGCAGAACACACAGATGTCACAATTTTGCTTCTGCAGAAGTATGGTTGCAGTAAAAGCATTTCTACTGTTATGAATAAAGCACACATACAGATTCCTTCTCCAAAGCTTTTTCATTGTTTTTTTTTCCCCCAAGTTAAACTGTCCAATAATTTCAGTAACAGATATACTCAGTTGATAAGCCTGTTGTAGCAGACTAAGTTTGCAAAGGGAAACTGAGCAGCAAGGACACAGTATCCTTGAGTACACTTTGAATAAAACCTGATGCTCTCCAAAAGACAAAAATAAACAAAAGCATATGTGTTATAAAGTGTTCATAGTATGGACTGCAACATGCAGTTTAGCTGAACAGTCACTCTTCAGAATTGAGCTTTTGACACATAGTAGAAACTACACGAGAATGAAAATGATGCCACTTATAATTCAGCATAACAGTATTCTCACCCAGGATTAGTAATAACATTCCCAAAATCCTTTCAAGTGGTTTTTACAGTTTATTGTCATAACTGCACATTTTACAGCATAGTCACACATTGTATTCTGCTAGAGTCACAAACACAGTGCCTTACATCATGAGCTGCATCACTTCTGCTCTAGACTACAAAGCCTACGACTGAATACAAAAAAAGGTTTACAAAAGAAACTGTTTGAAAGACTACAATAACAATAAAACTGTTTCCAGCTAACAGCTAAAATTATAAAGGCATATATCACTGTCAAGTTTGGAATATACTAAACAGGAAGGAATGAAATAAGGTTTAGTATCGGCGACGCTTGTTAGGTCCTTCAAAGTTGCCCCCTGGGTTTCCTCTACCAAAGCCACCAGGTCCACCACTGACGGCACCTACACCACTCATTGGCGGCTGAGGAGTTTCAGAGCCCGTCCTACTAACCAGAGGTGAGCCCATCTGGGATGGACCTCCTTGAGGGAATCGCTCATTATGCTAAGCCAAGTCCATTTGGAACATGCCAAATGCCAGTTACAACACAAAACAAAACAAGTGGTGTTGCCATGAAGTTCAGCAGATAGTCCAGCAGAATCAGGATCACGCATAGAGGGGAAGAAAGGAGCAATTCAATTAGTTATTATGGAAAAAGAGCTGGAAATTAAAAGAGTGCTAATGTTAGGCTCCAACTTTGTAAAACGGCAATTAAAAATTAAAATCTTAAGTTTTAAGACCAACTCTAGTGCTGAATGTAACTTTAGCCTTTCAAAGCATATCTGAAGCGATATATACTCTGTGTCACAGAAGAGACAACAAACAGTCATTTTATACCTGAACCCTACTCTGTCTGCCTTACATACCAACTACAATGCTTCTCCCTTAAATAAATTAGACTCACAAACATTGTCAAACTAGGAAAAAAGCAGTCAGCTTTCATATTTCTTAAGACTGATGGTTCATTCCTTTAATAGCTATATAACCTGAAGATTTATACATCTACATATCTGTGGATGTTTCAGTCTTCAGTACCTGGAGTCAAGCCTTTTGTATGACACTTTAAGAATCTTTAGTCAGCCTAGGCTAAATAATCTGACACAGCTAGTGACAAAATGCATAATTGGACTACACTGGCTCAAAAAAACCCCTTCTCTAAAGCTTAAACTGAGCTATCAATACAAGATGAAAATCCAGTTAATGTTCCACATTTATACTCCTTAGTTCTATGCCTATAAGAGTATATGTGCTTACACAGATTATTTTTTTTTGGCTTCAGCAATTAAGACCTAAAACAGAAAACATGCATCTGAGCACTTCCAGTATATATGCATTTAAAAACAGAAGCCCACATGATAAAATTTAGAACATTAACTCAGCATAACATAAATCATCAAAAGCATTGATATATGTACAATTAGATGCTGAAATAACTCATCATTCACCTGCTGAGGACAGTTATGCTTTCAGAAGAAATTCCTTCTGCACAGAGAGCTACATTAACTGCCCAAGTAGTCAGAGTTCAGCAAGAACATTCAGGACTAGCTCTTGATTGGTATGGCCAAATCAGAGAAGAATTCTTCTGAAAGTCTAACTCCAGCAATAGTACTAAAGCTCAACAGCTCTAAAGCCTGCTAATTCACATCAGTACTGTATAAAACCAGCATTATATCTCTAGGAAAATATATGCAACTTATGTTATGATTCCATCTATATGCAGTGTTTAAAATCTGACACTGAGCAAGAAAAAAGTTACTTCAACAGCTGCATAAAGATCTGCTACTGCCCCAAATTAACTTAAAATCTGCAGCACTGGTGAAAAAATATTTTAAAAATTATCTTTAACTCATGCCAGCTTCTTAGCAAGGAATATGGATTTCAACAAATATACTTTCTCATCACGTTTACCATTTGACAAAAAGTGAAGTTCTCTTTCAACAAGGACCCCTCTTCTCCAACTAACAGTAACACTGCAGTAATGAACTACCTACAATAAAGTATGGGGAAGGGAAGGAGGTTTTTAAAGTGTTATGTTCAAAGATAATCTGTTTCAAAAGACCATAACAGAACAAAAAGAAGATTGCTCCAACTTCCCCCTAAAAGACTTCAGAAAAACATCAAATACAAAAAAAAGAGAACTGTCTGTCTGGTTTACAAGGTATATTCTCCATTTCCCTCAGTGGAAATGAATTCTTTACAGTGTTTCAGCAGACAGTCCTCAAAGGATCTTTACAGTGTCCTTGCAACAACAGGAAAAATACATTAAGGCTATGCCTTTCTGTAGGGGTACAATGAAAACCTTGGAAGTCCAAAATGAAAACCAAAATAGTGCCTCCCCTTTGTCCTTCAGTAGCATGCAGAAGAAAATGCAAGTAGAAATAAAAATGGTTTTTAGAAACATGCATTTTGAAGTGTCAGTATGTTCCCTACATTTCCCTATCTGGAATGACTTTGTAGAAAAACAACAATTTGAGAATATATATATAAAATACACCATGGATATAAAAATACACCATGATTTACAACCCCATGTTCTTTTCCTTACACCTCTTTTTCAGTGTCTACAATAATCACAATAGAATGTTCCAGAGGTGACCAGCAAAAGCTCCTCTGAGAACAGTTATTTTGTGAAAGCATCCCCCTTGCTTTGTGAGAAATGACAAAACTGATAAAAGGAACTGGCTCCTCTGATGTGAAGTGAGACCCTCTCCTTTAACTGGTAAAGACCAAGCTCATTAGGTATTTTGTGCTCCAAAGCTCATTTTCCTCAAAGGAACAATGGATTTTTGTCCAGTTTTTGTTATCCAGATTGCAGATAGACACTGTTAAGAAGGCATATTAAAAAAAAACA
Source organism: Bucco capensis (assembly GCA_013396975.1). Lineage (NCBI taxonomy): Eukaryota > Metazoa > Chordata > Aves > Piciformes > Bucconidae > Bucco > Bucco capensis. The sequence continues at coordinate 242,578 of VWZO01013264.1, forward strand.
CAGCTACAAAATGCTTCTGTGTTCCAATCAAACCATAAATCACTCCTTTAGATCATACCACCACTGAACATTCCAAATATTTATATACAGAATGCTGAAAAATATGTTCAAAATTAGATTAAAATGATATAGTTGTTTCTCTACATAAGACATTACAGATAGAAAAGTGACTGGCTATGAGAAAGAGGAAAAGTGGCTAGTGTTTAACTGCATCCCAATGGCCTATGGACTCTGGATATATACAAGAAATCCCCTACCACCCTTGGCAATATTCTTTTCCTTGCATTGATGCAACAGTTATCCCTAAGAGCTGTTGGCATACTTATTCTCTACAGTGGCATAGTTACTGATTCTCATGCTTTCAAGAATGTTAGCAAGGAAATACAAAAAAATGCTAAAGTCTCTTTAAAAAATTAACAAGTTTACCCAAAGATATCTTCACACTCCAGAGCCTCCAACTCTCATCAAAAACCTCAATGAGCTAATTCTTAGAGTTTAGTTTCACAAAAGACAAGACAGCAAATGTCCATATTACTCTGGGATGTTGTTCTTTCTTCATTTCACAGAAGAGATTTCCTCCTAGCAGTGAGTTTTTCATGACAGGCCATACATGCAAACACATAAAGGTTGTACATTTTAACCTCAATTTAAAGTCCTCTTACTGATCAAAGAACTCACCCCATTCCTAAGGGAAGCAGGATTTTCATAGGAATAGTAATTTCCCTTCCGTGTTGTACATTATTTGCATAAACAAGTTTTAGCAAGTCCTTTTAACAGAAGCCAAATAGGTACCATGTTCTTACTCAGTGTGAAAATATCTTTGGTAACAGAAATGGGCCATGAGACATGACAGCTAGTCAAAGGAATGAAATGTTTGATACGTTACCACTGTTCCATTATCTGGCATCATTGGTGTTCCCATATTTGCAGCTCCTTCTGGTCCCATGGAAGGACCAGGACCCATTGCAGGGCCAGGTAAAGTTCCTCTGTTGTTCATATTCATACCCATCATTGGAGGAGGGCCTTGGTTACCAGCAGGTGCTGGGCTAAACGCATCTATGCAAAACAATCTATACTTAGAGCTGTCCTAGCTGAGTTTTACAAGAATAAACAAACAATTGACAATATTTTTAAAAGCCAAAAGTACAAGACTCCCAATACTTGAAATAAAAACCAAAAATTCTTTGAGACTGTACATTTATCTCAATCATCTGCTTTTAAACAGATTTGCATTCGTGCCTATTATTTTGCAGCACAATCTGCCTCGTGCCTTTGAGAATCCTGAACTTCCCAGCTAAATATAGCTGTACCAGGTCTGGGCAGGAATTGTAGTGTTCACATAGCAGATTTGTGCAGCATATACACCACTAATTAGCACAAATCTCAAGTGACTTTCTGGCAGCTATAAGGCAATTTGGCTGTTTAGGGATCTTAGCATTAAATACACATTTGCAAGAACTGTTCTATCAGTATTATGTGAATTGTATATAGTGTTACAACATATTAGTCCAGCATCTAAAAGCAATCAGCTAAGATGGTACTCAACTTTACAACAAATTATTTGTAATATGACATAAACAAATCTTGCGTTTAAATGTAGTTTCTTATAGTAAAAATACCAGAAAACTAAAGGAAGGTTTGCTAGAATTCAAAGTGACAGAACATTCTCCAAAATTCTGATTCACAGGAAGAGGTAGGAGAAAAAGCTTAAACCCTCTTTTGAGGAGACAATTTAGTTACAACATTGCATTAGGAAACACCACTCTGCCAGCACCCACTAACATACTCAACAGGTAGGTAAAACTGCCCTCAGAACATTTACTCCTATTGCTATAAGAAAGAAAAACACTTGATTATGTATCATTTACATCTACTATTAGGAAATATCACCAACTTTAAGACTGGTAGTGATGCATCCCCATCCCCAAAATAATCCACCCTTTTCCACCCTTGCTCCAGCTCCCCTCTGCATCACATGATAAAAGTTGCAAATGGCACAGGTCAAGGCCAGTTAAAAATAATGTCAAGCCAAAAGTGTGCATCCAGAATTTGGTAAAGGAAGAGATGCCTTTGCAATCTGGCCTACATTTTACATCATGACAACACACAAGAATATCAAGAAATCTGATTAATAAACTGGTTCTTTTTACTTCCAAAATCAATGTCTCACCTGTCATCACAAGTGTATCTTCTTTAAGAATGAATATAGTGTAGCTCACTGTAAGCAGGCCATTTAGCACAGGTAGAGTACTCTGACTATCTGCAGGTATGCAAAATTGCATCTTTATTGCTCCCCCTGAGTACACACATCACAGCAGTCAGTGAAACCACTGCAGCCAAGAGAATGCTGCTAAAACTGCTTGACCATAGACATTATGCCAAGTACAAGCTGCTTAGCAAAAAGAACCCATGCAACACAGTATAGATGTGCATATGTGAAATGCTAAGTAAGTTTATTAGAAGCAATAGAGGGAAAAAAATGATTCTGAAAAGCAGAATTCTTTGAGTTGAGTAATGAGAAACTCCAAGACCTCTCCCTAGGACACTATTCCAAAATGAAAGGTAAGCACAAGTCTCATGCTTCTTACCTACCCACAAGCATCATCAGTTCATGTAGCAGATGGAAGACTGTGTGCAATTCAAGATCATTACACCTCAATGTGCCTTAAACCTGATTTTAGTGCCATGCACTCAGTGATTACAGACAGGAGGATAGGGACAAGTCTAAGGTGCCCAGGTATGCAGAATTCTTTCTTTTCAGAGGCTAGAAGAACTCTGCAGGACTATCATACTGGTAGCACTTCGTGCTGGTAGTGACAGGCCAAACCAATCAATGCTCAATTAGCTGTTAATAGCTTACCTAACCAAACTTGGCCAGCTGGCCACAAGCTGGTAGTGTTCACTCATCCTTCAACTGCCACCAAGTTCTTGTCCTCTGTATCATACAAATGCACCCATGTTGCTTTCCAAGGTGACATCCAGTGGCCTATACTATCAAACCTCTCTATATTATTACTAAGCCAGTTTCAGGCAAGAGTTCTGACAGGAGGGCAACCAAGGAGTGTAATGCAAGGAGAGAGTGAGGCCCTGCACAGTCGCAGCAAGAGGCCACCATGCGTTTTTAGCTATACCTCAGAGGTCCTGCTAGGTCCAGAGCAGACCCTAAGAGCTAACCACTTGATTGTCTGTTCTTTTTGGTGGGACACTGGGATGTCAGAAGTTAATTCAGTGGCCCAGGTTCAGCAACGAATAGAAAGCAGTCATCAGTGTTCATGCCATAATGCACAGACACTAAGAAAAGGTCATCTTATGCAATTTGGAGGGCCAAAAAGGTAGACTTTAAGTGCAACAGCAACAAGCCATGCTCAGTAATTCTCACCACTGCAGAGCTAGTTCCAAAAAAAGCCTTTTTTCCCCCATATTGAAAAGTTTATCAGCTGCATTCAGCACTACAGATCCAGTTAAGTGCTATGATGAGGCACAGAGAGTCTCTCAGAACTTGTCTGCTGCAGAAAACAAGGTAAAAATGAGTGGTCCTGCACAAGTCAGCCCAACACTAATTAAAGCATCACAGAGGCACCTTGCTACCTACTAATGCTATCATGCAGGGAAAGATGCTCCCCTCTGCACCACCTGAGAAAAGCTGCAAATGGCACAGCTCAAGGCCAGTTAAAAATCATGTCACTATCTGTTTGTTAAGGATAATTTTTCCTTTTTAAATACTATTTCACTGTTACTATAACTTTGTTGAACTACATATTTCTAAAATAATTTGTATTAAGTTTAAAATGAAGGCACAGCACCAAGCAAGACTATGATGAACATCACTGTTAAGCATCAAAACCTGCCAAGAAAAGGGCTGTGAACTGATTGCTATAAATACACAATTAAAATCTGTATAGAAACATGTATCTTGTGGATCTGGACAACTGGCACAGTATCAACACTTACAAAGTCTCTTAATAAAATGGAATTTTCAAGTAGACTGCAGTACTATGCAAAAGAACAAGCATACCAAAAATTAGTCACAACTTATGCTTCAGCTTTTTCTTTTCTAGGTAACTTCAAAATATCTTCCTTTAGAATTATTCTTTAAAGTTCTTTATCTTCACTAAAAGAAAAAGCCTATTTCTATTGTGCAGCTGTAACTGTGTCTCAGTGAATAAATACAAGGAAATATATTTTAAAATCTGGACCAAGGAGATTCATTAGTTTATAAGTTCACATTATTCAAAAGGTCAAGTGACAATGTTTACTAGACTTTCTATGTACTTTTAAATTTAATATACACAAAAATAATATTAACTCTTCTTTACATCATCCTCTTAATCTATTTAAAATGCACATCAGGAAGCTTGCTGGAGATAAATATTGGCAGTTAATAGTTTAGTAAGATTCAGTTTCAGTCTTGTTTAAAAGCAGATATTCTGGGTAAGTTTCCAAACAGTTTCAGTCTGCATATACAGAGTAAGCACTAATTATTAAGAATGTACTTTTCTGGACTGCACAGTAACAGTTTTTAGCAGTCACAGAAGTGAACTGAGAATATCTGCAAGTACAGGCTTGCTCTGAACTAGTAGAACACCAACCACATCATTCATTCAGCTTTTGTCAGGTATGTCAACAAGAACTTAGCCATTTTAAGCTCTACATCATTACAGTTTTAAGCTCTACATCATTTCATTCCTCTGAATAGGTAGTCCCTCCAAGAGAACATCAACTACTTTCTGAATAGAAAATTCCTCTTGTGTATCAACTCCTAGAGCATCACCTTTCCCTGCCTTTTTCTCATTACTTGCACGTCATATTTTTCTCCCACAGGTAGTCAAAACAACAATATAAAGATCCCTCTTGGCAAAGAAACCCCAGCTGTTTGGAAGAAAAAGGTGAGGTTTTTATTTCTTAATACCATTCACTCCTTTTTACCAGTAGTTGTCACTAATTAATAAAGCTTGAGTAACATGTACAGTCCCAAAGAAAAAGAAATTTTACATTACAGAAGCCTTTTTCCTTCAGATCCCTACCTCCCATGTTTATTGCTCCACGAGGACCCATATCACCCATTCTCATTTCCTGTTCTCTCTGAAAGTAAACATAGTTTTCATGGTCAACCTGTCATTCTTAGAACTTAAAACATTCCCATTCCATGAAAATACAAATGGTCACGTTTCAATTGAAATGTACAAGAAATTCAGTTTACTATACTTCCCTCTTTTAATAAAAGTCAAATGGAGTAAGTTCAATACAACAATGCTACACATTTGTGCATAATACTGAAGGTTAAATAGCTCAAATTTCATTTATCAGAAGCAGCAATCTAAGGCTACCAAATAGTTACGTGATCAAGTGCAAAGGAATCCATCTTCACATAGTGTTTTTCATTAATGAGAAGTATATTTACACTTTAACTGTAAAGAGAGGTCTTATTCCAGTATTGCCTAAAGGCCGTGGTTCAATACTGCAGTCTGGCTTCAGAACTCAAACACTTGTGTTGATTGGAAAGCAAGCTCTGTTCTAGTATGGTTAGATAAACTCAATCTGCCAGTTCATCCTTGTTCAAAACAGCTCTGACTTAACTCGGTGGTGGTACATGTTTTGATGTACTAGATCATGCTATTAATATGTTAGTTCAGATACTGAGCATCCTTTTGAAACCAGCATAAAATGAAGTATCAAAATAAACTATGTATTTATACTAGGTACTATCTATATATTCTATATTAGACGAAGAACACACCAAATTGATTCAACTGATGCTTAGTCATCCAACAGCAAGACAGTTCAGACATTAGTGCTCATGAACCACGGCCTGCTGTGAAACAATACTCAAAAAGATAGTACCTGCAGTGGCAAAAACCATCACTTAGGGAAAAAGAAAGTACACTTATCACAGAGAATTCATTCTAAGGGATTTTTAGTATTACTGTTTACATCAAGAATATAAAACAGGAACAAATTCACAGGTCAAAATGAAAATGAGTAACTTTTTTGGTCATGAATTTTGTGCAAGAATGTTAACATATACTGCACTCCTGTGTGGAGACACATGCTGAGAACAAGCAGATGCAAAAACTTTTACCTGATTTGGAAAGTTATTCCACTTACAATTTAAGAGTTTAAGTTCAGATGTACTTTGAAAACAATTCCATATATTAGGCAAGTGACTCAAGCTAGCTAAAAGCAACCTTAAAAAAGGAAACATTCATTAAATCAAAATAAAGTCACAATATTTTTATGGTTTCACAGAACTCCTTTTCATTCAATCATATGTTTGAGATGCCAAACATGACTCTTGGATCTTCACACCAATACTTGACAGAACAGAAACAACAGTTTTGTAACCATATCCTGGTATGGGTAATTGTAAAATACATGGCAAAAGGCTCTCAAGTCAATAATTTGGTTTCTAGTCACTCTTAGTAACATAGAAAATGTACTTACGATGATAATACTATTTTAAAATGAATATGGTTTAGTGTGGAGAGGAAAAGTAAGGCCTTGTAACTAAAAGACAAAGGCAGGTTTGAGGTCCAGCTGTGAAAGGCTGCTGAAAGTCACTAACTTCTGACTCTAGAACCCACGTTAAAACTTTGTAACAGAACACACAACTACTTTGTCAGACCTTTCAGGGTAATGTCAGACACTTCAAGTGAAATCAGCAGTCCCATGAGGCTCAATCACACCCAGAAATTGATACCAATGAGTTAGTCACAAAATCAGCATACAACCTTGTTGATTATTAGTCTCCTTTCACATTTCATCCCTGACATGAACAAGCCAAAAACCCCTACTGCCAATCCCTAGCCCAATGTGGTAGAAAAGCACTGTGGCCATCAGTTTCCATTGATCAGCCTGAGCATGCCCACATCCATGCACAGGTCCATGTGTGAAACAGCACATGGCACACAGCTGGCAGACACTCTTTAGCTACGAGGGCAAGTACCAGCTCTGAATCACCGCACGCAATTTCCTTGCTGCATCTCAGCTTCAACTGCAAGTTGGTGTGGGTTAATTTTAACTGAACTGCCCCATGGAAGGCAGAGTGGAGTACAACACCTGCTAGATAAGGATGTTAAGTACAGAGCTACAATGCCTCCTAGCATAAAGCCCTTTTTTTCTCAGCTTGAAATACTACCAATCTTCAGTTAGCAGAAAGTACAACAAAAGAGGGGCAGAATATCTACTTTTTACCTTTTTTTAAGTCTGGTCTACCCTTTATAACAAAAAACATGAAGAAATTATTTGCTGTTTAGTAGCTTTAACCATGGTGGTTAATTATTACCATATTAAAAAACATTTCAGTTATAGGCTCAAGATCCATATATGTGTCTTATGCTGCCCTGCTGCCTGTTAACCTATTAACATGCCTACAAGAATTAGCATTATTCCTGCTGTTGCATTCTCACAACTTAGCATGTCCTTTAGAATTTGCAGCACAGGGAAATTCTTTGATACTGTTAGCAGAGCATTAACAAATTAAAGATAATTCTCGTCAGAGAAAATACTCAATTTCAAATGTGAATTGATAGTATGTATCATTAATGTAATTAAAATGCTTGCCATATTACCTATAAAAACCAAGGACTTGGATAACCTGCCAAAACTTGTATTTGCAGGAGTCCAGAAGATCATAGAAATTCAGCCCTACCCCACAGCAATCATGTGCTAGACAGCTATTTACTAGGTGAACATCAACAAGTTATTGCAGTTAAGTTAGGTCAACTATTCCATGGGTTTTGCCCAAAATACTACAGAGAAAGGAACACCAGCAGGCAGTTCTGACAGAGTAGCCAAACTGGTGCTGCTTGATAGTCCAGCCCACCTGAGAGCTTTGTTCTTGGAAACTCAAGCCCTTTGCAGGACATAACAAGGACAGCATTATCTTCTCAGAGCTTCTCTTCCTCACTATGAGACTGCCCTTTCTTCTGGTGAGTAGCAGTCTGCTCCAGCCCCTTACCTGAAGCCACCCATAACTACCTGTAGCAGGCAGTTAAACCCAAGCAGCAAGCAAGGAGGGCTGAACTTTTACTAGAGAACCACGTGAGGAGGCGATTAAGAACCTCTGAAGTCACTTGGTACCTAGGAAAACAACTTAAACTGGAAGAGAACAAGAAAAATGGATGACATACAATTATAGGGGGAATAGAAAGCCATAAGACAAAGAATGTGCAGTAAAGTGTAATTTAACCTTTGGAAAGAATGACAAAAATAAACCAACCCATAGCAAAACCACTACAACACAAAGGAAGCAAACTAAGAATAATAACCTAGTGTAGAAGGTTCCCTAAATGATTCTGTTGAAGGATTCTTGTCAAATACTTCCCAACTCTCTAATGCAAACAGCCCTCAAGGTCTGGTTCATCTGAGTCATTTCCTTGCAGAAAAACTGCTATGATAGCAACTAGAGCACTATACTTGCTAATTGTTTTATGCAGAAGCATTAAAAATGAGATTTCTCCACAATTCCAACTCATTTTCATGTCAGCTGTAAAAAGCAGATCTACACAGAATTATTGAATACACTCACTTTTCCAATTACATATATACTGTATATGCAATAGAGTATGGATTTTCCCCTTTTTTACAAGTATTACAAACAAGATTTCTTGAGCATCTGATGTACATCATGGGCAATGTTCTCATACCTCAGTCCCCAAAGTATACAGAGAAACACCAAGATGAGTCTTCTGAGGTTTTTTTAACTACATTAGGGTATTTTCAAAGAGTTTTTTTTTAACTGTATTAGGGTATTTTCAAATTCACTCTAAAACCATCAAACAAACTGTTTTCAAAAGACACCCAAGAATTGATACAGGAGAACGCACAAGATGCAATTTCCTTCTCACACTGAAAATAGAAAGCAGTTATAAGCCTGGGGAGGGGGTTTAACTGACAAACCAACACTATTTTCCCCCCTAGAAACTGGCCTTGCCATTGCAGCAGCCTAAAGAAAACTAACAATCTGATCTCCAAATGATGCAATATTCATGGTAACAAAACTGTCCCCAAAATGATATGGAGTAAACACAGCATGTAGTATTTCAGCACAGCAAAATGGAAGATATCAACAAAAATACAAGAAGTGTTAAGATGACAGATCATATAGTTTTCTTCAATTGGTTCTGGCCAGGAGATGTACTTTCCAGTTAACATGGGACTATTTCTTCAACTAAGAAATGGTGACCAAAATAACACTAAGTCACAGCATTAAAAAAATGCCTTATTAAAAAAAACACTTGCCCCATAAACTTGAACTTGGTCATGAAAATCAGTAACTTAATTTACATTTTATCTAGGTTGTGTGCACACAGCAAAATGTTACTCACAGTGCTGGTGATTCTCACCTTGTTTTCATTAACATGGAAACTGAATTCTGTTGTGGCAGACTGTTTCTCAGAAGAGGTATGACATTTCTGTACCTCTCACTAGAATTCACTATTCCCTTCTAGACTGCTTTACTTCATTAAGTTCTTTCTAGAAAGGAGAAATTATTTCCAAAGGCCTCTCCAGGAGGCATAAAACCCTTCAACCTTACACAAAACTTAATTCATTGAAAGATATATTTTAAAGACATAAATCATGTCAGTGGTTAAAGTTGCTAGTTTGGCAATCACGACTAGGATTTGAAGGATACTTCTCATTGTGTATTATTTGTCTTCTCAGAATATTCTGCTGCTTCATTCCAACAACTAGCTCACTGGAAATTAAGCTGCCAGCAAGGAGTTAAAGTAATAAAAGCCTTTTCTTCCACCCACCTCTCTTCTCACCTTTCCCTCTCTGGTTTATCCACTGATATTAAGATTCACATGTAACATCTAAAAATTACAATATCCCCAAACAGTTGACTTTATTCCATCCCATGCAGTAATAATAAATCATTTTGAATGAAAAATTTTCATCTTCCAAAGCTAAGATTTCTTGTTCTCCTGAGCACTGCAAATCCCAAATCCAGAGCTAATCCCTCTCTGAGCTGAGATTTCAGTCAGATTGTAAAGGAAGTATCGCATGTTGTTAAAATAGGAGAATTTCTTTTAAAATAAAACAGTAGAATTCTAGAAATGTATTAGGGGAAAAACCTCCATGCACTACATCTTTTTGTTTTGGGAACAAGCAAGAAAGGTCTTGAGCTTCTGTGGGACCTTCCCTCATTTCCTTTCTACATCTTTTGGGAAGCACTCAATTGCTGAGGGTAGTCCTCAGCATCTAATCCACACATAAAAATAACAAATGTAGTTAAAACAAAATGTATTTACTGCTCCAAACTGAAGTTATTCTTTAAAAATACAAACAAAAATTACCTCAAACAATGTTTTAAAGTCAGAGATGTACTGTAAAAAAAAAAACCTAAATTGATATGAAGGTGCAAGAAAGCTACCACAGCATACTAAAAACATCAGTCTTAATATTATTATCTTGTAACATAGACTAGTGTATTTCATAGACAATTCATCAAGAACTGGGTAGACTACTACTCCATTATAAAATGTTATTTCAGTGCTGAAAAGCCTCTCAGTGCATCACCTAACACATTAACACTGGAAAATAAAGAAATGGATTGCATTTTTATGAGAGAGAACACACACTAAACACTTCCATCTTTCAGACTGAGAAGTAACTGTTTTCAAAAGGAACTTACATATCTCAAATTCACTGTTACTTTAATACCAGCAATTTCTGATTTTTACAGTTTAAGCTCTTCCTTTGTTTAGGTAAAACCAGCTTCTACTTTCAAGTTGTTGTGATTTTAGGAGGCAGAGCACAGTGCTAAGTAACTGTGATACTCCCAGTATGCCTTTTTTGAAGTCATCCTCCTACAGCTGGATGCTAACTGCAGAAGAGTCTACTTCCTCTCCAGACATCTCTCCTCACATGATGCCCAAGTCAGGTCTACACTGACAGCTTCAGATAAAAAATGTACTTTAATTGCACTACTGCTATTCACATTATAAAGATATTTAGGGGACACTTCACTAACCAGCAACATTTAATAATCCCCTGAAAGCAAACACTATTTAATACAGAAGAGACAGCCACTAGGCTAATCCAAAAGATGTAAGCCTCCACACCACTGGGAAGCCTCTCAAATTTGTGAGCATCAAAGAGATTGTAAGATGCCAGCAATTGCAACACTAGAACCATACACATTAGCACTCAAAAATACTCTCCTCTCTAGCCAATCTTACTCATGCAGTCTGATCACAAGCATTGAAAACACTGCAGAATAAGCATTCGTTATGTTACTATTATTCTCCAAAGATACTGCAAGTAATCTTTCTTCAATACAACAGCTAAGATTTCTTTTTCATCTCAAATCAATTTAAGGCACTTAACTGTTTACTTACCTGCCCAACTACCTTCTGGAAGAAGTATCTACCACATCACCAAATTCATAATTGATACATGTAATAAACTGCATGATATTTATAAATATTCACACTTTCAGAAAAATTAATTTTATGCTACAGCTTAGAAATATGCTGGGTTTATTTTAGCTAAAGAAATGTCATTAGAGTATGTAAGTATCAAAACAGACATCTATGGGAGCAGGGAGAATATCTTACTTTCACAGAACAAGTTGCCAGTGATTTAATTTAAGTTGCACTCCACACATAACCTTGGTGGGTGTGGAGCTGAAGAGCTGTTCCAACTGGTAATGAAGTGTGGGCTGCAGCAGCATGCAGAAATACACTAAAATAGGTAACTGAAAATGGCTATTATAAAACAATGCTACATTTTACATTTCCCAAACATGAAGTCTGCAAACAAATCTACAGTGAAACAAATCTACATTGAAAAAAGAGTGAACACTGACTGAAAACACTAAGCTGCAAGATGAAGGATGAGATGAAGTGAAAGTCATCAATGTTTACTTATCAGAAAAATTAATCAGCCAGGAATATCCTTTAGCATGAAGTATTTGTGTAAAAATCTCACTAGTTCTTAACAGAGATGTCAAATACAACATTGCAAAATCAACTTAGAACAAACACTTCAGAAGCAGCACTAGTTGTAGCCACAGGACACTGAATATGACATTTGCCAGACTTTTGTATTAACAATTTTTCCTCACCCAAGTAGATATTATATGTGCTAAACTGTAACAAAAAAGTCTCATAGTAGTTACTATCCCATAACTGAACTGAGTGACCAAGCAATTACAATATGCAAATATTTCCCCAAAAGAAGCTGAAAGCTTCATTGCTACAAAAAGGTATCCAGTCTTTTATGCATATTATGAATGTTGCTTACAATCAGAAGAGCTCAATATGTAAGATTTCCCCAACCAAGCTCTGGCCTGTCCACACACACAGCACTTGGACATAGAAAACAGGAAGCAAGCATCCATGAAACTTCCTGGCATGAAGCTAGGCTCCATAGCTTTCCAGCTAGCTTTCATACAGCCTGGAGCCCATTTATTGTGGAACAGGAGCACAAGAAGGTAGACTTGAATGAATAAAGATGGTTATCATTTGAATAAACAGTGTTTGAAGGAAAACAATATACATTGTACCAGGCAATTCTAGTATTTTAACCCAAGTTAAGAAACTTTCATTTGAACAAATTCAAACAGATAAGAAAAAATGCTTTCTAGCCCCTGACCCAAGACCACACACAGTAAACTCTTCAACTACAGTGTCTGCTTACCTAACAAAAACCACTCAAGGTCAGAATCATGTTAGGGACACAATGAGCACCACAATGAATATAGGGACAAACAAAAATAGCTCCTTCTTACCTAAAGAACATAAAAGTTCCTCTATAGATAAAGGAATGTTTAATCCTTCAGAAAGGGCAGAGAGGAAAGAATACAAAGGCTCCAGAAGTTCAATGGAATTTTAAAAGGGCTATAAAAACTATCACTATATACAGAAAAGAAACAAAGCCTGAAGAATCTCATTCTCACATCAGAGAGATCTTTTTCAGATCTTCTGTATTAATACATTTAGAAGAGACAGCAGGCAAGCTGCCATAAATACATCAACAAAAGAGCATTCAGCACTAATAAAAGCAGTGTGCTTAATGTCATGTACAAAACAAAACTAATACAAATAACTCTTTCACCCTACACAATGCTAAGCCTAAATTAGTGAGACATTAGGCACTGTATAAAATCAGAATGGGGATAGACTTTAGTAGAGCCTGGCTTGACAGCACAAGGGCTAATGGTTTTACATCACTAGAGGGTAGATTCAGAGTAGATACAAGGAAAAAAAAATTAGGGTAAGTGGTAAAACACTGGAACAGTCTGCCCAGAGAGGTGTAGATGTCTCATCCCTAGAAACATTCAAGGTCAGACTGCACAGGACTCTCAGCAACCTGATCTAGTTGAAGATGTTGTCCCTGCTCACTGCAGGATTGGACTAGATGACCTTTAAAGGTCCCTTCCAACCCAGACCATTCTATGAGAATGTTTACAAAAAATACCTTTCAATGGTAAATCTTATGTTTAAATGCTAGTTTCTGTTAACCAAGATCTAGAATTCCTCATCCATCTGAACAGTCAAAAAACAACTCTACAGAAACTCATCTCATAGGTTTTTCCAAATACTACTTATGAAAAACACTAATTCACTTAACAATAACACCCATCTCTGAATAATTAAAGTGGAGCCTAAAGAAAGACTTGATAGAAGATAGAAATATCAGACTTAAATTCCATAGTCCTCATGGGAGATTTAATAACCCAATACAAGCATTAGCTCTGGTTATGAGAGAAACCCACTTGATGCCTACACAACAGAAAGGAGGCTTGTGAAATACTCATGAGCAAAACCCTAAATATTTTCATTTTAATAATACCATTTAGTCAGGCAATCTCACTAAAACATTGCCATTTCTATGGCTCAGTTTATTGTATTACCACTATTAGAATTTTCTACTCCATGAGAGCTACTAAAGCAGAAGTCAGAGGCTTCCTTCTCAGCAGGCACTGAGAGAGAAACCAGATCTATAACTAAGCTTTCCCTAGAACTAAGCAACAGATCCATTAAGAGTTTTCTTCACATCAAAAAATATTCTTTCTACAGATCATTTATTGCTTCTTGGGTGTTTTTCTTTAAACACAGACCCTGTGAATAAAGACAAACTTTTCTAAGTAGAGGAACTTAATTTTGGTTGCAAGTCTCAAGGCTACCAAGTAAGATCTCAGGATTTAAACAGGTGGATGAGTCCAACATAGGTACCAAGTAGACAACTGAAACTGAAAGTTAGTTTCTTCTTAGTCTGGGTAAATACGTGTATAAACTCCAAGTCAAACTTAATTCCAGTAGCTGAGGAAGAAAAAATGAAAGTTATTAAGGCAAACATTCGTTTTAGCTTCTTAGAAATATGTAGGGCATTTATCAAACACATTAACAAAGGATTTCTCTAAATTATTTACAAAAGCCTCATTCTAACTTGTCACAAGATGAAAAACTGGAGAACTCAGTATTTAAGGAAGTTAGGTAAGTATTTTTTAACTTGTAAAGCAGTAACAGTTTTCACATGAAATACAGACTTATTACATGGATTTTTTTAGTCTTATCTGTAAAAATCATTGAACAGGAGAAGCTAAATATGCAAATGGAGTATTCTGTAAAGAAGCACATAAGATGCATTTGAAGTCCTTTCATTAACAATTGAACAAAAATAGCATCTGCTAAATCTGAGACCTCATGAAACACTACGACTTAGAAAGACTGAGGTCATTTTGCCTTTGCATAATGAAGCATTTGAAAAGTATTTGAGTTTCTTGATCCACCATTCCTACTGAAAGAAAATTAAGTTATAAAGAAAAAGAGATTAAGTGATAATCTAAAGAACACAGAGAATGGGAATTGGGAATGCTTACTAGCAGTGCTGCAACACCTAAATTCATCCTGGAGGTTTGTTTATACACATTTAATAGCACATTAAGGTATAAAAATTAACTTATGGTCACTTTTCTACTTGAAAGTTCAACATGAAAGAAATATTTGTGTGTTCAAACTTTAGAAGATGACGGCAACAGAGTCAAAGATTTTAGTCTCCTAAATACCTATAACATAACACAAGGAAAACTTAGCACATTACCTTAAATACTCTGTTCACACATATTGAAACACAAGGTTATAAACGTAATGTAATATTGTAATGATTATTTGCTCCATTACTGAAAAAATTACCCTAAGTAGGATACTTGAAACACATAAAAACATTATGTAGAAAAGTCAATTATGAACCATCTTGAAATGGTAATAAATACTTGTAACCAAAACATATCTTATTCCACAAACAGATTCAGCTTATGTACACAAACACATTAACAGGTGACAAAGATGACTGCAGTTCTGTATTGATTTTTATGCCATGCCTTTTCACACTGAAAGTAGATATGACAGTTACAACAGTTTTTCTATCTGGCCATATAATTAAAGGTTGAAAAGAATTGATTTAGTTTCTGAAAAAATACAATATGAGTACTTTAAGGCCTATTAAGAAATTATTATTCTTAAGCACCCAATTCAGTATCTAAACCACTGGGGAAAAGAAGAAATGCAAGATTTAAGTATCTGTCTACTGATCCATAACACTGCAATCCTGCAAAGAACACAAAATTGTGCTACTGCCAAAGCTAAGACCACTCACAAAACCACAAACTGCTGAGTTATAAACTGCTTATTCAAAGGCCTAGCCTATATTGCCTTATGTATAGGAAGAAACTTGAAGTAAACCAAGCAGTAAAACCACTGCTAAGGAAGCAGGAATGTTTTGCCAGGTTGAGGTTTTTTAGTTCTATATTTAACACTCTGCTTTTCTCCCAAGGTTAAGTTTTACCTTAAAAGGCTTTTAAGGTGTCCCAACAGGCACTATGTCTGACATGACTATGTCTGCTGGATTGCAAGAAGGAGGTAAAGCAATCTCTTCCAACCAAGCTCTACAAAAGAGCTTTATAAAGCAGCTTAGCTTTACAGCAGTTTGTTAAGAAACAGACTTTATTCATACAACCTCACAAAACTTTACTGCCATCAACTTTATGAAGCACACTATGCTGCCAAGACAAAACAGCTAGTTTATTAGTAGTAGAAAACAAGTACAATTTTAAAATATCCTTGGAAAATGGTATTACTTTATTATTGGAAATCTGCCTTGGTTTAGTTTTGAATAAGGCAAGAAACAATTCTGAATTCAGTGAAAATTCAAACCTCTTACATAAGTGGGGCATTTGAGAATAATGGAATCAGAAGAGAGGAAAAAAGCCTGTAGTTCTGCTCACTTAAGAGCCAAGAAGTGCAGAAAACTACTCCTGAATCCAAGCCCAAGGAAATCTGATAGTCTTGTTTCAAAAATGTATACGGCTTAACTTGCAAATGAATGTACAAGTGAGGGATAATATACCTCAACAGGCTCCAAATAATAGAGAACTAGGAAGTTATATGTATAAACTGCTCCAAAGGACAAAACTCTCAGAACAAAGACTAAATATTTGGCTTCTTTCCAATCAAGTTTCTGGCATTCCTGAAGTTATAAACTGTGTTGTTCTTTTGGGCTGTTTTACTCCCTTTGCTCTCATCTTTCTTAACAGCTTTTGCTTGAAGTCCAGTACAATCTCTGCTGCTGAGGCATCTCCACTGCTTTAGTGGCTGCCACTTTATGCTGATACTTACATTACATACTTCACCAAGCAGTACTTCTGTGTAAGAAAAATTAACAGAAGTCAAAACACCACCTAGAAATAATTCTTAAAAACACCAGGAGATAAAAAAAATTAAGTGTTTAGTATACAAAGCCTTACAGGAAAGAACAGAAAGTATTCAGAAGTTGAAATTTAGGAACTCACAAGAAGAAGCATTCCTTATTTCTTACATATGCAAGTTACACTTGAAAAATAGAGTTTCCTTGGAAGAAGAGGACAAGGATATCCAAAAAAATCTCAACTCCCTCTTTAGCCATCAATAAGAACTGTAAGCTGTAGACCAGTATCACAGCTACTGTTTCATGAAGTACCATACCCACCTGACACTATTTTGCAGAGTTCTTACAGCATTAAAGCTGTGCACCAAAAAACTAAGACAACAACTCCTAGGTATTTTGGTCTCTTGTGGAAACATGACAACTATTTTAATATACTAAATCCAAATCACTATTTTACTCTTCTAAGCTGGTGACACAAATAGAAGTAGCTCCTGGAACTGGAATTATTAAGAAAAAGGCTCCAATTAAGATTTCACACTGTAAATCTATGCAAGCATTGCAGTTTGAATAATTAATGTATTACTAGCACTCAGAAGTACTATATTTTTAAAAACCTATTTGCGCTGCTAAAAAATACAATACTGCTTCCAATCATCATTAGCAAGCTCCTCTGTCAGCAAGAAAGAGGTATGCAAAAGTAATAATTAGCAAAACAAGCTTCCTGATTAAGCTATCAGGAAACTAGAATGCATATAGAGATTGAGTTGTAACAGATTTCAGCTAATCAGCTTGTACAAAGCAAGGGAAACACCCTAACCAGTATGAAAGTATTTATCAGTAATTTCTCTAGTAGACATCACACACTAGATTAATAAATGGTTTAGGCATCACTAGGCTTCCCTTTAGATTAACATCAATGTTTTAATGTACAGCATCACCATGAACAAGAATGCTTCAGGAAGTGAAATCCCCACAGAAAAGACTTTTCTCATCTGGAACTAAACCAAGTAACTGGGAGCCACATCAAACTTTATTAACCAGAGGTTTTTCAAAAGTAGTTCTACTGAAAAAAAAGCAAAGTTTAAGACATTAGGGGAAAGATACAGAAAGAAACTTTAAATAGGAAATGTCTAATACTGTAGCTTTTTATATGAGAGGATCCAACTCTGGTTATCATTGCACTTACCATTTATGTCCTTTTATACTGAACAGTAAAATGGGGGATAGGATGGAAGTGAAGGAAGCTTACTTTTCAAAGCATTTAAGAGACAAAAACAAGGATTAGACATTATTTTCCTTCTAAACACATGGTTGGCAGAAGACTGATATAAGGATTACGCCAAAATAGTTTATTAAGACCTGATATGGTAAAAACTACCCACCAGTATCATAAAATGTAATTTTCAGTAAGAGGCAACTTTTGAATGCTTAAAACAGAAAATAACTTTTTTCAGAGTCTGTACAACAGAAATATGACACTGGAAGCAATTATTAGGTGGAGTCTGTTCACAGTAAGGAACTATTAGTAAGAACCATTCCTCTTCCCTTCTTATGCTTCATTTTTGCCACATCCAGCACAGTAACTTGAACAGTTTCTATTTACATAGAGTTCAGAATTTAAAGATGCACAGAAGCACCAGGATGGCCAAACTGTGGCAAGCAATTCAAGCACAGAGGCTAAGTAACATTATCTCAAGACAGCTGCAAGAAGAAAATCAGTAGAGGTTGCTGTGGCCAACATAATCTAGTTTTACCCCAGCACCTTCAAGCTGCAGGATACAGGCCACAATCTCCTAAAGCAATGGGAGCCTGAGGGAGCTACTGCCACCTCAAGCCTGTGGGATGGCTCCCCAGCTTCCCCTTCCTGCAGCAAGTAGCATGAGTCTCAGAGATCAGCCACAGGAGGATTTTGACAGGTAGCTTACAGGGTCAGGCCACCCCAAAAGATGCTATGTGAAGATGCCAAGATGAAATGAAATGTTGCTCTTGGCACTACAAAAGCCACACTCAATAAGTGCTATTTCTAAACGACATCAGATAATTGTTATATTCTATTTCACAAAGTACGTTTCGTAATCTTTGGGAACACACTAAAGATCACTGAGTTTTGAATTCTTGGATCTTCATCACCCTAAAGAAAAGATATGCTTGAACACAGTTTTCTTTCACAGTGTGAGTACACATGGAAATAAATGATTGTTTTCTGCTGTAAGTTTCTCAAAACACAAATCAGCAAAACCAACTGCTAGCTGTTAGTATCATAAGGTAACAATTTTGCTTCCTCCCCATCTTTACTAAAAACACTAAGGGGCAGAGGATGGAAAAAAAACGTCCTGTGGGAACAGGAAATCTTTTATTTTCTGACAGATTCTTCTCAACCCTACAGAAACTGTTATGGTATAGAATGTAAAATAGGTATTTCTTCCACAAAACCAGAAAGTAGCTGAGAAACCAGCAGTTTATCAGGTTGTACCTGTGAAGGGAAACAGAATTCCCTGTTGCAGACCACAGTTGTTTTAACAAGAAAAAAGAGCATTTTGTGGATCACTTATTCCTTCCTCAATTCATTCATTTAACTGCTTTGGTTGGTAGGGAAAAAAAAAATTATACCCTTGACCAAAACACATCATATGAAAATTTAGAAGCTGACTCCTCTGATACCATCATTTTGCTAGTCCTGCACAGTGAGTCTTCAGAGGCAGAACACACCTAAATTACAAATATAAATAATGTAGAAATTATAGGAAAGGACTTTTTTCCCCCCACTTTTACTAAAGGAGACCAAAAATAAATAAAGATTTTGATGTTTCTTCCTCATGTAGCATTACAGTAGGGTCAGAGGAGAGAGATTTTGGACTCCATACGAAGTTAATACAGCCCATTTTGCTTCTGAAGTATATTATTAAGTTAAGCTTAAAACAAATCAAGCAACTCAAACAAGCTTAAGAGCCTGAACTGTTGTAGTATTTCTTCAAACTATGGCACCCCCTCCTAGAAACATCATTTATTCCCATGCCCTCCCACTTCAAAAAACTCTTATTTTATCAGAAAAATTCATTTTCCAACTAAAAATAAAGAAGTTATTATCAACTGAAGTGTTTTATCACCAATTTGTAGGAAAAATAACAAAGATGTCATCACACAAGAGAATTACTACACTACTAAAGTTTTTACCATTCCATTCATGAGAACAATGGTTAACTGAATGAAACCCACTGAGCAAGAAGTTGGCAGCTTAATAGCTACTATATAAAAATACTACCATTTTCAACATTTTTATGATGTGGACGTTCATCCCAGAATATTACTTACATTGTCCATGAAATTTGGCTTAAATCCTCCCTCCTGCTGTCGTCGTAACTCCTCCTGCTCCCTCTGGCGCAGCATCTCTTCTTCACGACGTCTGTGCTCTTCTTCATGTCTAGAATATTTTCCAAGAGCTATGTCAACTTAGACTCTTGACTTGTTCAGCCTTGTACTCAAGTCTCACGAACCAAGATCAAGCATATAAACAGAATGGATCTTTATATATATATACATACACACACACATACTGTAAAGGAACTAATTCAAACCCACCAGATAGAGTAGATATTATTGAAGGTTGGGGTTTTTTGTTTGGTTTGTTTCATGGGGGTTTTTTGTTGTTGTTTTATGGGGGCTTGGGGTTTGTTTCTTTCTTCTACTGGCATACAAGTAATTACAATACCTGTACACTCTATACTACAATTTTTAAAAGTCAAGACAAAAGCTTGAGAAGGGGAGATTGAGGTTGGCTGTTAGGCACAAGTTGTTGCCCAGGAGAGTGCTGAGCCACTGTGCCAGGTTGCCCAGAGAGGTGGTGGCAGCCCCAGCCCTGGCAGTGTTGCAGGCCAGGCTGGCTGGGAGCAAGATGCTCTAGTGCCAGGTGTCCCTGCCCATGGCAGCGGAGTTGGAACTTCTCTGGACACCTTTCAGCACCTCCAGATCTTTCTTGTACTTTTATTTTAGCATAAGTGATCGCTTTTCTGTTCAAGGACATTAACACCACATATGCTTTTGGAAAGCAACTTTTTAGCAGTAAAGCCATTCTTTTACTATTCAAAGTAAGCTCCACAAGCTATAAAGTATTTCAATTCACACAGGCCTTCAGCAGCTCCATGCCACACCTGTGCACAGTGGAAGCAAAAATACCTCAGTTGTATCTGCTTGCGTTTTTGAAGTTCTTGGTTCCGAAGCTCTTCCAAACGCCTCAGCTCTTCTTGACGTCGCATGAGATCTGACAAGATTGAAAATACAATCAAGATAAAGTTACCAATCAATCTGGCAACACAAAGAATTGCTACTACTGTCAAATCACAGTTCTCAAATTCAAACTGTAAAGAAATTTCTTAATGGATTTAACTAGTTTCTTCTCATAAATCTAAGTCGAGTATATGAGAAAACCCCACACTGGATTCATGGCTCATATAAACATGGAAAGGCAGAGGACTGGCAAAGCCTCCAAAGGAGGTTATGGAAACAGAAATCTCAAGTCTTCAAACAAAGAAAAGGAGAAAAAAACCTCAATCTCTTAACTCATATGCTTTTTTTACATCTAGGGCAAAACATCAATTTTCTCACACTGCTGCGTACTGCTAAAATACACACCAGCAAGGAAATCAGTAGAATAGATAGGGGCTTATGCTCTCCACTAACTATTGCAGACCAATGCACAGCACACATCAGAAAAAAAGCAATTATGAACTTGAGGTGCATGCAACCTAAGACTCCATAGAGACTTATCACATGACTCTCCTCATAACAACTGCAACAGCCATATCCTCTTCAAATGCTCTTAAAAAGCAACTAATAGTAATTACTTTTGCTCTACTAGTTTCTGACCAGTCACATTACTGCATTCTGCCTGGAATTTTACCTAATGTAACTCATATTCATTCTACCTTTTGTCAGAAAGCAGTTCTTTCTGTCTTCACAAAATATTGGCCACATGACATTATTTATAGACCCCATGGGAGGAACATTCTACTATACCACCTATGATATGCCTTCATGCTTTAGTTTAACCACTCCACACATTTCTCTATGCACTTCTTAACTGTACTAATTAAAGTGTCTTTTTAGCTATGCAGATCACTTTCCTCAAACTTGCATCAGTATATATTATTACAACTTACTGCTTAATATTCAAAAGGCACTACAATGACTAGTGCACTTCAAAATATCATAGATCTGTTTTCTAACACAAGCTGAAGAGTTGTCAAAACAAAAACAGAAGGAATGTTTACTAACCCTAAGAGCTTTGCAAATTAAACATCTGCAGGTGAATAGGTAGAAATCTAGTTATCTGAACAAAAAAGCCAAACAAGTTATTTGGTACCAAAGAGAAGTAGTCAACCAAATTGAAAAGGAAAAAAACCCTTCCTCTCACAGTAAGAAAAAGCATGTTTCCTCACTGAACAACAGCACCAAAAGCATTCATGTTCTAGGGGGTCTTTAACAGAATGAGTCATTTTCTTCCTTTTCCATATAAAACTGAAGCTTAAGAGAAAAAAGGAATATTGTTTTCCTTCACAGTGTTCCTAAAAGAAATCCTAATAATCACAAAACATACCTAAGATATTCTCCCATGCTTTACCATCAAAAATTTTTCTATCTTAATATGTCTTATCTCAGTTTAAAATATGATTAAGGCTGCAAGTATGCCCATTCAGAAAAAAAACAAACAGGCTAGGTAAATATTTAATCCTTTAATCCAATATATTAGGTGCTTTAATTACACCATCCTAGGCTAAGTATTACATAAGCAAGTAAAGTAAGTAAAAAATAATTGCAGCAGACAGCTTGTATCAGTTACTTGGGTTCAAGTTTTGAAATGCATCCAATACTTAGTCCCAAGAAGTTCAAATCCTTTTAAAACTACAAGGTATTCTTATTCAGCCTTGCAAGCTAGTTATTGTACTGTCTTATGATCCAACACTCTCAGAGAAAGGAATTCTTTTTTCAT
Organism: Bucco capensis; assembly: GCA_013396975.1. Classification (NCBI taxonomy): domain Eukaryota; kingdom Metazoa; phylum Chordata; class Aves; order Piciformes; family Bucconidae; genus Bucco; species Bucco capensis. The sequence goes on from VWZO01013264.1 coordinate 265,217, forward strand.
AGCCATGATCTCCCCTAAATTAAGATTTTAAAAAAAAAACCAACAAACCAAAACTCAATGTTTCCCCTTCATGCAACTAATCTTCAGATTTTCTGACAGAGCTGCAATATATTTAAACTTAATCCACTCAAGCCTTGCAATTTAGCAATCACAGAGAGGGAATTAAAATCAAGTAGCAGTGTAGTAGTTCTGAAGTGGAAAGCAGCATTGCACATTCACAGCATTTCTGGGAAAATGTGTTTTGGGGAGAAGGCTAACAAGCAGAAGTACCAGATACTTGCACTGCTACTGTTCTCTCTGCCCAGGTAACATAAGCTTCACCCAGCTCTATTCTTAAAGACAGGGCCAGAAAGCAATTGATGGAGGACTTTGCCCCCTACACACACACTAACAGAAGACAAAATGTCCAAACAATTATAAAAGAGGGATACATGATCTTAAAATTTCAAGAATGACTGAAATGTTTGGCAACTGTGAGGCATTTTGAGTTGTTACGTACATATAATACTACACACACAACTTTCTCAGCTAAGTTGCAAAGGAAAAAAAGCAGTATTAGTTACTGGAACACTTAAAATCACAGCACAGGTGCACAGAAGAGCCAAAGTAAGTACAAGCACATGGCCCAGAAAGAGTACTTATTCCTATCTAGTACCATAAGCAACACCAACAAAGGAAAAGAATTTTACTGATGTATGTGAAGCTTCCATTCAATTTCTTGACATGAACTACTTACACAATAGAAACTTAAGTGAAGAGACCTAGACAATGGCCCCTTTCCCAGTTTCTTAATCCATCTCTGCAAATCATCAAAGAATACATGTAAGGAGAAATATTACTTCCTTTTTCTCAGTTCCGGGCATTTAATTAAACAGAGCCTAGCAAAATCTCTGAGCTTAAATACAGCTTAATATGCTACACAAAAAGTATGTGACAAAACAAATTCAATACCAGTAGATTATTTGACTTTACCTTGCCTCATCAGCATTAGCTGATGCTCATGTCTAGCTGCTTCCATTTCTGCCTCTAGTTTCTCTTTGGCTTCTCTGATGTTCCTGTCAACCTGTTCACGCTGTTGCTTTTCCATCTCATCAAGAGCCTTCCACCGTGAAGCATACTCAAACTCAAAGGTTCCAGGCTGAGCAAAACGTGGAGGTTGTTCTCTTTCCCTAATAAAAATGTTGCAGTTAGATGTACAGAAGAACACAGCTGGATCAACAGCTGTAACAGCCTTAGAATTTATCAACAATCACTTGAAGTGCAAATCAACCTATCAGATGACATTCTAAACCAGTCAAAGCTTAATCCAGCTGTTAAAACAAGTAATGATAAAGATCTTCCATTTATATTAAGACAAAAACTCATATTTGCATCACTACAAAACAGTAAGCTGCAGCACTAGAGAAACTCTGTTCAGCCTTCTAAAGCAAGCAGACAATTCATACAACCAATTAATCAAACAAAGCTTACTAGAGAGCTCAGAATATTAGCCAGAAGTCTTAAGATTAAAAGGTACCAATGTTTTATTTCACATTCTAACACTAATATTGTAACTAACAGTGACACATTTTTAAACAGTGATATTCTACAGCCTTACCAGAATAAGCATGTTAGCTTCAAGCAACACGATTTCTAATGGCAATCAAATTTCAATATTAAAAACTAGTATTATCAGATTAGGTGATGACTTCACCTCCTGATCAAGACTCACTTTCTCACGTCCTGCTCCAAGTTTTATCTGAACTGTGCATATACAAATCTCTGCAAGATTAAATCACATTCCTAACCCTTCTAAGACTACAGTTTGGCTGGCAACAAGCTCCAACTGATGTCTGCTTAGGCAGGAAGCTGCTTTAGTGAATTCACAGAATGTTAAACCAACAAGTCAAGTCTAAATTCTACTATGATTAGGAAATGTTGCTATGGTCCTATATAATTTAATCCTCTGCACAAAGGACAACATACAAAACACAACTTCCTTTATGCAAACTCAAAAATAAACATCAGCATTTAATTTACCATGCCAAATACCAAGTACATAAATCATGTTTTAGAAAATAAATCTAAACACAACTCACTTGTGATACTGCTGTGTTTTCTGCATTAGCTTCTCTGGGAGCCCATCTTCATCATCAAATTGCTCCATTGGTTCTACAACAACAGGTCGAGGTGTTCTGGAAGACAGTGTCCATTTAACAATTGAATCATAAATGAAGTGGTTATTTTCCTATTTTCAGGAAACATTCCAGAAAGCTAATACATGTTACCTATAATTCCTGTGTCTTGCAAATTCCTCCTAAATTGGAGATTCCAGTGAACTTTGATTTTAAGAATCATCTTTGAAAATAATTGTTCTTATACCCAAAACTAGCTATTTGGCCTAGAAACCAAAATTTACTTGATGTAGTTCTGTTTCCTGTGAAGTGTTTTTTTAAAGATTAAAAAATAATCTTAAAATCACCTGCAAACAATTACAATACACTTAGGAAGGAACTACCTTTTTGTTTTTATCAGTGAGGCAGCAGAGCAGCCATGACTATTTTGGGAAAGCACCAAACAAACCCCAGAGGAACACAACCTATTCATATTTCCACAGACTATTAAAAGTTACTTTTAAAAGCTGCTCTGAAACTGAAAACAGCTTGATAATTAGAAGAACTGCTTCAAGTTATTTAAAACTTTCTGCTCAAAGTTATTTAAAACCCATTCTTTGAACAACCATACTTCCACAAATCAGAATCCTGATTTATATTAGAAAATACCTTCTTTTATTCTCATTACCTACAGTAATCAGAGGCAAGTATTAGCCAAGACTGCCAAGGGTAGTGGTATAAGGATCCTGAACTGTGTAGAAAGCTCTCTGCATCAGACTTGGGAACACAGCCTCTAGTACACACCTTTTATTACACTCATTGCAATCAATATTTTTTAACAACATTGACAGCTGATAAAAACTTTGGGCACTGAGCACAGCTTTAAAAAGATGAAGCTTGGAATCACAGAGCACTAATCAGCAACTGTTTCTCCTGTTATCTGCATAGCAATTGCTGACTGTTCTGTTATTTAAATGCAACTAAACCGTGCTGTCATGATTTAAAACAACAATTTTAAATCTCTAATGTTTTAAATGCCTGGTTTTGATATACCTAGCCCATTAATTTAAATATTTTCTAATCAGGCAAAGTTTCCAGCTAAAAACGTTGAATTTCATATTCTGAGGCAAAACATAAAAGGATCATGGCAGCAGATTCACAGCCATTAGGGAACAGGTCTGCCACCTAAGTAAGACAAAGATCAAGTGCTTTTTATTCACTCAGGCCATGGTCAGATGGTGATTTCAATCCAACTAATCTATCCAGCCGGTAAATCAGGAACACCCTCCCCTCATACTCTAGCCTCTTTTTCCCTGCCACATCTCTCATGCCAAGAATAGCACTCTTGTAACACTGAACTAGACTAGCTACCTTGTTTGGCTCACTGTGCTTCCACTCAAATACTAATGACAAGAAAATCCAGGGCATAAGAAGAAACTGCTGGCACCTACTGGTAGTAGTAAAGACTCATTCAGATTGAACTTACTGTATAACCACTAGGTCAGTTCAGTGGCACACAGTATTTATGAGATTACCACAAGAAAGAGAAGTTCCACATCCTTCTCTCCACCTGTAATCTCCTCCTCACAACATTTTCTCCTGCCTTATCTTCTGCTGGACTTGATATTTATAGCACCCATGTTAGCAAGCATCTTCATGTGTTTAAACAGCCAGAAATGAAACCAATAAAAACAACTGCATACTTGTTTTAGCAAGCACAAGTGGCTTATGGAAGGATGAACAAGTTCTCAGGCAGATAAAAGATCAACAGCATAGCCAGGCAAGAAGACAAGAAGTACTACAAGTTCCCCAACTTGATGGCAGCAAGCTTCCATGCTTTGGAACTACAACCTTATTTTCCCAAATGAGAAAAATAAACTCGTGAATATCTATCATTTCACACAGACTTTAAAAAAGCAGTTGAAAATGTCACTAGGGAATGGGTAAAGCACAGCAGTTAACAACTCTCTTCAGTAAGTACAAAAAAAATAAGATGCAAGACCTAAGTGTTGTAATTTACAAGCTTGCTTGCCCCTGAAACAGGAAGTCTTCCAAAGATCATTGCCATAAACTTCTGCAGAATCTAAGTCTTCACTTTCAAGAGGGTAAAAAATTTACTTCTGGACTTTCAAGACATATATAAAATGTTTGAGACAAAAATAAGCACAGTAACACTTTCCTGAGTTTACAGAACCATCAGCAATGTAGTTCACTGTTTGGCTAAGAAATAGAGGAATGTTATTTTGTCACATTTACTGGCATCAGGTAGAGTGCAATCAATGGAACCAGTCTCACTAGAAAAAGCCCTACTATACAGCAAAGGAAAAGTAATGTTGCATATAGACAATGAAAAGTAAAATGCATGCTATCAGACTTTCATAAGGTAATTAGAAGTCTGATTCACAGTAAGAAAAAAAAGATGGTTTTCTTCATACAAAAAAAGGTAGTATTTGGGGTTTTCATGTGAAAACACTTTAGTTTCTCACTTCATGGCCTTCAAAATTTGGAAAAGAAGAGCTGAAATAGAGTAAGAATTTGAAACAGCAATACGGAATCAATACATTTTCCCTTCAGATTAGAAACACATACCCAAATTCCAATAGAAGCCTGTGAACTTACGTTGTTAGCAAGAATGCTCCATCACTGCATCTTTCTAGAGCTTTCCGGGCTGGAGGTTTTGCTGCAAACTCCACAAAACCTTTTCCTGTAGCTCTGCCACGATCATCTACTACAACAACAGCTCTTTCCACTGGCCCAAACTGAGAGAATGCTTGTTCCAGCAGCTCATTAGAAACCACAGGTGAAAGGTTCTTGACTGTGAGCGCAGCTCCATGTGTAGCAAATCGAATTCGAAGTGGCCTGCTCTTCAAAATAGTACCATCCAGTTCTGCCTTGGCTATTTCAGCCAGTGTCCTAGATTCCTTTTGCAAGAGAGAAAATATTTTATGTACTATATTTTCAAGACAACAGGCATCGGTTTTGTGTTCCCCACCCACCAGAAAATTAGTAAAGTTCCTAAAGAATAGGTTTTTTTAAGTGTAAGGGACTGCATTTCTCAAACTTGGTGAAGGATGTGAGTGCAAGAAGTCTATAAACATGAGGAAGAAAGAATACATGAGCAAAGAAGAGAATCTCATCATCTGTTGATGGAATTGGACATCCATTGAGAGTCCATCCAAGAGTGATAATGAACAAGTGTGATATCTTTACAACAAATCATAACCATTTTCTCCAGAGTTCAAATGACTAGATAAATTGTTAAAAAAATAACATATTCCCTAAACATAATGAAAAAGTGAAATTCAGATAAAAGCTGTATCTAATCTATGTTACGTACAAAACTGAGCAATAACATGCAAACACATCACACCTCCTCCAGAATATTGCTATCTCAAGCCGGAAGAATCTCAGGGTAGAAGATGTATGGCAGAATGCTACAAGCATTTATCTGTAGAATGGCAATCAGTAAGAAAAAATCCTAACCAGTAAAATATATGGAAAAATCCTAACTAGAGACATACAAAGCACTCTAAAACTATTCCCAGAAAGAGATAAATCAGTGCATTCTAGACAGGGAAGTCGTGCACACTAATCTTGCACTTTAAATCGACATTTTAAAACACTATTAAAAGCTTTTCATAAGATGATTCCTTTTTTTTTTTGCATGTTCAGTTTAAGCCTATTTGACCGAATACTGCATTATCCCTAAAAATCTAATCTTATCTGGACACAAGTAATTTAAACAGCCTAAGGTCCCACTTCTTTGCAATTTCGAGATTACATGTTCTGTTTTCACGATGTGCTAGTAGTAGTACTCGAAAACAGTCCTGACCAGTCTTTAAAATCAACAGGGCTTCCATAGACGAAACCTATAATCACCATGAAATGTACAGGGTGAAATTTGCTACTGTAGGAAGGATTTTTTTCTAGTCCTTAAGTACGACAAATTCTCCCAGTTGAATAAGCAATTCCTTATACAGGTAGTACACAAAAAAGCATATCGCGCAACCACATCTCCCATTTCCTGAGAAGTAAAAAGCTGCAGGAGTAGCCATGGTAGCAGCACTTAAACGGTAAGCGGTGGAGAAGCCCTGAAACCAGCGGAGTACTGCGCAGTGAGGTGGGAAGCTAAAGGCGAAGGGCTGGGAAGGCTGCTCACAATGCAGGACTCTGGATTGAACGTATGGAGGCAAACAAGGGAGGGGGGAGAAGGAAGAGGAAGGACAGCGCTAGCAGCAAGGAGAAAGAGACAGAGTGCGAGACAGCTGCTGTCTCTTTTTACACCGCCCGACAAGGCAAGACGAGTCAAGAGGGAAAGGGGAGAGCGAGGAACAGAAATCTCCCGCATGCAAAGGCAGCCCTCGGGTTACCAGGCAGCCTCAGAGGCTCGCGCGAGTCCTCACCAGGCGAATGAAGCCAAAGCCGCGGTCCCGATTGATGAAGACCTCGCTAGGCTCTCCATAGCGCTCGAAGAGGCGCTTGAAATCTTCTTCGGTGATATCAGTAGGCAGATTCCCCACGAAGAGGCGGCAGCGCTGCGTGTAGCTCTTCTCGCCAGGCTTGAGGAAGCTCTTGATATCGATGGTGAAGCCAACCTCCTGTTCCTCCTCTCCACTTTCTTTCTTCGGCACTAGCGCCATGGCCGCCGCTGCCTCACTTTCCGTTTCTAGGCCCCGCAAGCCTTTCAGGTTGCCGCCGCCGCCACCACCCCCCACCATGCCCAGCGGCGCTGCTGGGGAGCTATTCTCGATCCGCACTTGCTTCAAGTTCCTATTCGCTGCCATATTGAGACCTCGCTCCTTTCTCGTCGGTCTTCTCGGAGGGCGCTGAGACCACTTCAGCTACCCCTGCCTCCGACCCTCTGCCAATTCAAAATGGCGCCGCCGCCCACCCGGGCGAGTTGTAGGGTCCCTGAGGGAAGCCCCGCCCACCGCCGCCGGCGCTGCCTTCCGAGCCACTGCTCCTGCTCTTTGCTGGGCGCGGGGCGAGCTCTGCGCCTGCGCTCGCCGTGTCCGCTTATGGCGGCTGGCCTGCCTTGGGCGGGGTTCCGTCTCATCTCCAGCGTAGAGGCGAACCTGCCTCAAGTACTGAGAGATCGGGCTTTGCGTCTGCAGAGATAGACGCGTACTAGCGGGTTGCGCTGCCCGGGAGGCTAACCTGTCGAGAGGCTTCCCTACGAGCTCGGCTCCCTGTGGGTCCGCAGAGAGATCAGCCGCCAAGGCAGCCATGTTTGGTTAAGAGGAGTAGTCTCGGAAGTGTTCAGGTCCTGGAAGCTGTGCCGCAGTTCGTCCTCAGGCAGGAGAGGGAATTGCCGGGCTCTGCTCTCAGGGCCCAGCCCGCAGGCAGGGTGCTTGGGGGGGTTGCCCCTTCTTGCAGCTAAGACTACATCTTAGCTTACTCTCATCTGCATGCAGCACAAGACTATGGTTTTCTCTCTTCCTTGCCTGCTAGACACCCAGTTGCATGGTTTCATCTGTGTGCTTCAACCAGTAATTCACCTGGCATATGGTTTCTCAGAGAGCTCATCAGTCTTCCTGAGGCCTGTTAGAATGTCTCTTATTGGCTCTTAGATCTAGTTGGGGATGTCCCTCCCCACTGCAGGGGCATTGGACTACATGACCTCCAGAGGTCCCTTCCAACCCAAACCATTCTAGGATTCTATGATAAAAGCCTGAGTACTTCAGGTGCCCATGTAGCATTGCACCACATAGGAGAACTTCTGGACAACAGAGCAAGAGCTCAGGACAAAGTAACTATTATTTGTTGTATTAATACAACTATAGCACTGAAAAAGGTCAGACAAGTCTCGTGATTAATTTAACAGTTACTTCAGCTAGTGCATGGCATGTACTGTTCTTTTGAAAAACAACATCAAGCATGATACTCAAGGAAAAGGTAATTCAACAACAGGCATGAATCCATTGCTTAGAGATTCCCTTGTCCATTATGGAATCTTTTAAGCTTCAGTCCCTTTCTTCCTACCTCTGAGCTTGTACCAGGATTTGGGGAACATGAGGCAGGTATTAGAGTAGCAGTAGTAGTTATTAGTATTAGAGTAGCAGTATGGGGCCTCTGAGGGTTAAGCACCTTGACTGCCTGAAGAGCTATGGTTTGTAATACATTCAAGATTCAGTAACAAGGATTAAGACCAAAAAAATGAACAAACATGTTTGTGTTTGAACATAACGGTGTGGAGAAAGAAGGGCTTAATGCCATCTGAAGAATTCATGCCTACTTTGTAACTCTCTGAGGATGACCTCACGCCCTGCTCGAGCATCAAGAGTGGGTACAAGGTGATGTCATTGCAGTGCCATCTGGTGGCAAACACTGAGATTAGCACCAGAACATAAGTAAAAATAGAGACTGAAAAGCAACAAAATTCTCTCTCTGCGCACAGATGGACTTTCTATTTTTAAACCTGGTGGGCAAGTCTCTTTTTTATGTGATATCACATGCCATCCTTGCTTCAAATATCATCTGCTAGAGGCTTCATTTTCCCTGAAGGGAGGGAAGAAACACTTCCTAAACTACTATATCCTTTGATATCCAGAATTTTGAGGTATCCATCTGTGTAAGCATGACAAAGAGTCTGTCCCTGTAACAACCATACCTGAGGAATTTGAGGAGAAAGCCTAGCAGATCCTGCTGCAGTTTGAAGTTTTTCTATCACTATGTCAACTATCTCTCTTGTAAATCTTGCCTGCTTTCCAATACACTGCTCAAAGTTGACTTGAGCTTAAACAGGAGTCTGAACTCGAGTAAATGAGACATTAGCACATATTTCTTGCTCCCAGCTCTTCTTGGGATTAAGGTTGAACAGAAAACAGATAATTACCTGTGTCCTTGCAAAAATAATGAAGTCATCCAAAGAATGAACATCTGTCTGTAGGAGGGACTGGGCCAAAACATCATTATTTAGACTAGTAGAAGCAGCTCCAGATAGGCCAGACCAGTGCAAAACAGAGTTAGATAACTTTTTAGGTGTGTGTGAAGAGTTAATTGTTTATGTTAAGGCAGAATGGAGGAGTCTGGAATATGTCCAGATACTGGAGAAAGGGAGAGGGACCTTCTGCAGCTTGGAGGTGGGATAAAAGGGGGCTGTGTCCTCCAGCTACTGTCCCCGTGAACTCTCCCTTTATTCAAATAAAGCTAATATGAAGCCTCACTCTGCCTCTTAGATCCAATTAATTCATTATTTTCAAGACATTTTTCTTTACAAGGCGAAGTTATCTTGTCAAGGAGGTAGCTCAGCTATCAGACAGGCAGCTGAGAAATGTACCACATTGAATTGTGATTGTAAAAATAACCAACTTTTAGCCTAGTGAAAACATTAAATGTAGAGCCACTTTTTTTCCTCAAGGTGATAGTCAATGTAAAAGTCCAGTATAGTCCATTTTGCCTCCTTTTGGGGCAGAAAAAAGAAGGCTTCCTAGTTAATCTCTCAAAGTTTAACGCCAAAATAAATGAAAGGGCAGTTTAGCTCATTCAACAAGTACAATAAACTGCTCTAGGTGCCTGCAGCTGATGGCTTACAGGGCAGAGCAAGCTGCTTCCATATCTCCATTTCTGCACTGGGGAAAGTGTTTACTTGCCTCACAAGGATAGTGTAATATGAAGTGCTCTCAGTCCTCAAATGAAAGGAACTCTTCAAGTATAAATTCAAGATTAATAGCATACTATCACCCATAAAATCCCAGTTATACTGCAGTAAAAATGTGAGCAGGACAAATCCCCAAAGCAAGTGATGTTGATTAGGTGCTCCAATTCTGAGCAAAAAATAGGACAATGTGGTCATTTCTTTTTATCAGGCAAAGGACTGGATGTAACACTTATAGGAACAGGACTAGAAAGAGTAAAAAACTAAATAATTAAAGCCAGATATTGCTACTAAAACTCTGCAGAGCAGCTCAGCCCATCACCTGGTGACACAAAGAGGCATCCTCCCTGCAACCTCTACAGCCTTCATAGCATCACACATTTACTGAAAAGATGGGAAGAGATTGGAATAAGAAATGTGCTACCACAGGCTTATGTCTTCTAAAACACTTCTTTAGCACCGATGGTCTCATTCCTGGAGTCTTATCAGTCAGCAGAGGCTCACGCATAAAGCCTCCTGGGAGGAATCTCATGAATAATTGATCCCTTCCACAATGCCAGCGCCTCCCATTCTTCCCCATGGGAAGCCGAGATCACAAGCTTATCCTTTCCTCTGCCATTTTTTAGCCCGTGCCATTGTTCCCGACTGGCTGAGCTCCCTGTCCGACGGCCGCGGCTGGCCCAGCCCACCCGGCAGCCACAAAGCTGCCGCTCTCAAAATGGAGGAGGCCTGAGGGCGGTGGCGGCTTCAGGCCCCTTGAGAACTATGGGCATTGGCCGCCATGTTGGAAGAGGGCGCTCGTCGAGCCAGGCCCTGCGGCTGCAAGTTAAGACGCGTTGGATCTGAAGGTTTCTATACTGTGGAGAGCCTTTCTCTCCTAAATTTTGTTCTAATAGGGAAACAAGGTGGATCATTCCGATTCCTGCCCTGTTGAGAATGAGTGGGACCTCCTGTAGCACATCCCTCCAGTGTTACTCTCAGGCTTGTTCTTAGCTGATGACCAGTTCCCAGTATTCCCAAACGCAAACTTCCAGCCTGGATAACTGATTTACACAAATCAAAACTGACTTTGTACTTGTCAAGGGTTAGGGCTGGGCAAGCACCAACCCAGGGACAGAGATTGTCTATTATTCCCCTTTTCCCCCACTCCAGGCAGGAAAAGGGGAAATTAACTGAGAGAGAGACTTGGGGATTGGAAATGAAACCTAAACTAGTTCAATGAAAACAACAAGAAAATGAAATGTATACACACACACAAAACTAATGCCAGACCCAATCCCCTTGCTGGTAACTCCCTCCCCTCCGATGCTGGAGCAGGAGGACTCCAGCAGCAGCCAGGACTTAGGCTCAGGAGCTGGATCCTGGAGCTCAGCAACTCTTGGATTGAGATGGAAGGTAGAACAGAGAGAGTCCTGGAGGAACAGAGCTGAGCTGCTGAGCTGCACAGGGCTCAGGGGCTCAACTTTCTAGCCAAGCAGAGACCCAGCCCTCTCCTTATAATACTCATTTTTAATTAGCTGCTGCAGAGGGGTTGGACTAGATGTCCTCCAGAGGTCCCTTCCAACCCAAACCATTCTAGGATTCTATGATTCAATTAACCACCTGTTTGCTTGGTCTTAGGCCTCATGCAAGAGACCTCAAGGCCCATTCTGGATATCAAAGCCTCAAGGACTGACTATGACCTCTATGGCATGGAATACCTTATCTTGACTCAAACTAGGACTGTACTCAAGAAGAGAGCACTCAAATCTTCATAAATATAATAATTATATATTATATTATAGATAAATATGAATAAATATATATATAGTAAAGAAGTTGACTCTACACTTATGTCATTCATGCCTGGAAACATCAAGGCCAAGTACTATCTCCCAAGAGAGGAATCCTCTCTGCCCATGGGATTGAGCACCACTGACCTTGATGGTGACATTGCTGAGATTCCCCAAGGTGTATTTACTCTTACAAGTAACAATAATGAAAGATAATAATGTCATGTTATTGTTGCTTTTGCCATTTTACCTTTCTTATGAGTAATGTTCACCATACATCCCCTCAAGAGAGCTGTTGCAGTCAGCCTTGTCCATCCATCATTGCCTTGTCATAGCTCGTATCTCAGTGGCTTTGGGTCCATTGCTCTGAAAAAGAGGTGTTGGATGTGGCTGTAAGGCCAGGTGAGCTGGTGTTCTGCCAGCAGTGCCGCTCAGGGCAGGCAGCTTGGGCATTCCAAGTCTAGGGATGACTGGGAAAATGCTTCAGGCACAGCTTCAAAAGTAGCATCCTCCCCAGAAGGGAATGGGATTTTGACAGCAGTTCACTAGCTTTCATGATGCAGTTACAGGTGCATTCAATGCATCTTGCAAAAGTCAGATGTAGAAGGATGAAACAAGTAATTTGTTTTTATTCATTTAATAATACCTTATTTAATACCTCTTGGAAGTTTTAAAGTGTGACTCATCAGGACAACTTCTAAAGGAAAGCTTTAAAGCTTTTCCAGAAACTCAGATTTCTAAAGTTTCCAAGATACAAATTCTACTCTGCTAGATGTTTGCTATTTAATTAGCTCTGAGCTAATGAGACTATTTGGGGTGATGTTTTGAAGTAAGGGATAGATAAAAATATATTATCTTTCTTTGAAAAATTATTATAGCACAAACTGATGTTTTTAAAAGTCTGAAAAATATCTATTTATCCAAATGTTAATAGGTATTTCATGCTATTGTTTTTAAGATTGTCTCAAGCTAACTCTGAGAATGGAGGAAGAAAGAAATGTGTGTATTGGGGAAGCTAAGTTTTAGGTAAATATATATATATATATATATCCTCACCTTATTGCTTCCTTCTGAAGCCTGAGCTGGATATTATGTGAATATACACACTTCCTTTTATACAATTTCTATAACTTCATTTAATTGAAAACCATAATTGCAATATACTTTACATCAGCTAATGATTGATCTCATGGAACTCATTTTAAACCCAATATTAATTAGTACATTAAGACTGTACAAAGTTAAACTGCACATCCTTAAAATGTAAATACTTTGGAACAGGTGCTGAGAGGTTCCTAAGATCATTAACAGAGTGGAACTAAGCAATACTACAATGCAAAACATTAAGTAAATTGTTACACCATTGGGATTATCTGTGAAAAACACAAGGACTGAAGAATGCATTCTAAGATCTTCTAGCTTCTTAACAGTTGATGTCAGTCAATGCAGAAGGATGAGCATTCAGTTACACTTTCTTACACTGCTAGCTGTACACAGTACTGGCTAGAAATTGCCACTTTTTACTCAGACAGCAATTGCCAGGATCTCAGCTGAAAAATGCTGGGTTTAATTTAACATTTTATTGCCAGATTTCACACTTTATACTTAGCAAGAACTGTTCCTTGCCAAGTGAACTTTCAGGAGACCATACTGTGCAAAGTGGGTGCTACTATATTTGATAAATACACATAAATCTGTGAACATCCAGACTGTGTGTCTGTTTAACCTGAGGAAGCACTCTAGTTGCTGTTATAAAACACTCTTTGTCCATTTCACCATCACTTCAGGGAAGCCTATCCCAGCTTTCTCAGATACAAATCATTTGGAGAGTGCGAGAAAAGGTTTGGTTAATCAAGGTTTAAATATATATATTCCATATTCTGACATGAAACTCTTACTTCTCCCAGAAAAAATGTTTGAGGATCAGAGGAGCAAACAGTACAAAAAAGAAAAGCAAGCACACTGTAGGAGTGTGGAAAAGGCTCACATCAAACAGAGGAGAGCAGTAAAGCCATCAAAGGCAACTAATATTCTTTTTCTAAACTTGTGGAAAGAGACAGAAGTGCATAACTTGCTCTCTAGGTAGCTGACATGAATGGATGAATGGCACAGAGAGATCAAGCTTGAATGAAGTCCCAGGGAAGAAATATCTTCATGGATTACATAGGTCTTCTTGATATGCAAAGATATTTGATGTAGAATGACAGAAATCAGAGTGAAAATGGGTTCAGAGATCACCACTACACATCCAGCTCGTGCTACACAGTCAAATAATGAGGGAGGAAGAATATCCCTCAGCCCACTTAGCTGCCACTCCTGGAGACTAGAGCTGCTGCCACTTAGTGTTTTTAGGGGAGTATGTGCTCTGCCTTTGCATCTGTCTCCACTGAACAAGTTTAAAGATCTTTGTGGACCTGTTTTAGTCACAAAACTACCTCCAAAGACACTCAGGTATATGTACCTAGCCTCCCAAATACCAGGTGTTCCAGTGTGGCTTTTAAAGGTACATATTTCTTAGTTACAATTATAGATTACTCACCTACCCACCTCTCAGAGACTGAATAGGAGTAGCTATGAACTGAAAAGTAACTGTAGTTACTTAATTGACTGCTAAGTGGCAGAATAGGAAATCTCTATTTCCTCAGCTGAAGCTGGAATGTGTCTCCCAATTTCCTGATTATTTCACTAGAATATATTGGTTTTTACTGTAGTTAAACATGCCACTCAGATCAATCTCAGCTATAGAAACTCTACTGCTACAGCTGTAAAACTGTTGTCAGCACAATTGAGCTTGCACCTAAATTCTGTATTTAGTCCTGTGTTGTTTTATTTGAGTATATTTGTTTGATTTGAAAAGTTGGAGGGACTAGTTCTGAATTCCATAGGATGGAGAGAAAAATTCTGGTGCTGGGCAACATTGACATGTGTTTTAAAATTGTTGCAACCAAAAATATTCAAGTTATACACAACTATAGCCACTATAGCAGCCAAATACTTTGTAAGATCTGGGTCTTAGGATCCTCTAGTTCAAAAGAATCTATTTCTACCTTACTCTTAAAAATCCTGGAAAAATAATGAATGAGATATTTTGCTTGAAATAAATGTAATCATAAGAGTGTAAGAAGCATCCTGGCCTTTAGCTGAATACTTCTGCTGATCAAAAGAAGCCTTAGGACTTGCTTCCAAATTTGTACTTTTCAGTACAGAGTTAATCTAGATCAAGCATGAACACAGCACTGCATTTCCATCACACTACCTGAGCACTTCATACAGGGTTTATGCCTCTTTTACAGTGGCTATGCTTTTTCATACTGTTGATAGGAGGGGAAAAAAATGCTTGATTTGACAAGTTGTCCAAAATACCTTAGTGATCCAATATTAGAAACCTCTAGAACAGAGATAACCTTCACATTTTTGACATACACATGGTGAGTTTGAGCTCAGGATTTTCTAGCATGTGGCTGCAATGTTTTTCATAGAATCAACTGGGTTGGAAGAGACCTCCCAGATCATCAAGTCCAACCCTTGATCCAACACCACTATGATGATTAGATCATGGCACTAAGTGCGACATCCAATCTCATCTTAAAAACCTCCAGGGATGGTAAATCCACCACATTCCAATGCCTGATTACTCTCTCTCTCTAAAATATTTCTTCCTGATATCTAACCTAAACCTCTCCTGGCAGAGCTTAAGCCCTCTTGTCCTACTGCTGGCTGCTTGAGAGAAGAGACCAACCCCCACCTGGCTACAAGCTCCTTTTAGGTAGTTGTAGAGAGTGATGAGGTCACCCCTGAGCCTCCTCTTCTCCAGGTTAAACAATCCCAGCTTCCTCAGCCTCTCCTCATAGCACTTGTTCTCAAGTCCCTTCTCTGGACCTGTTCCAGCATCTCAACATCCTTCCTGAACTGAGGGGCCCAGAACTGGACACAATACTCAAGATGTGGCCTCACCAGTGCTGAGTACAGGGGAAGAATCACTTCCCTGCTCCTGCTGGCCACACTGTTCTTGAGACAAGCCAGAATGCCATTGACCTTCCTGGGCACACTGCTGCCTCATGTTCAGCTTCCTGTGGATCCAAACTCCCAGGTCCCTTTCTGCCTGTATATGAATACATACACAGATGCTGCTCCAAAGATAGGTTATGGTAGGATGATGCAACAACTCCCTCATGCTGAAGTGGAGTTATTCCATCCTCCTTCAAGCTGCACACTCTTGTGCTGTCTTTGTAGTATGTGTCTGACACTAAGGTGGCAAAAAGCTATTGCCTCTTTTTTAACTCAATTGGTTTAGTAGCTTGGAGAACAAACGTTACTAATGGTGGTAAGGCCCCAAATAGAGCTGAATGTAATAGCTGACAGCTTCTCTCAGCAAAATGTCACTAAATTAACATGAAATGGTGCTATTTTAGGCTTGGACTTAGTTTAAGGACAGCATAGAAAAGCTAGTTGTAGAAAATGATCCTAAAGTTGAGTTGGTGTAAATTGAAGGGCAAGAAAGCAAAAGCAGGTCTGTAGCAAAGTCTCTGGTTTTCATAAGGCACATTTTGGTAAGCTAAGGGACCTAGTTAATCACACCAAGTGAACTGAGGAGGTCAGGAGTTTGAAACAGAAATGATTTGCTGTTTCTTCCAGGGGCAAGTGGTAACACAGAGCAGAAAAAGGGTAACTGAGACTAAGGAGAGCACTTTCAGGGAAAGGAGACTCCCTAACAAAATAAGTTCTGCTACACATTGAGAAGCACAGAGATAAAACGATGTTTTCCAAAGCAGAATGAAGGAAAGGGTAGCAGGTAGTAGCAAGTGGGAGAGTGTCAAATTGGGGAGTGTCTGCTAGGAGATTTCTTTGGAAGTTGTTCTTGGGATTGATTGATCTTATTGTTTGGCAAAGAAGAGAAAATAAGTTTATTGCCTTGGCTGCTTTCACCAAATTAGGCAGCATTATCAGCACAGCTGCAGGAGGATGTCAGATGGAAAAACAGTGAAGGACCTTGATGATTGAACTAATGGAAAGAAAACAAACAAAATGCAAGGTCAGGCACTTGGAGGCTAATAAAAACTTTGCTGTTAGTGGAGAACTTTCCCAGTAACTAAGTGGTGTAGAAAAAAACACAGGTACTACTAAAAGAGAGAGTGGTTATCTCATGTAGTTGTGCCAAAAGGCAACTGCACCCTCAAGACTGCAACATTTCATGGAGATGTGGAAATATTAAAATGGAACATTATGGGAATTTGAAGCCACATTCAGATGAGTTCAGACTGGGAGAGGTGGCAGTAAGGGCTAGCAGAATGACCAGTGGGATGAAGATCTGTTGAGGAAGAAGTGAATAAAGGACTTGTTTAGTCTAGCCAAAGAAAGGCTGAGAGGAATATGATTACTGTCTATAAATATAGCAGGGCTAAACACCATGGAGGAAGAAGAGCTATTTAAGCCAAAGGACAAAAACTGGCACAAAAGCAAATGGATTTTGGAATAAATTTAACATGGAAATGAGAAAAAGGTTTCTAACATCAAAATAATGAAGTTTTGGAATAGATTTGCAAGAGAAGTAGGGGGTAAATAAACCAAACTACCACTAAGATAGAGCTTGTATAGCTTCTGGAAAGTATTATATGACAGTTTCCTGTAATAGCAGGAAACTGGACTCAGTGACCTAGGAAGTCTTTTCCAGTCTTAAGGTCCTAGATTCTATTTTGCACTCTTATTTCCTCTCCATAAAGACAATAAATGTATCCAGCTAAGATCTCCACATGTTTAAAAACTAATAAAAATATTTAGCAAGTAAAAACAGTGTTGAGACTGAAGAAGTCCTTCAGTTAAAGGAATCTGTTTCCTTTGAATTCTGGAAGAGATGCCACTATTCTTTGTCATATATAACTATTGCTGAGAGCAGGAGGTAGCTCCAATATCCTAGGCATCACTTGAAAGTTGGCTTGGCAGCATTCTTAAGATTCCTGCTCAAACTCTTTGCAATATATCAGATGACTCCTGCTCAGTTCAAGTACTGCTTTTTGAGACAGTTTTTACTCCCTGACAGATAGAAGGATGTCACTCTTTTTATAAGTTATTGAACATCCTGTTGGTTCAGCTTTGTTGAATTTATCCAGTGCCAGTCAATACCTTTGACATTTTGGAGTGAAGTTGCTCACATCAGGCCTGTCCATGAAAGCAGTGGTGTGGATCCTATAAAAGCATCCACTTCAGATCCCTGGCATTCATGATAAGATTGTACTGCTTAGTTTGACCTAATGCTAACTCTTTCAAACAATAAATAAGAATTATTTTATCTGGATTAGTCTTCAAAATAATCTGACTTATAAATGGTTTTGCAGATGAAAAGAAATTTACATAGGTGTCTGAACATTTTGCTTCTCTCTCTTGGCATCAGTTGAAAAACATAATGGAAAAATCATAGTGTGTTTCATTATTTTTGCCTACATCTCAATATACAAATAGAAAAAGAGGGCTACATGTCTACAGGGGGACATGGCTTCTCTAGAGTTATAAACTTGCATATAAATACACTGCAGTACAGTTTGAAAACTGCAGGCAAACACATAATAATTTCTTTTTGAACTGTATAATTTAAAACATTAATAAAAATGGTCTGTTGCTGTATTGCTAAATAAAGTCCTGGATAACACGGCTAGGTCATGTCTGTTGTTAGGAGAATGGTAAGGGGAAGGTGCTCTTTGGTTACTTTTTAAATGGCTAAGAAGAGTGCTAGGGTTCACTTACTGTGCTCTAAATTGGCAAACCACTTGTTTTCTACCATCCAGCTCTGGGCACATAAAAGCTCTCAAAAGCAGCTGCTCAAGACCTCTTGAATGTCTTTCTGAATTTCATCAGCATTTAAAGATTTATGGTTAAGTATTTTTGTAGAGCAAAAGACACCTTCCTGAGGTGTGTGATTAGAAAGGTTGGAAAATACTTCATGTGGATGATGACTTAAAGTGGTTTTGACTTTTACCAGCCTAGAAGACATTCAAGGTTGGTCAGGAGCCAACTAACCTGGTGATATGAGACTCAGTGTTGAAATTTCAACGGCTGTCTGCTTACTGTGAACATAATTTGCTGGTGGGTGTGATGCTGTAGAACAAAGTTCATGGATTTACAGGGAAACTTTGAGGAGACCTTCCAAACAGGCTGTGATTCCTCTCCATGGGACTTTCCTCCTTGGCTGTGCCTGGGTTAGAGCTCTTTTGCCATCAGCTCACCTCTGTCTTTTCAGCTGTGAACAAGAAGAGTGCAAGCTGTCAGCAGCCCTGAGGGAAGTCTCTCTCTCTCCCCACACAAGGTAGCCCTTCCAAGCTTCATCAGATGGCTAGGATGGAGTTTAAAAAAACCCCATGAATTCAACAACACACAGTCACAGCGCTAGAGAAGCTTTTAGCTTGGCTTGTTGACTGAAGCCCATGTCTCTGGGCGGAACCATTAGGAAGAAATTAAATGTATCATTGTGACAATAGAAGATCTTTAATTTCTGGTCTTTCCCCACACAAGAAAATTATTAACCAAATACATCACTGGTGGCACAGGAAGGACTCAACCCTTAAGTGACTTCTCCCAAAGTTGATCCTGCGGGAGGCTCCCAGGTCCAGGCAGGAAATGGCGCCAGCAGCTTGAACGCAGATCTCTCTTTCTCTCTCCATTGCACACTGCTCCGCGTGGTCGGCGCGAACTGATATGGGCTGAGGGAGGCTGCGCGGGTATTTGCTTCTCTCTCTCCCTCTTCTGGGCAGAAGAGGATGAGTCAATAGGGCAGAGCGGGCTCAGCGCGCAAGACAGAAACCTGAGCTCCCCAGATCCTCGAAGGCGCGGGCGGGAATACCTTGACCAGCGCGGTGAAAGGAGCCGCGCAAGGGAAGTGCGCATCCTCCATTTTAGCGGAGGGCGGGCGGGCGGAAAGCTTGGCTCCCGGCGCCTGGCCGTAGCGCTCCTACCCGCCCCGTGAAGCTCCTGGGGGCATCCTGCTTCTCTTCCCGCGGGGAGCCGGGCAGAGGCGCTTCAAATGGACGCCCCGCTGTGCCTCACGTTGGTTTGAATTGGTCCCAAGCTCCCCGCAACAGCTTCCGACAAAATGGAGGACGCCACCACCACTACCACCATCACCACCACCAGCAGCTCCTCCAGGAGTCATGTCGCTGGCTGACATGGCGCCCTCCCCCGCAGCCAGTGGGAGCAGGAGGTCGCCCTAGAGCGAAGGCGGTGAGGAGGCGCTGCTCAGCAGGGCAGACTGCGGAAGAAGCGCCCTCCATGGGGAACGTGCGCTCTTTCCCTTTCCTCTGGGGGAGCGCTTCCATTATTCACGCTGTCCCTCATGCAAATGGCCCCAGGTTCAAAGCCCCGCTGGGGGAAAAGGAGCGAGGTGGCAGCTCTCGGAGGAGCCCTGCCAGCCCTATCACTCGTCGGCGGGGGCGCTGAGGGAGAGGTTAGCCCGCGCCCCACCGCCAGGACTGCGGCGCCCACAGGGGCCGAGCGCAAGGCTGCGACGGGCGGCGCAACCTCCTGGCCGGTAGTCCGAGGAGTGCGGCCCAGTCAGAACATAAACTTCTGTTAAGTTGCTGCTGTCAAAGAGCTACGCAAGGAACGCAATCGCAGCCCTCGGACGCGGGTAACCAGCCGCGGGGCACCGATCCGGGTTCCTCAAACCTGATAGATCAAAGTGGGAAGAACCCCAGGCATGGCCAGGAGGAAGATTGGCAGTTTATAGGGTCAACCGGCTGCGGGCGGCTCTGATGGATGGGCGGCCCACCCACTCCGCTAGCCCAGCGCGAGAGCCCGCCTCCTGGAGGAGCCAATAGCGGAGCAGAGAGGCGGATCTCCCGAGCTCGCTTGGCCCGGTTCCTCCTCCCCTTCGCCAGCAGCTGCGCTTCGCCCGGGACTAGACCGAGTTAGAGTTGAGACGCCGGAGGAGTAACGCAGAGTGCGTGCGTCCCCAGTGGTGGTGGTGGCGGCGGCGGTGGTTGGGGT
>VWZO01013264.1:291564-320866 GCA_013396975.1 Bucco capensis
CCCTCCAACTTATCCCCCGCACCCCATAGCTTGGTGTCATCTGCACACTTGCTGCTGGTGCACTCAATGCTGCTTACATTGCAGCCCTTCAGAAATGCTTGGTTGCTTCAGCTTTTGTGTTCACTTTTCAGTCCTTATGAGTGGATATTGTTGGGCTATTAGACTACCTCAGTTGCAGTTTAAAAGAGCTACTTAAAGGTGATATTAATTGGAGTGGTTTATCTTGCTTTAGGGGTGAACTGTGGTATATATTTAGTCAGCCATTGAGGTTTGGTTAATGGTCTCTAGCCAAAGCTGTGGTATCTAGATTGTATCTGGTTGTGTAGAGAATGAACATTCCTGAACTGTACCAAGACATTACAGCGTACTGTTCAGTTAGAGAGCTTCTTGGTAGCTGCATACAGCATTTACAGTAGATTGAGTCTTTAATGATGTAATAATGATGCAAACTTGGGAAATGCTGAGTGCTAAAAGTGACTCTCTGTAATAAGAAAGGATAAGAATTCTTGGAAGTAGTTGAGTAAGGAATTCAATGATGTTATGGTCAAAGAAATGTCAGAGTCAGGAATTGATAGCCTCACAGAACATGGAGATATGTTCAGATTAGTCTCTTACCTGATTATTTTGCCTTCATGGTGACACCTACCCCCAGATGAAGTTAATCTTACAGCCATAGGCCAAAATTCAGATTTTTGACTGAGTAAAGCTTCCATGAAGCTAGTGACATGTCTTCTGCATGGAAGAATAATAGTATTTCTGTACTATGTTAAATTAATTTCTGTATTAGGATAATAGATAATTTAGTAATCTCTTTGCAACAGTGTTGTCAAGGAACAGAAACTTGGCAGTTACTCCTGCAGGAAAATCATGCTGGATTTGGATTTTTAGCAGCTGGCTGGCTAAGAACTCCTGTAGATTTAGTTGCCTTTGGACCACTATGTTGAACAGCCATCAGTGCATTTATTTTCAGGTTTATCCTATCCCTATTTAAACTGATGGCATTTCTGCCTCTGGCCTTCTAAAGCCATGACTCTCACTGTTAAGAAAATGTTTTCCTGCACAATAGATTATTAAAGCTACTTAATTATTTCATTGGGTGACCTGGACATCTTGTGATAGAAAACATAGTTCACCAACATCTTGCTTGTGTAGTGAGAAATGTGTTCTGTATTTTTGTTGATGTTTTTCTTCACTAATAATTGAGTAGGTTTGATTTGAAGGAGTGAAAGTGTTGTAACTTGGATCTTAAAACTTTTCTCTGTATGTAATTTCACCTTGTTCATTCAATTCCATCAGCACTGTGATATCCTTCAGTAGTTCTTAACAGTTGCTGTTTTCAGCTGCTGTGAATAATTTTGTGTGATTATTAAACTCTCATTTTGATAGTCACTGTCTTATGGTTGATGTGTGTTGACCCATGTAATTTTGTTGTGAACCCCCCGGTAACTCCTCTTTATTGTGGTAACAGCAAAGAAGACATTTTTTACTGTAAATAATTACAAATCTATCAGATTTCTCCAATCTTTATTATAGATCATTTCCACTGCAGTTTTTAGTGAGGAACATGTTTGAATGCCTTTTGGAAGTCTTTTAAGTGCTGTATACCAGTGAAATCAGCATTGGTCATAAGTATGTGAACCATTGAAAAGATCTCTCCAGTAGTCCTGTAAGGCATTACCTTTTCTTTGCAAAATCCATCTTAATTCTTTCTCTATGCATTATTTATTCTGTTGTCTGTTTATTCAGCTGTCAGTCTGAAGTCTTCAGTAGATAGGAGTGTAGCATGGAATTATTTGGGGAATTGTTATCACCTTCTGCTGAAGTAATTGGTTACAGACACTGAAATACAAAATCGTTGACTGTCTTTAAAAATCTTAAGTGAAAATAATAGTGATTTGTTCTAAAATCCTCTAGCACTCTCATATGACATTTTATCTCTGACTTGAACCCCTAGAAAGAGCTTAAATCTACGCTTCTGAAATCTTTTCCTTACTGAACATTAATGCACAGAGTTTATTCTGTTTTCTGCTGTAGTTCAGGCTTCTTGGGTATTCTTTTTCTTTAGGAAAACTTCTAGTGTTAGTAAAATTGGTTAGAATTAGCATTCTGGGCAAACTTTTGCCCTGACATAGTTCAATAGCCTGCTTTAAACCATCCCTACCAAACTTGTACAACAGGGCACATGTATTTGAAACTTCCCCCTGGTGCAATTCCAGCATCTTTGTAGCTTGGAGACTTCCTAATAGTAATCTTTTTGTGTGTGTGTGTGTGTTTTAAATCATTTTAGATAGGTTTTATATTAATACAGTGAGCTTTTAAGTGGCCTTCATGCTCTCAGAAAGCTTTTTGTTCTACCTGCTCAGTTTCAGTTCCCTTTAACTGGCTTCCTCAGACATCAGTTGTTCTCCTTTTTAGAGCTGAAGTAATGGATTATGTGTTGGTTTGGGGTTTGTTTTAATTCCTCTGGGACTTTAAATGAGTGCTGTCTGGATAATTACATCTTGAACTACATTGTGTGGTTCCAAATTGGCTCAGGAGTTGGTTTGTTTGGTCTTTCCCCTGGTATACACAGCAATAGTTGAAGTCTTGAAGTCTTCAGTTAGTGCTTTGCATAAACCCTTGTTGCCACATGTCACCCAGGCTGTCATTGAGTGGAGGTGATGGATAGTGCATCATTAATATGCTATGTCTTCTGGGTTGCCTATGGAGTTTAAATACAGCACATTACCTGTTGAGGTAAATAATTTAGTGAGGATCCTGTGCTTTCCTAGCAGAAAGTAGTATTCCTTCCATGGGGCAGGTGAATCTCTCTCTTCTTGTTCCTTGCTGAGACAGTATAATATTGTCTGCTGAATTGTGTTCATCTAATCACTTTTGAAGATGTCTCAGTTATGTGTTCTCTCAAAAGTGCTCCTCCAAGTTTTACTGTTGTTTTTAGGCTCCTAGTCTTTGTGGAAGCACTTGCACATGCTGGTTTTACTTTGGATGTCTTGTTTCAAGTGCCCTGTGCAGGGGAACTGAAGTTTTGGCTGGATTCCAGGAACTCCTTTTGATTTTTGTGCCTTTGCTCCAAGTGTACTTGACTGTGACTTTGCTCTTTTATCACCTTCATCCCTACTGTTATTAATGGCAATTAGGAAAGGCTTTTAAATTCCACTTTCTGCTTTTGTTAAAGTAGAGTTGATATTTTTTTTTGTTGGATAGACATTCCACCTCAATTTCTGCAGTTCATAATAGATTTAAATATCTATTACTCAACAGTGGAGTTAAGACTTGGCCTATGGAGTGTTACCTTAGCTGACTGACAGAAAAGCTGTACTATTTGGCATCCTCCTAGAGAAGGGTCTGCATTTTGCCTTTTATTTCTTCCAGCAATTAAATTGCAATCCCTTAATTACAGTCAAAGCTTATTTCAGCTTGCAAACTTTAATAAAGGAGTGATGTAGCCTAATTTAAGAGGCCACAAAGCCTGGTTCAGGAAGGGCTGTTGTATGTTGGTAGTGCCTCTGTTTCCATCCAGCTGTGATTTTGATGCCTGTACCCTAGCACAAAGCCTTGAGCTCCTTCTGCAGCAGTGTTAAACATTTACTGCAGACTAGGTCTCAGGAGTTTGGTTTGTTGATATTTTTCAGAGGCAAAAGGATGTGTGTTTTGGGTCTTACCTTTGCTACACATTATATGTATATACTGTTAATAAAGCCCAGGTCTATCTTTCTCCTAAGAATCTGTAACACAGGTTTGAGTCAGGCCTGAGGAATAGTCTTGGCATAGTCTCATTTCTTCTTTTCTCCTATCTGTTCAGGTATATTTAAAACTTTATTCAAAGCTTGATGTGCTTGTGATGCTTTTGTCTTTGTAGGGAAAGAAAATAATATGGAACAAACTTGGGAAACTTTAAGAATCAGTGAACTGAATTAATTCTTTTCAGCAAAAGCTGAAATCTAGGGAAATCTGACATTGAATTATTCAGCCCTAGAGGGAGAACCAAGATATGTAAAAGAGAATAATGGATTAAATATTTCCAGAGATATACAAGCCAACTGCATTGATAATACAATTTTTTTGTGTTGGATTTTTGGTGGGTAAGAAAACTTGTTTAATTTCAATCAAATGTTACCTTTTTTGTGCTTCAGATGCTATTATACAATAGCATTTGGCTGTCAGGCTAACATATGAAGGAATTGAAAGACAGTTGCCTCTCTTCTAGGATTAATCTGGTTCACAGCTTTGCTGTTTTGTCAGCCCATGTCCCCTGCTCAGTTAACGGACAAGAGTGCTTGAAAAAGCCTGTAAATTCATAGAGTATTTGAGCTGTATTCCTCTGGACCACTCCACTGTCTGAGGATTTTAAGGGCTGTCCTCAAACAGGAGATAACTATACAAATTAATGCTCTATTTTAAAAGTGCTGCCAAGTTTGGGAAACCTAATGACTGTTAAAAACCCTGAAGAATAAATATATAGGCTTGAACTTTGAACATTTTCAGTCTCTTGTGTATGATCACACATGTTAATAGAAGCTATGGATGCCTGAACCTGTGCTAAGTATCACTGCAGTGCATGTATACAATTTGGAAGTTATTAGCAATGTAAAGTTTATGTTGCATTGTAAGCCAGGCTTATCATGTATATTCTGTAATTTTCCTTTGCTGTTATCTTAATTTTAGCATAGTATGTTCTGGTAAAAACATCAAGGAGAGGTTGACACAATAAAAGGCAAACAAATGTAACTGCTAGGGTTTATTTTCTGAATAGCTTAGTTTACTTGAACCATTTATTACCTTGTATTCTGTTACAGATACACTTCTTAATTCTAGTGTTTGATTACTTAATTGCAGTTATGTCTGTGTCTCTCTACTAAACACTGTATTTTTTCCATCTATCTATAAAGCATCAAACAAAGGATTCTAGAAATGTCATATGGCATAGTGGAAAATCTCAAATAAACAGTATTGTTGCTGCTTTACTCATGGCAATGATTGTACAGACTGACATTCTCTCTAAACTTGTAGGATGATAGTGCTAAAAATCAGGTTTGAAAATTAGGATGGAAGTCAGTTTAATGAACATAGTTGATGTAAGAGGTTTGAGATGAAAAAACTGGTTTAGACACTTAATATTTGGTTTAACATTGTTTCAGACCACGTTGGTTTTGTGGAGGGCATCAAGTTGCTATAGGAAGAGCAAGTTTCCCACAGGAAAGAAAATAAAAGCTCTTGGAGCAACTTATTAAGGTAAAGAGATTGCAGTGGATTTCTGGATGGGTAAGTATTAATGAACAAGCTATTCCTACTTTCTCTATTTCCCTTCCTTTAGAAAGGGTTTATAAAAAAGCACAGAAAGCTTCTTCTGGCCTTTCACAAAAGCTCAGTGATGTCACACAGTAGTGTATACTCCAGGACATAGCCAGGTTATCACAGAATTTGTATTTTTCTTGTGTATGCCAACATCAAGATCATCTTAATTTACTAATTTTTAGAGCAGACCTTTTTTAGGAAGATCTTGGGTCTCTTTAGCACTTACTTGTGTACTGATTTGGATGTGTAGGTACAGAAATTGCATATCCAGGTTCCCTGTTTCTTTAATTCATGGTAGAATTGACAGTTATAAACAACAGATTCCCCAAACTGAACAGTTACTAAAAGCAAACAGAACCCCCCAGGCAAAGGAACTGTTGGGAAGGACCCTGAAGAAGCATTGCCTGCTGATAAAAGGAGAAGAGATAAAGTTACTGAAAGCTGCAGTGTAACATGAGGCAGTAAGTCAGGACTTCAAATGAGCTGCCTCTGGTAGTGGATAGAAAGAAGAGGTTGCTGTGCACCTTCTGCTGCTCAATAATGGATCTGTTCTCATCATGTGCAGCAGTGCCTTTCTCTCTTTTGCTGCTGTGTTACAGTTATACTGAAGCCAACTAGGGACCTTGGCATTGTGGGGTTAGTTAGTTAAATCAGTTGACTTTAACAGTTAACATGCAAAATAGTGTTGATTTTTTCCCCCCCTTGAATATGCACTTTTTTTTCTATAAATGTATTGATATTGAAACCAACAGTTCTAATAGGAATGAAATTTAATAGGAATTCAAACTTTCTGTGTGTCTTACTTTTGATCTTGCTTGGCAATATAGCAAAAGCAATGTTACAGGATGATTGTTTGCATACATGGGTGGGAAAGGGACTGAGAGCTCAGGATCATGCAGTAAATGCTATCAAAACCTCTGTTTTCTATGTATGTATCCATTGCTAAACATAACAATATGTAGCTATTGTGTGGGAAGTGTTAGTGATTTTTTTACTAGTATAGGATTAGAAGCTAAATAAATGTTTAAACATTCAAAGAGCACAGCGAAACTTTTTTCTTTACATGATGAAGAAAACAAAGGAAAAGCTGGAACTATTAATTCTGTAGTTATTTTTAAGATCTGTTGCTGTAAAGTTATATCTTCCTCTAAAACTGGGTGTGTTTTTTCTTGCTTTATGTTTTTCTTTCAACAGCAGATCTGGAATGGACACGAGTCCTCTGGGAGGATTAGACCTGTCTGAACGTACTGCTGGTCTGCTAGGGAATAGCACCATGGCAGCAGGGCTTGCAAATGTAGGAAATACATTTGGAGGTCCTCCAAGTTCTTTAGTTTCTAGACCTAACAAGTTCCAGAACTCAGCTATAGACGATGATGATGATGTGGTTTTCATTGAACCTGTACAACCTCCACAGAATTCTGTGTCGCTGGTAGCAGATCAAAGGAACACTGTATTTACATCATCCAAAAAGGAAGAACTTCAGGGGAATGACTGCAAAATGCTTCCTCCTCCAAAAGATTTGAATTCTCAAAAGGGGAGTATAAGTGAAACTATTATCATTGATGATGAAGAAGATGTTGAAACAAATCAAGGTCAAGAGAAGAATGCTTCCAGTTTTAATGAACGAAGACTTCCAGAGTGTAAAAATAGAACCAACGATATGGAATTCTCACCTTCCAGTTTTTCAAGAAGTAAGGTAAATTCAGGGATAGCTAATAGTGGTATAACCACAGAACCAGACTCTGAAATTCAGATAGCTAATGTTAGTACCTTAGAAACAGGTGCTCTGAGCTCTGTGAGTGATGGTCATGTAGAAAATGCTGAAGGGCGTGACATGAACTTAATGATTACACATGTAACATCACTCCAGAATGCCAGCTTGGGAGATGTATCTAACGGACTGCAGTCAAGTAGTTTTGGTGTTAACTTGCAAACATACACCCCATCTTTGACTTCACAGACCAAGACTGGTGTAGGACCTTTCAATCCTGGTAGAATGAACATGGCTGGAGATGTATTTCAAAATGGAGAATCTGTGACTCATCATAATCCTGGTAAGTTGCAATTCTGAACGTTCCCTTAGAAGCTGAAGATAAATAATAGAGTAGTTGATGGAAATATTTTTGGCAGTGGCACTGCTTAGTTTTTTAGCTTAAATTGTGTGGGAGATCTTGGTTCCCTTCATACCCTTCACAAACTTATCAGCAACTCTGTTACAAATTATGCTCAGTGACCTGTAGTGTTAGGTAGTGAATTATCCCAGTTCAGCAGGTAGTGAGAGCTTCAGATGTTTTGAAAAACAAGGATTGTATCTAAAGTAAAGCTTTTTTTATGGCTTTTGTATAATTTTTTGTGGAGTTTTCTGACTAGGATAATGCATAAAAGTTAAGTAGTGTTTCACTCATCTGTTGTCTTGCCATCTGAATATAATTTAACATGCAAAAACCCTGAATTTAAAAGTCTGAATATAATTTGTAAGTAGGTAGCTGTCATAATTCATTGCATACTGAGTAATTCTTGGTATTTACAATGCTTAACAAGACAGGGTCCAATTTACTTGTGGACTTTCATATTCCTGCAGTAAGTTACACATACCATAATTGCTGTCTAGTCACCTGTCATATATTTATATATTACAGTACTAATTAGTTTTAGAATTTACTAGTTCTGCTCTTTCTTTCTGTGTAAATAGCAGTATATTGTTTCTTGATTTGGTAAGTAAGCATGTATTGCTGAAAGCCAAATGGAGCAGCCATGAATGTTCTTCTGGAATTGCTGTTCTGCAGAATTTAAGCTTTCACATGAGCAATTTGAAACCTTTCAATTTCCAACATACACTGGTCAGGGTAATTTTAAAATGAAAATTTAAACCAGGTGAAGTAGAACCTTGTTAATGCATGCTTTAACTTGCTTTGTATGCTGGTTAGAACATGGATTTTTAAATCTGTTTTTTCAGTGAAAATAGCAGAGCTATTCAGTTGATCATATATTACCTAATGAGATTTTGCAGAAGTATTAATAACTTTCATCATGTATTATGGAAATGGCAATATGAACCTAAACTGGAGGTTGGATGTTAGGTTGTGGGTGTTTTGTGTTAATTTTGAAACTGATTTCAAAAGTTTGTTTCTGAAGTTGAGAGCTGGGGAAGGTGTTTTGTTTTTTTTATAGTCTGGATATCACACTGAATAATCTAGAAACTAATTTCCCAACCTTTTGAAACTGACATTCCCAGTGTTGCTAGCTGATCCCTTAGAGATGAGGTGTGATTGTTGTGGCATCACAGATGCTCAAGTAGTCATGGATGAGAACTTAAAGCATTTGTTACCTTAAAGCAGTGCCTTTGGTTTTGGGGGGAAAAGTGAATCTTAAGAAAATCAGGATGTGCTTTCCTTTAAACTTCTGAACTTTTCTTTTTTGGTGTGGTTAAGAGAGACAGAGCAGAGTTTTGCTGGTACAGAGTCTGATCAGCTGGGAGCACAGCAGTATGGAAATAGATTGAGCTCTGAGAGGCAGGAGTAGTGGCTGGGAGTTGTCTTAGGGACTTGATATAAATGACTGACTCAGAAGGGAGGAAAAATAAGCTTACAAGTGAGTGTGAGAGATGTATTTCAAGGTGTAGAGATACAGGGGAGATTTTTTTATAGCTGTAATCTTTGTATGTGAAAAGCAAAGAGCATTAAATTCCAAAGGAAGCAGGAAGGGCTGCACAGGTAAAAGTGAAGGATATAAAAAATACCACAGGAGAGGAATTAGAAAAATGACAGAGAATATGAGAAGAAGAAACAAGAGGAGAAAAGAGGGAAGATGCTATAGTGGAAAAGCCTGAGACACAGTAGGTATGGCTCACTTCCAGATTTTTGTCCTTACAAAGATGTCAAGGAAAGGTTTTTGAGATACAAGTTTCAATTTTGTTCTTTTTCCCTGGAGGTTGCTTCCTTTTCTTCTAGAAAATCTTGTCAGTAGAAGATAACCCTGGCTGTTAGACACTTTGATAATGTAACAGGAAGCATTCTGATCTTAAATATATTTAATAGATTCTTCACAATTGCAGTCTAAGATTGCTATGGATAGATTCATCTTTTTCTGGATCAGTGGTATTCCATCTGTTCTGAATTCCAGAATGTTAAAATCATTCCAATGGGCTCCTGCTTAGTTAATTTAAGCCTACTGATAATAAAAATGCTTTTTTGTAGATCCGAGAATGAAATATGTGGCTTATAGTTCAGGAATAGCATAGCAAACTTTGTTTTTTTTCCCAGATAACACAACTTTGTTTAGGGATTTGCTCTTAAACAGCAAAACCCCCAAGTCCTTCCCTGCAGGGCTGCTCTTACCCATTCACCCTCCAGTTTGTATTGATATTGAGGATTGCCCTGAGCAAGGTCAAAGATCTTGCACTTGGCCTTGTTGAGCTTCATGTGGGCTCATTTTTCAGGCCTCCCAAGGTCCCTCTGGATGTCATCCCTTACCTCTAGCTTATCAGCTGTACCACTGAGCTTGGTGTTGCCTGTAGACTTCTGAGGCTGCATGTAATCCAGCCATGTGGGTTGTTGATGAAGGTATTACAATGCCTCTCCCTTGAGGGACACAGCTCATTACTGGTTTCCACTTGACATCAAGCCATTAACTCTCATTCTTTGGATGCAACCATCTAGCTAATTCGTTATCCATCAAATCCATAATGTCTCTAGTTTAGCAGCAGGAATGTTGTGGGGCACCATATCAGAGGGAAGTCATCAGCAAGATGAATGTAGTCCACATAGATGAGTTTCAAGTTCTTTTGCACTAGAACTTAAGGTTTTTTTTCCTCTGAGTGGAACTAGTTTTTGTGCATCAAAACCAGAACCAACATGTAGTAAACTGAGGATGCAGCTCAGAATTGCTCTGATCTGACCATGTCAGGAATGCAGATGTAGCTGAGTATGATTGAAGAGCTGCATACTTCAAGTTGTGCTGATACTGGTTTTTCAGCTTTCTTGAAAAAGATACTGCAATGAGCCATTTATTTGCAAAATGATTCCACAAATAAATAAATATATTGGTGCAAGTGAGAGTGAGAAATAACATTTATAGCAGTTTTAGAGCAGGAATGAGTGAGACAGAATGGGAACACCCTGAAGAGCCATTCTAGTAAGAGTTTGCCTGTTTGAACATTAAGTGGTATTCATTGCATTGGAAAGGTTATTGAGGAAAACAGGAACTCTTTACAGGAATCAGTGGCATAGATGCAGAATCCCAGATGTGGTTGAGCCACTGCTTTCCTCTGTTCTCTGACTGCAGACTGCACTATGAAACTAGTATGGGGAACCCCAATTCTAGGGTTTATCACTGAGGCCAGATACATTGATGCTTATTAAAACTTCAGAACAAAATATCTAATGAAAATCTTAAGATTTCATGTTCTTATGAATTGGCAGAGTTTTGATCTCAAACCTTACTTGAGAAATTGCATTGGTCTCTCTTTTTTAATTGCAGTTTTGTTTGTCTGAAGACAAAATTGCCACTTTCAGACCCCATGCAAGTGAACTGAGGCCTGCAAAACTTGTCCCTAGATGTAGGATGGGACCATCCTGAAATCTGTTCATGTTCCATCAAACAGTATTTTACTTGAAACCTGTATTTCTAAAGTATTAGCTTTCTTCTGTTAGTTGTTAGTTCCAACAGCAAAATGATTTTTATGATCTACATGAATATTATTCTATGTACGTGTCTGTTCACTTTTATGTTTGTTTGGTTTTTTGTCTTGAAGATTCTTGGATATCTCAGTCAGCTTCCTTCCCTAGGAATCAGAAGCAACCAGGGGTGGATTCCTTGTCACCTGTAGCATCACTTCCTAAACAGATTTTCCAGCCTTCTGGCCAGCAGCAGCAGCAGCCTTCCAAGCAGGTGAAAGTCACCTGTGCCAACTGCAAAAAGCCTTTGCAAAAGGGACAGACTGCGTACCAGCGCAAAGGATCAGCTCATCTCTTCTGTTCTACTACCTGCCTCTCCTCCTTCTCCCACAAACCCACTCCAAAGAAACTTTGTGTTATGTGCAGAAAGTAAGAGGTTTTTTTCTTTTCGTTTCGTTTCATATTAGCAACTAAATCCAGTAATAGTTGAGATTCTCAGGCATATATGAGTTTATTTCTTCTTCATACTGCTTCTAATTTATGATGTGTGATAGTTTGGGATTCAATGTCTCTGATGACTGGAAAAAGGGAAACTTTGCACCCTTTTTTAAAAAGGATAGCGAGGAGGACCCTGGGAGCTACCAAGCTGTCAGTGTCACCTCTGTGCCTGGGAAGAATGTGGAAAAGATCCTCACAGAGGTTGTGCTTTAGCATATGGAGGACAGGGAGATGATTCAAAGCAGCCAGCATGGCTTCAAGAAGGGCAAGTCCTCTCTGACCAACCTAGTGGCCTTCTAGACTTGTCTAGACTTCTGTAAGGCTTTTGACTCAATCTCCCATAACATCCTTCTCTATAAATTGGAGAGATACAGATTTGATGGGTGAACTGTTTGGTTGGATTGTCACATCCAGAGGGTAATGGTTGATGTCCAGATGGAGGATGGTGACAAGTAGTGTCCCCAGTGCTGTTTAAAGTCTTCATGAGTGACATAAACAGTAGGATCTATTGCCCCTCAGTAAGTTGGCAGAAGACACCCAGCTGAGTGGTGCACTTGAAATGCCTGAGGGATTGGATGCCACCCAGAAGGACTTGGACAAGCTCAGGAAGTGGGTCCATGACCCTCATGAGGTTCAGCAAGGCCAAGTGCCAGTTTGTGCACCTGAGTCAGGGCAGCCCTTGGAATCAGTGCTGGCTGGGGGAGGATAGGGAGAGCAGCCCTGGGGAGAAGGATTTGAGGGTGCTGGTGGCCGAAACGCTGGATGTTGTCTAGCAGGGTTTACTTAGGTTTGAACTTCCATTTACATTGTTGGGGGTTTTTTTTAACTGAATGTTTTCAAGGAGTTCTGTTCTTAAAAAGGGCATTTAGACTTTGGAAAATGTCACTGGCAGTTCTCTCAGCCTGGAAAAGAGAAGGCTCTGATAGTGAGATCTGATAGTGGCTTTTAGGACTTAAAGGGAGCCTTTAAGGAAGATTAAGATAGGCTTTCTAGCAAGACCTGCTGCACTAGGAGAAGGTTTTAAACTAGAAGAGGGTTAGATTTAGAGTAGATGTGAGGAAGACATTTTTTTCCAATGAGAGTGATGAAACCCTGGCACAGGTTGCCTAGAGGAGGTGAGATGTCCCATCCCTGGCACCATTCAAGGTCAGGGTGGATGGGGCTCTGAGCAACCTGATCTAGGTAAAGACAACTCTGCTCACTGCAAGGAGATTGAACTAGATGACATTTAAAGATCCCTTCCAAGCCAAAGTGTTCTCTAAGAGTGAAATTGCCCCAGAAATTACCTTAGAAATCTGGGAGACCTAATAACAGAGGTGCATTGAGAAGCAGTGGTGTTAGCAACTTTGCAGCATGCAACTGGAGATCAAGCAAATACAGAATTAACTTCAGTGACAAACAGTTTGGTTAGAAGAAGGTTTGTTCTATTTCAAATTAACTTGTGTTGATGGTTGCTTCTCTGATTTTTAATGCACTGGATTGGTGCAGTTTCCCAGGCAGCTGCATTGACTGCTTGGGATCTTGAAGTAATGATGGAATTGACTTTGTCAGTGAATTGATTTTATTAAATAAATGATTTTATTAAATTTCATTTTCAGTGAGTTTAGTTTGAATGATAAAATTTTGTGGTAGAATTTTTAGCTTTTGGGTTGTATTTAATGAGAAAACCTTCTTTATTCCTCTCCTGTGCTGAGATTAATAAAGGAAATGGTGAAATTATGTACAAATAAAAAACAGTTCTTGCCTTTTGCTCTTTTATATCAAAAAAATAAGATTTAAGTTCAGTACAGCTGTTGTATAAAGTTGCAAAAGGGCTGTGTTGATACTTTTTTGGTGTAAGATTCAGTTTGTCACAACTGGTATATAATGATCTATTAACACCACTTAGTTCCAGAATGATGGAATGGGGGAAAAAATAACTCCAATCAGAGAAAAGATTAGTTTTTAGTTAGGAAAGACATTATACTTGTGAGACTTAGAGTGATTGTAAAAAATAATAGTAAGTTGAGTGTTTGACACATAACTCTATACCCAGAAAACATAGATGAAATGTAGCTGTTGAAAGGAAGAATGATTCTTATATGATATAATCTGTTGTTTATATCTGTATCTGAACACAAGCACACTAGAGGGTTTGTTATCTTTCAGGGATATAACAACAATGAAAGGTACCATTGTTGCTCAAGTTGATTCAAGTGAGTCTTTCCAGGAGTTCTGCAGTACCTCCTGTTTATCCTTCTATGAAGATAAACAGAATCCCTCCAAAGGAGTTCTGAATAAATCAAGATGCACTATCTGTGGGAAACTAACTGAGGTCTGGTTGACTCTCTTATCTTTTGTTTTCTCTTGTCTTTCTCAGTCATGACAATATTAACAGATTCTGAAATAAGAGAACTGAAAAGAAGGACATTTAAAAGCTAACTCAGTCATTTCATATGCAGTGAGATACTAAGTTATAGTGGATTAATATTCATGAGGAGCAACTGAAGGAAGAAAGAATTCAAAGAAGTTAATATTTGGGTTTTGTTTGAGAAATCAAATGCCTTGCTGCTACTGTCAACAATTTTATTAGGCACAGATATATATTATAACCCAGATCTACTGTTGGGAAAAAAAAAAGTCAATATTTCCTCTATTTACATTTTTACTGTATGTTTTGAAAGATTATGTGAATATTTTAGAGATCTGTAGAATATATGTAATTTGAGCTTCTGCTGAATGTATTCATTTACTTTTGATGCCATTCCTGGGCCTAGCATAATTCAGGCTACTCCTTCACACAGCATGTGTGTCTGCTCAGTCTTTATATGCCATGGAACTAGGCTGCAAACTGAGTATTTCACAGAACCAGCCTTCTGATAAGCACTTACATTCCACCCTGTGATCTTGGCTTCTAGGCTGCAAGAGGAAATGGGTTCAAGCAGAAACTCTCCTTTCTGCTGCTGTACTTGATGGTCATTTTGAGCATCTGTGTTCTAGTGAGCTAGTATAACCTGTTTTTAGTGAACTGTACTTGAAATATAAGACTTGTCTAGTAACTTCAGTCGAGTTTGTGCTTGTGTGCTGACAGACTATTCTTTTATTTCTGTTTTTTAGATTCGCCATGAAGTTAGCTTTAAAAATATGACTCATAAGCTGTGCAGTGACCATTGCTTCAATAGATACAGGATGGCAAATGGCTTAATCATGAATTGCTGTGAGCATTGTGGGGAGTATTTGCCCAGTAAAGGAGCTGGAAACAATATTCTGACTATTGATGGTCAGCAGAAAAGATTCTGCTGTCAGAACTGCGTTGGGGAATACAAGCAGGTAATGACTTCTTTACCTATCCATTGACATGAAATAAGCATCAGCAGGGTAAATGGAAAGAGTATTATGAATCATGTGGTTTACCTCTCCATAGAAGTCTTTTAAGTAACAAAGACTTCTGAAAATGAAAATAATGCCAGTGAGGGCAAAGTAGCCAGAGTGGCCCTTTTACTGCTGGCTTTTTTGGACTATTTTTTGGACTATTGCTGGAATAGCAATGCCTGTTTGTTATTAATGAAAAGATAATTGAAATGAGTTTCTGTTCATCAGTTCTATTTCTGTCTAATGGGTGCATCACAAGTATATGAACAGCAAACCCAGCACATAGGCTTTAATTGTCCTTAAGTGATGTTCCTTCTAGATGTCAAAGCTCACTTGTATGCAATCAAAACATGAAAATCTGTGCAGAGCATGCAGATTGGACATTGCTGTGAGAATGCTCTACCTGAGGACACAAGGAGAGTGTTCCCTGTACTTTGTCAGATCTCCTTCCCTCTACAGCATAGGATTTCAAAAGTGTTACTTTCCTCCTTTCAGGTGTTAAACTTTGTGCCTTCATTTTCTTCTCCTTATTCATTCTTAAGACTGTTAAGATAAGAATAATTGTTGTAGTTAAAAATCCATTCCCAATCAAAAAATGTGATGCTGATGTCTATGCATTACAGAGCCAGCTTAGCTCTGAACTGCTGCTAATGCTGGCTAGAAGGTATAAATAGTAATTACTGTATTTAGGAGGATAGCTCTGAAATATTAAATATTTTGGGGATGGATAGGCAAATTGTTTTTTTTCGTAGGGTTTGGTGGTTGTTTGGGATTTTTGCTTGGTACATTCTGCTCTGAGTTTTTATAAGAGTGTTACAAAATATGAAAGCAGTATTTTACTAGCAAGAAATGTCTTCATGTGAGTTTGAAGCTCACACTGGACTATGTGAGTGGCTCCAGTGCTGCACATTGCTTTGGATTCTTTCTTCATCTCTTTCCATGTTTAAGAAACCAATGCTCCAAGAGAAAAGGGAGCCCAGTGCTGAATGGTTTTAAGTTCTTCAATGTTGCATCATGTGTGTTTGTATTTTCTCTTTGCACACTCAGTTCTGATGCTTTTGGGGATGACTGTTCTTGTGTATATGCAGTGTGCCAACAGCAAAGCTGGAAACATGCATGACTGAAAAGGTAACATCAGCATTATTCTTTTGTCACAGCTGTACCAAAAGGGACAGGATAGGTTTCCAAGATACTAAAAACATAGGCATGCCCAGAAGCCATGGAAAGCCTTGAAGAAACGTTGAATACTGTCTTGAAGAACCACAAAGGCATGAGATTAACTTTGAACTTGAGCCATTCCCACACAACCAATCTAACATGCACTGCACATGGAGTTATGACATGAACATGGAATGTTGAGAGGTCAAATGATCAATCTGTATTTAACCCTCCTGACAGTCTGTACTGTATGTTGTTCAGATATTTTTGTATCTTGTGT
This sequence comes from Bucco capensis, assembly GCA_013396975.1. Taxonomy (NCBI): domain Eukaryota; kingdom Metazoa; phylum Chordata; class Aves; order Piciformes; family Bucconidae; genus Bucco; species Bucco capensis. The sequence goes on from VWZO01013264.1 coordinate 307,762, forward strand.
GTTTAGAGCTGTATTTGAGAATGAGAAAGGTATGAGTAGCAAGTTGTATGTTGTGGTTTGGTTTGGGGAGGAGGAAGAGTTTGCAGTACCAGGAATCTTCCCAAGTAGCATCTGCTATTGTGCATGATTCTGAGGATGCTTAAGAGAACCTTTCAAATTGAGACTTGTTGTTCAGTTCTGGCAATAGACTTCATTCCAGCCAGTTCTTCCTTCTTCTGTGGAAATATTTGTTACTGGGGAACTGTAACAGGCTGTGATAAGCTCAAATGCACCTGTGCATTTGGTTTGGAGTGGTGATGAAGTGTAATTCTCAACTGGTAGGTTTCAGATGTGCCTGGAGTTGGGGAGTTTTGGGGTATTTTTGATACTAAGAGAAACTCAAACTATAAAATTGGGCATTTTGTAGTATATGTTGTAGGTGTCAGAGTTTCTAAGGACACAATTATTTGAGTCTATTTAGAGTATCCCAGTATGTCAGGGGTTGGAAGGGCCCTAGAAAGATCATCTAGTGCAACCCCCCCTGCCAGAGCAGGATCACCTAGTTGTCTAGCAGGGTTTATAGAGACTTGAACTTTACATGAAGGGTTTTGTGTTTTGTTTTTCTTAACTGATTGTTTTCACAAGTGATTATTATCTGTCACAACAGTTCTAGCAAATGTTTTCTTCCAAACAGTTGTAAAATACATAGGTCTTACTGGTAAGAGCTTTGTATTAAGAAGTTTTGTTGTAAATGTCATACACCTATCAATAATATGCTCTACATTTGTAGTAGTAATAAAAGCAAACTGATTTATATTGTACCTATCTATATACTTCATCTTTATATTTTTAAATAAATAATACACTGGTTTGAACAATTAGTTATCTATAACTTATCATGGACTTCTTTTTTCTTCTTGATATGAAAAAATGAAAATTGTGAGTAATAAAAATGACTGTGGCTCTTGGAATGGCCACTGAATGCAAATAATCCATCACTACCAAGGGTTTCTTTCCTCTGATTTAGCCTGGTGATGGGAGTAAGAAACAGTGCTTCTTGGCATGGGCAGCAGGTTTTTCCTGAAGTGTCTTAAGTCACCTTTCAAGGTGAAGGATGCACTTAGCTTTCTATATCCCAATTTCAGAATCTGCTTTAAAACTGAGAAACAAATCATCTTGCACAGTGCATCCTAATGTTTTGCTTTTCTGAGAGGTGATAGCTGTTCCTTCTTGCCTCAAACCAATGTAGTTACAGAGTGTAGGTTTCTTTCATCCTAAAATATGCGATGAAAAATAGATGAATTAATTGTTGAAGAATGAAAAGAAAATTCAATAGATCTGTTCCTAGTGCACACTGTGGTGATATGCAAGAGCATGTTCATGTCCTTGCATTTTCCCAAGACATCTAAGTGCTAGTCAAGCTCTTTCAAAAAAGAGAAAAGAACATTAAAATCTTTCCTCCAAAAACGAAATCACTGATAATTTAGATAGAACATCAAAACAAAACCCTTCTTTGCTATTAAGACAAATCTCTCCTCTTTCTTTTGATAGTACAATCAACTGCAGAATCTACTTAGTTTGGTATAAAGTAATCTCTGATAATATAGATGTCTGGTACTATGTACACTTCCAGAAGTGGAGGTAGGTAGATGCTTTTTACCTCATCTACCATGGCTCAATGACAGAACTCTTTATCAACCAAGAAATAATCAGTTCCTCTTTCTTTCTGCTGAGTGGTGTGGGATTTTTTTCTTGAGGTCTCTTAGTATTTATGCCTTCAGTTTCTTGCATCTCTGGTGCAACTCAAGTCCTTCTAGAAACTATCCTGTTAAACTTCTTCTGCTTTTTATTTACTCCTGTTCTCTAGAACCATTTATTTTGCCATTTCTGCTCCAGATATGTGTCTTCAACTGTAGAATTTTCTGCTTAGCCAAAGCTCCTTCTACTTCCAAGGGATTTTTGTTGAAACGTAGTCTGTGGACACAATGAATTTTTGCTGATTGTGCTCTGATCAGCTTCATATAAATTCTACAGGCAGGGAAGATTCTGAAACTTACTTTCTGGTGCTTGAGAGATTTGCTTACCCCTGAAGTATTTCATCTGTGTAGCAGGTCAGAACGATGGATAGTGTTTGGACTCCTGGTGTGGCTTTTCTGTGCTGCTTTAGAACATGAGTTCCCTTCTGTGGCTAACTGATTGACTGCTGTGCTGAGCCTGTTAGCAGATCCATGGAGTCACAGTTCCTCATTGGATCCAGGGAGCAGTGTGGCAACTCTGCAGTGTTTTTCTCCTGCCTAGAGGACTGGAACTAGGAGAGTTGTGAAGTTGGAGGTTCTCCCAACAGTGCTGTCATGAAGAAAGTGCTACACCTAACTCATACTTGATAACATTAAGGATGTTATCATTTGGAGTGCATTTTCCCCCCTCCCCAAAGTTTAGCACCATTATTTATCCTTCATCTTTGCCATGGCAGGCTCCCATCATCCCATCAGCAAGGAGAGGGGAACAGAGTTGTTTCAAACTCCAGCTCAGCACAACATGCTGAATACTCTTGCCACAGTTCACAGAGTGCTGCAGGTGTTGGGGTTTGGTATGGTTGGTTTGTTTGGGATATTTTTTTAGGGGTCTGTGTTTGGTTTTTCTGTTTACACAGAGGTTTAGCTTTAGCCATCTTCCCTGCCAGGACTAAGAGACCAAACTGGAGTACTGAATGCTCTTGAGAGAGGAGGAGCATGAGAGTTAGGTAACACAGGAAGGTTCTGTTGGGGATGCAAATGGCAGAAGTAAATCAAGTTTTCCCCTGTGTTTGTTACACCATAATCTTAAAAGCAAAAGCCAAACATAGCTTTAACTAATACCTTGTTTTGCTTTGTTTTATGTTTTAGAAAGATGGCAAATTAACATCTTGTACTGGCTGCAGAGCTCAGTGCAGGTTTTTTGACATGACTCAGTGCATAGGACCTAATGGATATATGGAGCCATACTGCTCAGCTGCATGCATCAACACACACAAACCCAAATATGCAAAACCACAAAGTAAGTGGAAAGGATGATGGATTTTCATCACTCATAAGAGGAGATTCTTTTTTTTATAGCTTGTGGGAGGCTTTGCTGTAGAATTAATCAATGTAGATGTGACTTCAGAGGGGTTTTACACTTTCTTCTTTAAAATAAAAAGATCATCTTACACTCAACACTAGTAAATGGAACCCTGAGGGATTATTTTCCCCACTGAACTTTTTGCTTGATATTGGAAACAGTTCTCAACTAGTCCTAAGGCTTCCTGGGGAAAAATGTGGAGACATGATGTGCTCTGATGCATCACAGATCAGTAGGACACTTTTCATCCCTATGAATTAATATTCTCTTTGTCTATGAGCCAACTCCACCCCATTTTATCTTCTCAAGCAACAACTGGACAAGGGTAGTGGAAGTTAGAGTATATATCTCAATGTTATCTAGGTGAAATAATACATCTGGGTGAAAGGAACAGGTACATGAGTCAAAACATGTTCAATATGCAGAGCAGGCATCAATTCAGTGAGCTCCAAGTTGAAAATGCTTTAGTCAATTTTATAGATGTAATTTCATATTTATTGCTGATCTTTACAGGAAGAATTCAGCAAAACCTCTAGAGTTTCCTTGGTTTATATCACTTGTAGAAGCTAGCTTGACAACAGACAAACCTTAGCTTTTTGCATTGAAATAATGGGAAGAGCTGACCTGTAATCCAGAAAAAAAAATTTTGGCTAGTATTTTATGTTTATTTTGTTTGTAAACTACATTTTTCTTTTAGGTATGGGAATTATTTGCCACTTTTGTAAACGAAACTCTTTCCCTCAATATCAAGCCACAATGCCTGATGGTGGAAAACTGTACAACTTTTGCAGTTCCAGTTGTGTAGCTAAATTTCAGGTTAGCTGTTGTGTTAAAATTTTCCTCCCTAAATATTTGTGTCCCTGTGTGTTTGGTTTTTTTTGTTAAGGATTTGCATACTCAACTAACTTGCTTGTATATACATGTTTATGAGTTATAATTAACCTAGCAGATGCTTCTGGCTCCTAACAATTTCTTTGATCAAAGTACTGTTCCATAGTGATAACACTAGCTGCTTAAACTCATACAATGGGATAATAACTCATTTCTCCTTGATATTGTAAGGAAACACCAAGCTGTATCACTGCTCATCTTGCTTTTTTAAACCTAGCCTTTTTATGGAGGTGAGCCTTGTTTTGCACTGAAGATGAACAAATTTCATCTCTTTCATGCTAAATACAGTAATAAAAAACTCATGTTGTGTATTGTACTACCAAAATAGTCTCTGAAACAAAAGGTTAGACATGAAGCCCTTAGCACACTTAGGGGTGAAACTGGCTGTTTTTTTGTGGCCAGAAATCAGTGTTCTAAGCCTAATAATGATAGGCACACTGGAAGAGGCTAGTATGCTTGTGGAAAATGTCATATTGTTAATATGATTTCAGGTTACAGTGTGTGTAAAATGTGTTGTAGTGATTAAGCTCTAGGTGATCAAAGAGCACCTTTAAAGAAAATATTTCCCTTTTTGTATATAAAGACATTTTTCCCAGCTATGCATGGGAGAGTTGCTAATTGCCTCCTCGTGTGGGGGTGAACAGGTATAGCCATACAGGATTTTCCCACTTGTCATTAAACCTTGCTTCTTTCTGTCAACTGGAAAGTAAATCAATCTCTTAATTACTTCCTTAATATACCCTGGATAGGACTTCCATCATGTAGCCCTGTTCTGTGCTTCCATCCTAAGCAATTCAGTAGATACCTGTCAGTGGAAGTGATTAACAAAATAGAGGCAGGCTGTTAGTATGTAATGACATATCTGTAATGCTTCTTGCACACTCATTTGGCATCTCTTTTATTCTGCATAGTCTTACAATTGATTGCAGTCCCAAGAGCTCCTAGAACAAAACCTTTCTTCTGAGTGAGGAAAAATAAAGCTAGTGCATGACAAATAGAGCCTGGGCCTTCTTGGATTTGCAGAAAAGTCAACATTAAGCAACATTAATGACTGTAACTGCTTCATCAGTTGAGGCATGTTGTGGCTTTCTGGTCTTATTGAGACCTTGCAGTTTGTGCTATGTTTAGATCTGTCCTTTTAATGTTGTAGTGGAGTTTAATTAGAGCAGCCATAGAGACTGTGAGCTCTCAGTAGAGACCATGCATGGGTAGTTGGGTCACTTGCTCACATTTTGTGCAGACAGCTTGCAAGAGCATTCATCCTTGAAAAAAATAGGGAGAAAGAGGGAGAACAGCCTGCTTGATAGGATTTTTGTTTGGTGGCAAAATAGTGTTGACTGTATCTTGGGGTTTTTTTCATGCTCTGTCTTGGAAGATGTTATTGCAGAGTTAAGGACAGAACTGTTCCAAAGTTGTATTAAGCCACTTTTGCCCTTGGTACCTTTACTGAGTCAGTTAAAGATCTAGCTCTTAACTTGTCTCTTAAGGAAAAATAAACTGCTCATTTCTTTATTGTGAACATGGAAGCTGTAGTTCAGATCTCTTCCCAAAGTTTGCAACTGTGTCATAAACTACAAGCTGCCTTGCAAAACAAAGGTTTATGCTAAAACTCCCTCCCCCCAGTTTATGGATGTATCTGGGGAGTTGTAGGACCACTATGTGTAAGAATTACACTGTTTTTAGCAGGTTACTCACTCTGATTATTCACTACTGTTGTGTTCATTCACCATCACGATGGTGTGTGCTTGTCACAAATACTTCTCCAGATTTTATTCTAATAAAAATCATTAGGGCTTCCCCAGGGAGACTGGAAGGTCTGTGTGTGTATGAGCATTAGGGGAGTGTGTGGTTCCTTCCCCCTTTAATTTAGTGCCCTTGAATTTTGCTTGTGGGTGACAGTGTGTAAAAGATTCCTTCTATGTATTTGCTTCTCTCTTTCCATGTTAAGAACAGCTTGATCCTTTGAAGGTTATTTTTTTTCTCAAGGAGAAAACAACTGGCCACAGTCTGGCAGCCTCTTGGCCCTTCCACATACACATTTATGTACAGCAGTGTTGCCAGAGGTTGAGGTCATGCTGCTGTGAGTAAGGATAACCTCTTTATTCCTTATGCTGTGGTGGCAGAAGCTGTGCTACAACACTGTTCTTCTTGGAAGAGTCCTAGGCTGTGTTTGCCTGTTGTTCCTTAGTAATTTGACAGCTTAGAGCAGCTTGAGGTGATTATATTAAAGGCTGAAAAGGGCTTTTTCTCTTTGCTTGGCACTTCACATGCTCTTGTTGTTCAGGGCAGGCTCAAGAAAAGTTAGATACTATTTCTTGGTTTAAGAGATTCAAAAGAGTGCCCACATGTATATATAATTTCAGAGTTCTCTCTGATAAAGCCCAGCATCAATAAAACATTGCTGTTTGGGATAACCTGTGAAGGATTTTAATGAATTTATGATCTTGCTGCATGATTTTTGTGTGTGTGTGTAATAATGCTCTCTAATTCTCCAAGATATTTTCTGGTTTAAGCATCTTGTGAGTTGGTGATGAATGTCATCTTCACTCATTAAAATACTCTACAGAAGCAGTCCTTAATTGCAAGCAGGATAATGAAAATGTGAAGGAGGCATGTAAAAAAATAGTTTGGTTAATTGTGTTGGTTTTACAATAATCTTCTGTTTGGTTTAGAGCTTTCAGCACTATGAATTCAGTTCTGATGCCTGTGGGACAGTATTTAGTTGACCTTAGGACTTACAATAAAAAAGAGTGGTTTTGTTTTAGAAACAGTAACACTTAATTGGTTTAGATTTCTTTTTCTTTTTTTAATGTATAGTTAGATGTAAATATTCTTTAAAACAAGGTTTGGTTTTAAACAGTCTCCAACTCCATTGTTCACACATCTCTAGCTTTTGTTATTGTTCAGTTGCCAGACCCCTGTAGGCTGAGTTTCCATCACAGCAAACAGTTGGGAAAAGAAAGAAAAGAAATAATAGTGCTGTACAGCAGAAAACAAATAAAACCCCATGGTTTACTTTTAAGCCCTCACAGTAAGAGTGTTTTGGTCTCATATTTAAAACTAATTACAGACATCAAAAAAAAATAGTTGCTCTTCATTTGATCAACGCTTAATATAATTCATCTTCATTCCTATCTCTGTTTGCAGTGTTTCTGTACAAGTTGTCAAATCTGCTAGTTCTCTCCCATTTCTTTCATTCCTGAACTGGGGGTGCTTGATTTCTTTTTGTTTGCAAGCAGAACTTGTGAGGCTTTGCTGGTGCTTGCATAACCCAGCACGTGTTGGCCATGGTGTTTGCTCTGCGAGGACAGCTGCAAATGCACAAGTGCCCAGATTGAACTTGAAATGCCTTTGTGCCTTCCACAGCAGTGCAAGTCTTCTGCTACCTGTTTAGAGCAGCCAGAGTCTAGCAAACCTCTCAATCCCACAGACATTTGCTGGTTATAGTGGGGGGAAAATACAGCAATACTGTAGATGGGCAGCAGTGTGTTGAAGTTGGTGTGGGACAATGAAACATTAGGATAAAGGTGGCATCTTTTCTCCTATAGATGGCTTTTTGTTCACAGGTCTTGTGTCCTGTTTTTGGGAGGTTCAGATGAGTACTTGATGTGTGCAGACTCCTGGTACAGAATGAGTGCATCTGCATAAAATGCTCTAGGCACTGCTAGCTAATGCTCAGCAGTCCACTATGCAAGGGTTGTTATCAGGAAGCAATCACAGCACAGGTTTGGGTTGGTTTGTTCTGTGTTTAGTGTGCATGAACTCTTAGTAACAGGAGAATCTGAAGACAATCATCCTGTAACAAATACTTTGCATTTTCCCTGTTGGAAGGTGAAGAGGTGGTAACAAACCTGCCTGAAGTGAACTTGCCTTTCAATGGATTTGTCTTGTTGCAAACAGGATGGGGAAGATTGAGAAGATGAACTAAGCCATTTGTATTGTGATCACTACTAATTGAAGTATGCTTATTGAGGCCAGCTAGAACTCCTAGCTAGCTTGCTCTTCATCTCAGTAGATGTTTCTCAGTGAACACATTTTATTTGAGTGTGTTTCTTTTCAAGTTGTATGCTTAGGTAAGGTGTGGATAATCTGCCGTGGTGAGGTGTGGATTGGAAAATATTTGTGTTTGAACTACTGTGACGAAATAAGGCAAATTATGAAATGTATTTGATCTGAAAGTAGATGTTTTATCATTAACAAGTGTTCAATTTTGGGAGATAGATTTTTGGCATTTATAACTATCCTTAAATAACAGGCATTAGAAAGGTAAAGTCAAAGAAATAGGACCTAAAGTAATTCTGTTGGAAGCAAGGGTAGAGATTTGAGATGGGAAAAACCTAAGATGACAAGGGAAAAGTAATGAAGGGAAGAGGCTAAGCTGCTGTCCTTTTGCCAGAAATGCTCTTGAGCTTATAAACTCTCAAATTCTTAAACATGATAGGCTTAATGGAGAAGACACACTTGTAAAGTAACTTTATTTTTTAATGATGTGTGTATATATTTGTGTTTTTCAGACTCTCAGTGTGCAGTCTTCAACAAATGGTCAGTTTGTCTCTCCCAGTGATATTCAGTTGAAATGTAATTATTGCAAAAGCTCTTTTTGTTCAAAGCCAGAAGTACTGGAATGGGAGGTAAGGGTTTGTTTTGTTGTTACTGTTGAGAATGATGAAGTGTTTAAAAGCTTAATCCTCTATCTCCAATAAAATTGTTCTAGATAACTATTTGATAAGGTATTGAAGTTTAAAAAATTATTGAAGTTAATAAAATCTTCCTGGTTCTGTAGACTTATCATTTAACTTCAGTATGGATAAAAGCAGAAGTCTTTGTTCATAAATAGCAAAAAAAGCATCTGTGCAACTTAAAGAAAAATGTAATTTTGCAAGGCAGCTGGAAGTTTGAAATCTGCTTTCATCTTCAGTGGTTGTATGACTGTGAAGATGATAAACTATTGCTGCACTTCTATGAATGGAGAGAAGTATCTGAAGATAATATGCTAGGATGGCTGTATTTGATGGTTAGCATTTTCCTATGAAAGTAGGAGTATTTATAGTACTCACTGTCAGCTTGTGTGAGAGTTGTTGATTTTTACAATTGGAAGTCATACCATAATTGTGAGAGGAGGCTCAGGGCAGAGCTGAGCTCTCTCTGCAGCTCCCTGCAAGGAGCTGGCAGTGAGCTGGGGGTAGCTCTGTGCTGCAGGCTTAGCAGGGACAGCAGGAGAGCAAATGGCCTCAAGCTGCCCCAGGGGAGCTTTAGCTTGGATGCAAGGAGGAATTTGTTCCCTGCAAGGCTTGTTGAGTGTTGGCCCAGGCTGCCCAGGGAGGTGCTGCAGTGCCCATCCCTGGAGGGCTTGAAGAAGCATCTAGCTGCTCTCCTTAGGGCCATGGCTTAGTGGCATGGCACTGCTAGGGATGCTGGAGCAGCTCACAGCTCTCTGCCAGCCTCTGTGATTCTGTGATTAGCACTTGTGTTTCCTTTGCATGTTAAACTTGTATCTTAATAGCAAATGATTATTTAAAGCTGCACTGTCTAGACCTTAAGATTTTATCCCCTAACCTTCTTTGTGATGCTTTGCAAATTTGCATTTAGAATAAAGTGTATCAGTTCTGCAGCAGAGCATGTTCTGATGACTATAAGAAGCTGCACTGCATAGTTACATACTGTGAATATTGTCAAGAGGAGAAGACACTACATGAGACAGTGAACTTCTCTGGCATCAAAAGACCCTTTTGTAGTGAAGGTATGTATGTATTTGGTTTTTTTTCTGATGTATTGGTCATTGTAGTTGGACTGCATTTGCCTTGGTGTGTTAAATATTTAATAGGAACATTTCAGGTCCCAACTCATTCTGTTGTACTTGAAGCTGAAACAGAAGTCTCTTCATTATTAATCATGAAATGCATGTACCTGTGCATTTATCTGAACTGCTTTTATGGTCTTTAGTTGAATGTTTCACCACTTAATTCAGGTTAAGGCAGAGTGGGCAACACTCTTAATTAAGCATGTGTGTGTGTGTAAATACAGGCACATGCATCAATAAATATGCACAAAAAACTAGACATCTCTGCAGCAAAGCCTATACCAACCCTAACTGTATTGAGGAATACCATGCTTGCTTTAGTTAGTATTTTCAAGATATAATACCACAGTGGCTTAGGATGATTAATCAAGTAATAACTTGAATTTTGCTTATTAAAGTGCATTGATTACTGTCATTACCATTTTATTGATTAATGGTTTGGGTTTTTAAAAAGAAAACAAACTGAAAAGGAGATCTATGGCCATAAGATTCTTTTAAGTTGAACTAAAATATTGTTTAAGTTGCACTCAAATACTGTTTAAGTAGAAAGAGCAAAACAGAGTCTTAACAAGAACCTATCCTTTCCACTTCTGGTGAGCTCTCCTTTGATACTGATCCTAGAAATTGAACTACAAGTTTGGATGACCTATATCTGGAGAATATAGTGGATATTTTTATGCTGTAGTTATACTAATCATGGTTTCCCTGTCATCTGATAAATGTTGCTGAAGTTCTCTGCTTTCAAGCAGATGAAAGGGCAGATGTGCCAATTTACTTGTCGAAGGATGCTGTGAAGCTGGAGAGGGGTGGAATTGTGGGCTGGAGGCAGCCTTCCCTCCATCCTGTTCCCTTAGAGCTCTGCAGGCTGTTGTTTCTGATGAATGGAGTGTGCTGCCTTAGATTTCACTGCCATCATTACTTTCTTCTTGTCTTCTGGACTGCACAGTGATAGCTGCTGAAGTAAAAAGGCCTCAGCAAAGCCCACACATAACCTCTCTCATTGCAGTGCTCAATAACATCTAGCTAGAAATTGTTTCTGTGAATAAAACAATTCCACAGAATACATTAAAAGATAAGAGGAAACTTAGTTTCTTTGTCCTGGAGATGAGAGTATATGCTGAGATTACTGTGAGTAAAACTGTTTTGTTTAGTAGGCAGAAGGAAATGTGTTAGGAAGTAACCTGAGGTGCTGAGTCACAAATTAGTGACATTTTTGGAAGAAATTGAACTATGGAGGGAAAATACTGGAAAATGTCAGGTGTGTGTTTACAAACAAGGCTCATAGCTAAAAGTCAGCAGTTGTTCAACATCTTGTTGTGTAAGAGAGCTCATTTGTTCACCTGCAAGCAAACTGGGGGGAAAGCATAGAAAAGATCAGGCACAGATGCCCCTTGGAGTACTGAAGATGTCCTCATTCCTCTGCTCACATCCCTCATACCTGAGCTTATTTATACACAAACACATCTACACACACCCCCTGGCACCCACATAAAAGTCTCTGGGATCAGTATTTCTGTGCAGTTTCATTCCAACTCTGTTTTCTCTCTCTGTTTCTCTTGAGATGCTTAAAAATAGGTGCACTGTCCACTTGAAGCTTCCCTGGCAGTAAGGTGTAATGAGAAGTGACCTAGCATTTGTGCTCAAGATGGTTATTAATTCTTCCATGATTTTCCTATTTCTGGCCAAAACTCAGATGCTATGTGGAGGATGAACAACCTGAAAGGAGTAGTTGAGAAAGTTTCATCTGTTGCCCTGTTGCTGAGGCTTTGGAAACTAAACTGTCCTGGTGTTTTGCCACTAAGATGCCTTGTTCCAAAATACCAGTATCTACATGAAATAAGATGTATATGCTAAAACAAGATCAGATTTGCTTGGTTTTTTGATGTATGTGTGATAACTGAGGATAGGCTGGGCAAGGTTTTAATCCTCAGGAAATCTTCAAGTTGCTGAGTTTGAGGTTTCTTTACTCTGTGTCCTTTCTGAGGGTCTAAGAGAACAAAGCAGTCGTTGGCAGTCCAGCAGTGGAACTGTTTGATAATCAGCATCACCAGAACTTTTTGACTTGTGGACTTATTTTGCATTTAATTCCTCTTTTTCAATAGAACTAAGTGTTACAATTTCAATAGCACATGCTTTGTAGTAATTTTATAATGTGAATTTTAATAACACTGACTAATATCCAGTAGTCTGCTTCTTGGGAGGAGGAGGTCAGGAAGCTATAAAGTAACTGATGCTTGGGAATTCCTTTCAAATGGATAATAAATACAAAAGACTGTATGAAACTAGCACCTGTGCTACCATCTGGATAGTATATTAATTTAGGGAATTGTGGATTCTGCAAATTAAACTCAATATAGGCAATTCTGATGTTTCATCTAAGTGGAGATAACCCCTTTTGAAATACTGTAGAGCTGACAAGTGGAAAAAGATTTAGGGAATTGAGTGATTTCAGAACTGAGAATGTCTAGGAAAGGTGTATATTGAGTTAAAATCTTGTAGATTTTAGAGTGGCATTTTTCCAACCACTGCTGCACAGTGGATTGTTCAGTAAAGTATACTGTTAAATGTTTAGTTGATTGCTTTTAACTTATATGAAAACATTACAGATATTGGGAATAGCCTAAACATTAATGTGTTTAATTTTATACAGGTGCTTGCATCTGAATGTTTCACAACCAGTTAGGACATGACCTGAAATTTATAGCAATAGAAATATTAACAAACTGGTTTCAATACTGATGTGTGGTGTGAAGTGTTGTGCTGCTGGAGGAGAAGCTCCCCAGGAGCCCTCAGGGTGCACTTGCAGCCCAGCAAGCCAAGCCTAGGCTGGGCTGCAGCAGGGGCAGGGAGGTGATTCTCCTCTCTACTGCACTCTGGGCACACCTCAGCTGCAGTGCTGGGGCCAGCTCTGGAGCCCCCAGCACAAGAAAGAGCTGCAGGGGCTGCAAGGTGTCCAGAGCAGGGCCACGAGGATGCTCAGAGGCTGCAGCACCTCTGCTCTGAGCACAGGCTGACAGAGTTGGCATTGCTCAGGCTGGAGCAGAGAAGGCTCCCAGGAGAGCTTCTTGTGGCCTTGCAGGGGCTCCAAGAGGGCTGGGGAGGGACTTGTGAGGCTGTCAGGCAGTGCTAGGCCTAGGGGAATGGATCCACACTAGAGGAGGGCAGCTGGAGCTTGGCTCTTAGGCACAAGTTGTTGGCCAGGAGGGTGCTGAGCCACTGTGCCAGGTTGGCCAGAGAGGTGGTGGCAGCCCCAGCCCTGGCAGTGTTGCAGGCCAGGCTGGCTGGGGCTGGGAGCAAGCTGCTCTAGTGCCAGGTGGGTTGGGATAGAGGAGCTGG
>VWZO01013264.1:325344-485099 GCA_013396975.1 Bucco capensis
AGAAAACCTTCTGGAATTTCTCTTGAGTATAGCCATTGTATAGTTAGGCATCTCAATTTCAAGTGGGTACTGTTTCTGAACAGTTGATCTCCTTTCTTTTACACTCACTCACTCTCAGGAGACATCTCTTGCTTCCTATTTATTGTAGACTGAACACAGAACAGCTAAGATTAGGTCAGATAAATACCAGCCCAAAATGATCACTGGAGAGAACATTTAGAAACAGGTTGTTGGAGGATTAAAAATGTAAATAAAAGCCCCATACAGCAAACATTAGAGTTTGGGGCAAACATGAGAGATTTATACTAATAACCCTGCCTATTTGAATATGTTGAAGTTGAACCTGAGGAAGGAATTGGCTGAAAAAGCAATCATGAGAGACAAAGGAGTTTTGTGCATTTGGAGCACAGAGTGAAAATGGACTTTTTGGAAACAGAGATAAAGCAAGCTTGAAGGCAAGTGTGTTTGAGAGTCAGTTAACACATAGTGCCAGCATCCCAAATGAAAACTAAGAGAAAGGGAAAAGCAGAAAATCCTGAATTCACCCTTCCAGTTAATTTCATGGTCAGGGAAATGGAGAGAACAAGCAGGTGGCAGGAAATTAGAGTGCATGGAAGGGTTTGTAGTATTGACTGCAAGCATGATTATGGAAATGGTAGTGTTAGGGTGTAGCAAATGTAGGGCATGAGAAGTGAAGCATCCTTCCAAAGGAGTCTTAGGCTTTCTGAGGAATAAGCAAACCAAAGTTTTTCCACCTAATACCTTAGTAGCAGCCCAGGAGAGACAATAACACCCATATTCAAAGGCCTAAATGAAAAAGCAGGACCAGGAGAGGGAGAAAACAGTTGCAGGAAGCCTCTAGTTGCTGTATTTGACAAGATTTGCCACCTGTTTGTTTGTTTGTTTGAAGGAGAAAGAAAATGGAGCAGAAAGTGGTGCTTTGATAGTGAAGCAGGGTGCAGCAGGCCAGAGTAGGTGAGCTTTGCTCTCCATGGGTCAGCTCTCATTCTTGATTGATGTTAGGTGGGCTTGAGGTTTACAATTGGAGTGAATGATACCTGATTTTTTTTGGTTCCTACTGATAGTTCATCCTTTTTGTGGCTTTGGAAGATGTGTTTTCATGAAAGAAGTGAATTCCCACTTCCCCTGAACTGCTGAATCTAGGCTGTTTGGGCAACAACTCCACACTTCATCTTTTTCCCCTGCTCCCTTCCAGGAATACAACTTCCTTGCTCTTTTGTCCCTCTGAGAACATCTCTGCTGCAAAGGGAACTGTGCTTTATCATCAGCAGAAAGTCAAAATGACAAATGGAGCAAGAAAAAACCCTGGAGGGAGGCCTGGGTGGGGGTAATGCAGTGCTGTGAGGTCCCTGGCCTTGTGTAGGCTGCAGGTGCATAAGCAGTGCTGCTGCTACCTGCACAGTGCAGGGGCACCTTGCCCTGGCTCTGAGCTGATGGGAAGCCTCAGCTTTCAATACTCCCAATTCCAAAAGGGTTATACTGTTAGAATCAACTCTAGAGATTACCTTAAATATTGGACAACTCCAACAGAAAGCTGAATTTCCTACATTTCTGCCCTGGCCAGGGGATGGTGCTGGCCTAGTCCATTACAGAGAAAGAACAAGACAACTAATTTTTAAATTGGACCTAATTGGGCTCTTTATACTTTTTTAGAGTCACAAGAACTACTTTTGTTTTTTTTAGCCATCAGAGCCTTGTGCATAACTGCAATGTTGTATATGGTTTTATGTAGCAATGTTTTGTGTTGCATATTGTCATAACTTCCCTCTTCCTCTCCTGGCTATATTTAGGTTGATTTATTTTTGGATTCCTGAGCATCCTTAAAGTTGTTTTTTTTGTTTTGGTTGTTGGGTTTTTTTGTTTGTTGTTGGTTTTGGGGGGTTGGTTTTAGTCTGCTTTAGGATGGAGCTTGCAAGCAGTATCAAGGGGAACAGCAGTGCACACAATTCTTTGCTTAGCTGCAGATCTGAAACTGAGGTTCCCACTCTCCAGATAATCCTTTCTAGCATAGCTGCTGAAATTCAGGAGAATCTCTTTTGCAGAAAAACAATGTCTTTCTCAGTGATGCCTCATGAAATGATCACATAGGCTGGTAAAATAGACATTCTTTAGATGTTGAGCTAGGGATAGAGAAGAGGAAAGTTTTGAGTTCAGTTTATATACTGACTAAATTTTGTGGAAGACCCTTTAATTTTGAGAGCTATTGTTTAGAAATCAGAGAGGAACTTTGAACGAAAGAATTGGAATCTGAAACTGTTGTCCAACTATTAAAATAAATAGAAGTTATTTACACTAAAGGGCTCTGGTTTGATACTTAGGGATTCTGCTTGTGGCTTTAAACCAACCAACCCCAACTTTGGTTTGATTCCTAGGGATTCTGCTTGTGGCTTTATACCAACCCCAACTTTGGGGGATGAAAGAAAAAACAACTAGTCCTTGGTTCAAGAGGGTGGTTGAGGAGTCTCAGTCACTTTCTACTCTTGTTTTGTAAATGCTTTAGTAGAATTAATTAAAATTGATGTATATGATTTTTTTTGCTGACTGTCTAGAAGTGAGCAATTTGTAAAGACTTAGTGAAACAAAGCAGGTTCATTCTGGGTGTTAACCTCCAGCAAATAATTGACCTTAAAGTGACAGCTGTGCCTGTATGCAGAGATTAGAAGGTAGCTTATCTAGCCTAGAGCCTATGTGAGCAAGACTTAACTGTGTAGCAGCCATGAGCCTTCAGTACGTTTTAAACCTTTTAAAATGTAGAAATAACTTTTTTTCCAAGGCTTGTTTATAAAATGTCAACGTTTTCCTTTACCTTAAGGCTGCACGATGTGACTGTTGTAAGTCTCAAGGAACTCTCAAAGAGAAAGTGCAGTGGCGTGGGGAAATGAAACACTTCTGTGACCAGCACTGTTTGCTCCGCTTCTACTGCCAACAAAATGAACCAAATCTGGCAACCCAGAAAGGGCCTGAGAACTTACACTATGGTATGTGCTGCTGCTGCTGCTGCTTTATGGCTGCAAAATGGCCAACAAGGTGCATCCTTTCAATGATAGATTGAAAGCTATATGAATTAACTTTGTTGTAAGAAACTGTGTTAGAGACTACCTGCTTTTATTTGAGCATCAGAGGCATCCTTGAGCTGCTCGCTGCTTTTTATCTTGCCTCTTGATTGCTTTGTTGAGAGCTCAAATATTGTCAGGTAATCAGTTTTGTTAGGTGAAGTGTAATTTTAGTGCTGTATCCTCATGGGGACAGAAGATGTTTCCTCTTTTACTCTGCTCCAGCTTGTCATTTATGTGCTCTGTGGAAACACTTCTTGACCAAAGAGCAGATATGATGCACTACGAATGAGAAAAAGAAAGGAATGGGAAATCAATTCAATGGCAACTAAATGACAGTTTGGAATATATTATTTTGGGTGATTTTTTTCTTTTAATCTGTTTGCAAATAGGTGCTGTGTAAATTTGTTGATGGGGGCTGAATGCATGTGTATGTCATTTAAATAGCAAGTCAGGCAAAGTTGGAATAAATCAGCTTTTTAATGTAGCTCTAGCAGCACAACTTCTCTGGGTGGCCTTTTTTCATAGTTGAACCTTTGGGTGTTTTCTTTTCTGAAAGAGGCTATGTTCCTCTCTGGTTGAGCATTGATTTAGTGTTTCCCTTTGTGTCAGGAGTGGTGAGGTGCCTGTGAGGGAGAAGGCTTTGCATGCACTTCAGTACTAAGCAGTGCTGTTGAGGTCATCCTCCTGAGAGATGTTGTCTGAGTTGCTTATTGAAATTTGCTTTGATTCTGAAAAGGAAAAAAAAAACCAAACAACTTCTAAAGATGTTTTCTTACATTTTTAGATCAGGGCTGTCAAACTCCCCGAGCAAAAATAACAGTAAGTACCTGCATTTAACTAATTAGATGTATTGAAAATGGGAGAGCCTCATGGATTAAAGGGTGAAAAAATAGTATCTTTGAATGATACAAAGCTAAATTCATGTCTTTCTCACATGATTAATTGAAATGAATTCTTTTAAATACAGTAGAACAATTGATCTGTTTGTCTTTGCTGCAGGGAAATGTGTAACCTTTGCAGGCTCCCTCTCTGGGAGGGTAGGGATCAGGAGTGGAGCAGCAGCCTTCACTTTGAGTTGCAGGCTTTGTCAGCTTGTCAGAAGTATTATGAATGATATTTTTTTTCAGTTGGTGTGGTGTATTTTGTTTGAAATCTAGTTTTGTTTGGATTTGTCTCCTGGCAAATCTCAGCGTGCCTATTTTCCCATGAAAAACATCGACTCACTGTTTTAGTGCAAAGAGGATAAATCTGAGATTTAAGTGCAAGTATTTTGATGGCATTATATGTTAGTGATGGCATATTAAATATATATATATATTATAGAAACTATAAAATGTTGGCATTATAAAACATATTCATGAAAAGCAGAGAATCTCTAGGTAACTAGAGACATCAGACAAGCTAACCTGACCAGTTACAAACATCTAGTATTCTATGTTTAAAGCTTCCAATGCTGTTAATTCAGTCCATAAGCTTGTAAAGAATCATATAGAAGCTATTTATGATAGAGTTGAGTTGGGTTTTTTTAGCTTTTAGAAAATATATGCCTGTAAAATGAAGCCCAACTGCTGTTCTGATAACTTGACTTCCTTTCCATATTTAAAAGGATCTGGGGGGTTAGTTTTATTACCTATGACCAAATCAAAGTGAGAGTCTGTTTCTTAAATGAAGTTTTAAAAGAGATGCTAGGGAACAAAAACCCTGCCTGGAGCAAGAGGTTTTTGACCTGTTGGCTGTCAGGATGCAGTTTGAGCATGAGGTGATGTTTAGAAGTATTTGTAGTCACTGTTGTAGACCCAGCAGAGGGAGCTCCAAGTTCAGACTTCAGGTAGTAAAAAAATGGATTTCTAGAGATAATATTTTATTTAGAAATACATCTTTTAAAACATGTGGCAGAGTTCAGGAAGTTTAGACCTTGAGCCAGAAGTTTATGCTTTTTACAATAGTTTGCAATGACAGGATACTAGTTGCTGCTGTTGTGGTTGTGCTGTTGTGAGCTTGCTCTTCAGCATCTCCTCTAGGAAAAGAATCAGTGAATACAGGAAATGAAGAGCTTGGTGCTGAGATCAGTGTGGAGCAGCAGTTGTGTTCTCTTTGATTTGTTTCTCTGCAGGGCTCAGCACCACCACCTTCTCCAACCCCCAACAGAGAGATGAAGAACAAGGCAGTTCTTTGCAAGCCTTTGACAATGACAAAAGCCACCTACTGCAAACCTCACATGCAGACAAAATCTTGTCAGACAGGTAATTCTTGAACTGTGCTGCAACTATTCATTTCTTCATTGCAGAATTTTTGAACTGTCACTGTCGTGTAACATATTGCAAATATTCTGATTTTTTTTTTCCCCTTAGACTGCAAGTGTAAAATATTTTTAAGTACCTGGCAGTGTTTGCCTTTTTTCTTTTTTTCTTTTAATAGAAGATGATTGGAAAAAAGAGTATGTCCCAGTGCCTATTCCTGTACCTGTCTATATTCCAGTGCCTATGAACGTGTGTAGTCAAAATATTCCTGTTCCTACAACAGTTCCTGTTCCTGTAAGTCACACTTCAGCTTCACTTTGAAGTTGTCATCCATTCACATGCATGTGTGGAAGCACTGGGTGGGACTGACTATTGTGCTCTCATTCTGAGCCAGCTAAGGGCCTGCAGGGATTGCTCAGGCTGGAGCACAGAAGGCTCCCAGGAGAGCTTCTTGTGGCCTTGCAGGGGCTCCAAGAGGGCTGGGGAGGGACTTGTGAGGCTGTCAGGCAGTGCTAGGCCTAGGGGAATGGATCCACACTAGAGGAGGGCAGCTGGAGCTTGGCTCTTAGGCACAAGTTGTTGGCCAGGAGGGTGCTGAGCCACTGTGCCAGGTTGGCCAGAGAGGTGGTGGCAGCCCCAGCCCTGGCAGTGTTGCAGGCCAGGCTGGCTGGGGCTGGCAGCAAGCTGCTCTAGTGCCAGGGGGTTGGGATAGAGGAGCTGGCAGCTACCTTCCAACCCTGACAACTCTAGGATTCTATGAAATCTGACGATGGCAATTCCCTGCTTGATCTTTAAGAGCTACCTGGCTGCTTTCAGTGTGGAAGTCTTGTACTGCTGCACTTCTGGAGTGATGCTTTTGAGTTTGCTGAATAAGCATTAGACAGCAAGATTGGTTCTGGTAATGGGGAAAAACTGAAAGACAGTTTTGGGGAGGGATGGCAGAGTCGGATAAACAGAAGGAAGAAAAGGATAAAACCCCTCTCCTCTCCTCTCTCCTCTCCTCTCTGTTTCTGCTGTTTCTAATCCATATTAACTCTGTTAGAAGAGGACTGTACTTTGTTTGGGTGCTGACTGCTACTGATGCTTTGTTGCAGTACATTTTCTCTTTCCTCCCTGTCTGCACAGGTGCCAGTTCCAGTTTTCTTGCCCACTCCATTGGATAGCAGTGAGAAAATCCTTGCAGCAATAGAGGAGCTGAAGGGAAAAGTACCCTCAAATCCTCTGGAAACTGAGCTACTGAACTTACCAGGGATGGTACCTGAAGATGATGGAAAAGCTGAAGCTTCTGATGTGGCAAGTGAGTTTCTGTCTGCCTTGTTTGCTTTTGTAGGATCCCTTTCAGAGACTTGAAAGGCTCTGCTGTTGCAGGCAGAAAAAGAGATGGTTAGGTTTGTGTAGCTTGCTTGATTTCTGTGGTTGGTTGATCCAATCCAGATTCACCAGTTGCTATCCATGTGCTTTGCTGTCTCATCTGAATGAAGAAGGATGGATGGGCTAGACTCTTTTTTCTGTTTGAAGGAAATCAGATTGGAGAAGGATATCTGAGATCCCAGGAGCAAAAACCCTAGGATGGTGTTGAGCAGAACAAGCACCTTTAGAACCACTCAGCTTGTTTTGACTAATCCATTTGTTGGTTAAAATAATAAGTTGGTTTTTTTTCCCTTTTTGATTCTTTATTTTACAGGTGTGATAGTTGAGTCCAATCTCCTAACCTCAGAAAGAGAGGCACAGACAAGCTTGCCTGATGTTCCCTATGAACCAGACCTTGATATTGAAATAGACTTTCCAAGAGGTATTTCTTCTGTCATTTTAATAAATATTTTGAAATAGACATTGTGGGCAAGCACTGTGCTTTGTTTCATCACCCATCCATCATCCATCAAATAAAGAGCAACTTGATTTGATTGCAAGATCCACTTGACTGACAGAGGTCAAACTTGCCAAGACAGGAGACTTCTCCATTAGTTCCTAATTCAGTGTTTGAAACTGAATGCAAAGAAAAGAGAGAATTAACCTTCCCCAGGACTAGAAGCAGATGAGTACAGTTGCTTAGAAAGAGGAAATTCATTGAACAGAATTAGTTCTGTTCCAGCTTAAACCAGGACAAGGGATTAATCTGACACCTTAGCCTCAGGAAGTTTATTAGCCAGGTGCATACTGGATTTTTAACCTTACATTCTGATTCTTAATGTTTTTCACCAATGTGAAAATAATGTACTATATAAAATAAAAAACTTGACTAGAAATGGTGGAAATACATGAACAAAAATGGAGGTAATAAGCTAATTTGTGTTTTTTCCACTCCCACCTGCTCATTCTCACCATAACTTCAACTTCTTAATGCCAAAGACAACCTAGGCAGGGAAAATTGTGTGAGAAATGTTGCCTCAGAGACTTGAGAGAGTGCTGGAAAATGTTGAGTGCTGTGTATTTTACAGTTTAGTACTCTCAAATTAAGACTAGTTTGATTTCCTCTGACTGAAATCCAGTCTTTGGTAATGTTTAGATGTGTGCTGTTGTGGGCTGTTTCTGTTAATGAATGCACACTGACACAGCTCACTGGGGTTATTTTCCAAACCATATTATTCAAAAGAAATAAACTCTCTTAATATATTTCCAGCAACTGAGGAGCTTGATACAGAAAATGAGTTTTTATTGCCTCCTGTGTTTGGAGAAGAATATGAGGAACAGCCAAGGCCTCGACCCAAAAAGAAGGTAATTTTGTCATGCTATTAAGTTTTATGCCTTTTTGTGTGTTAAGTAGGAAAAAATATGTGGGTTTGGGTGGTTTTTTCCCCATTCAGACCTCTAGGATCATCAAGTCCAACCATGCCATCCTGTGCTAAAACTGATTACTGCCTATTGCTACCTCCCATCCTA
Organism: Bucco capensis; assembly: GCA_013396975.1. Taxonomy (NCBI): domain Eukaryota; kingdom Metazoa; phylum Chordata; class Aves; order Piciformes; family Bucconidae; genus Bucco; species Bucco capensis. The sequence continues at coordinate 333,542 of VWZO01013264.1, forward strand.
TCTTTATGATGTGAATTGCTATTATCTTCCCTGTGCTTTGAGCAAAGCTGTCTTTAATTTGATAGTAGAGTGGAAGAAAGTTAGCTTTACCATGGCTTATAATGGGAGATACGGTACCTCCTGTATAAAATAGTTAAAAAACACATTTTTATTTGCTTGTAATTGTCTCAGATTTTCTCTTCAGTGAAAAAAATCTTAGGTTAGACATTGCTAACAAATTAATTCTTTCATTTAGAAGGAGACTAACAGGAAATAGTTTCTGGTGCCTGGCACAAAGCTGAAATGATTTTTGTTGCAGCTTTAAAATAAAAACAGCTAACTTGTAGTAAAACTTTCTAAGACTGAATGTGTCTAGGTTTAAATTTGGAGTCTAAACTGTTGCTATTATCTGCTGGACATGCTTTAACTTGGGACTTGCTGGCTTTTCCAGTGATGGCTTCAGTTGAGCCCCAACGCTGACTTTCTGACCTAGATTTGTAGTGTCTAATTTCTTGTGCATTAAGGAGATGAAATCCTATAAATACATAGAATTATTTGGTGCATCATATGTTTGCTGCTGAATAGAATAGAAGCAATCCAGCTTATCACCAGTTGTTCTGTGTTAGGAAGCAATGAGGAAGATGAATGGGAACCGTGTGTCAGCTTCAGCAAACACTCTCCCTAGGAGTCTGCTCAGTACAGAAACTCTTTGGCCTGCAGCTTGCTGCTTGTGCCCAGCATTTCAGTCCCTGCTGCTGTGGCTGCTGATGGTGTTAACCCCTGTGTTTCCCTGGCAGGGGGTGAAGAGGAAAGCAGTGTCAGAGTACCAGGCTCATGATGACAGCTCGGACAACTCAGAGTGCAGCTTTCCATTCAAATACACCTATGGGGTCAATGCCTGGAAGCACTGGGTGAAGTCTCGCTGTTTAGATGAAGAGCTTCCAGAGCTAGAGGAGCTGAAATCAAGTAAGTATTGCCAACAATGTGGCATCCAGATTCTTCTTTAGTTGCTGTACTCATCTGATTTTTCAGCTGGAATGTTCTATAGTTTTCCCATGTCCCTAGTGTTGCCACAGTGACTGAGATGAGTTTACCACGCAGTTACCAAACTCTGTTGTACCTCCTTTTCCTTCCTTGGTTCAAAAGACTGCATTTCCCACTTCCTAGCTCTTCTGATGTTTTGTGACCATTTGGAGTTTTTGTTTCCATCCTGGTTTTCCTCATATTCTAACTTGTGTTGGAGTTCACACCTTTTCTGGACTTTTAAAGTGCAAGGGACAAGCAGCCTGGAAGAAAGGCATCCTTGTCCTGGAAAGAGATCTTCCTCTTAGGCTGGCATCACCTGGCTGTGGAGCTCTGCCATGAGGAAGCCTTTGCTCCTGTGGAGTCCAGAAGCTCTTTCTGCAGCAGTCCTCTGTATTTACATTTGTAGTGTGAGGAAAAAGGGGAACTTCTTCTCCTCCTGCATTTCTGCAGCCCCCACATGCATCTTAGCACCCTTGTGCCTTGCTCTTGGCTCTTTAGAAACAACCATTTCTCCTGAAGCTTTCCCTCTACAGCACTAAAGCATCTTGGGCCACTTCTGTGTCATCCCTATACATCTGTCAGTGGGTGATGCTGCATTTGGTTAACTAGACTTTACTCTGGTAGCCTTATTTTGATACAAGCCTAACATTTGAATTCATCAGTTAGTGGAAAGGACATTAAGCCTATTTCCTGCTTTCCAGCCCCCAGAATACCCCACCCTCACTGTGGAGTAATTCTGTTGTATGATGTAGTATTTTTTTCTCTTATTTTGCAGCAAAGTCTGTGAAATTAAAGGAAGATCTCTTATCACATACTTCAGCTGAGTTAAACTATGGGTTGACACATTTTGTCAATGAAATTCGAAGGCCAAATGGGGAGAACTATGCACCTGACAGCATCTATTATCTGTGTCTTGGCATCCAGGAGGTCAGTAGAGATGGGAAGTGGAGCTGCTGGTTTGACTGTAACCCATGGCACTGGAAGAGTGGAGATAATGTGGGTTCATTATCTAGGAGCTAGTCTTAACATAATGGCTGTGAGCTGCAACACAGCAAGAGATGTGCAGCAAGAGAAGCGTGGCCAGCAGAGCCAGAGAGGTGATTCTGCCACTGCACTCTGCTCTGCTCACACCTCCTCTGCAATACTGGGGCCAGCTCTGGAGCCCTCAACACACAAAGGCCATGGAGCTGCTGGAGCAGGTGCAGAGGAAGCCACGAGAATGCTCAGGGGCTGCAACACCTCTGCTCTGAGGACAGGCTGAGGGAGCTGGGATTGTTCAGCCTGGAGAAGAGAAGGCTTCAGGGGAACTACTAGAGACCTTCCAGGACCTAAAGGGAACTTGCAAGCAGGCTGCAGAGGGCCTGTTTGCAAAGGCCTGCAGTGAAAGGACAAGGGGCAATGGTTTTAAATTGGAGAAGAGTAGATTTAAACTGGATATTAGGAGAAAGATCCCCCCACGAGGGTGGTGGAACACTGGAACAGGTTGCCCAGGGAGGTGGTTGAGTTCCCATCCCTGGAGGCATTCCAGGTGAGGCTTGCCAGGGCTCTGGGCAAGCTGCTCTAGTTGGGGATGTCCCTGGCCACTGCAGGGGGGTTGGACTAGATGAGCTCCAGAGCTCCCTTCCAACCCAAACCACTCTAGGATAAGTATGGGCACAGAAATTGATGCATTTCCAGAAGTGAGGAGAGTTCTTTTTGTCTGTCACTTCTGTTGTTCCCACAAAGATAACACCAAAGTGGAAAATGGAAGAAGCCAGTGCTCTGTTTCTTAGGAATATCTCTAGAGAGGATAATGTCCAGTAGGAGTATAACCCTCAGTCATTAATTGTTGCTGAAGGCTCAGAAGAGTTTGTGTCTGTAAGGTCAGGAAGGTGAAGATAATTAGGTGGCAGAACAGGCAGGTGCCTTGCACCATCCTGGCCTTTGGCTTGCTCTGCTGCACATCATTACCACAAATACACAGAGGTTTGTCTTGTTCCTACTTCATGTCCAGAGTTCACATTGGAACTGGCAGACTCTTGCTAAATGTTGTGTTTTTTTCTTTGAAGACCTAGGTAGAGGAAAAGATAAATTAGTTGTTGTGATGGTTGGTTTTTTTTCCTAGTTGCCTTTTATTTTTTATTACTTAAGACTCCCCATTCAGTAGCACAGAAAAAATGTTAGACTTGTAATTAATCTATGATTCATATCCAGTTAGGCATTTACAACAGAAATTGTAGGGGAAGTAACTTTGAACTGTTAATTGGATAAGTGTCACTGCTTTATTTCTACATTCTGTTTTTAATAAAAGCACAAGCATTGGACTGGAAAAGAACTCTCTAGCCCAGGATTTGCTCTAATCTGGAGTTGTAAATCTTGTGTCTCTCTCTTTTTCTGTAGTATTTATATGGAAGTAATCGAAAAGACAACATCTTCATTGATCCAATCTACCAGACCTTTGAACAGGAATTAAACAAAATCCTTAGAAGTTGGCAACCCAGCATACTTCCAGATGGTAAGTTGCTTTTTGGTCATGTATGTTTTTCATCTCCTAGTAGGTTCTGCATTCTTAAGCATGTAGATCTATGCAAACATTTTGTGCATTGTGATAGTAATTGATGAAAAATCATAAAGATAGCATCTAAGTATTCAATTAGGACTATACCTCTTCCTTATTGTCTTGTTTCTTGGTAGTCCATGCTGCAAGAGTTCATTTTGCCACCATCTGTTCAGCTTAAGCTGACCATTTTGGGTCATTTTGGTCTCCTTTTTACCTGAACTCAATGTGCTTTTTGCCCATTTTCTTCCCAGATGGGAAGCAGGCAGGCAGGCACTAAGCTTTGTGTGAGAAGGACTAACAAGCTGTGTATTTTAGTCTTTCTCAGCTAGGCTGAGAGGACCTTCTGCTGTGGGCCTTCTGCTCAGCAGGATTGTGAGTTCCTGGGAAAACAGGAATTTTCCCCAGCAGATGGATGTTGGTGCTGCCCTGCAGAATCTGCTGCTCTTCCATCTTGGTCACAGTTCTCTCTTGAATGAGTGCTTGTCCTTAGCAACCCCTTTGCACCCTGGATAGCTCTGGAGGACCCTGCCTGTATCCTGGTATGGTCCAGGAGTGAGGGACCCATTAGTAAGAAGAAGGAAAAAAGTATAGCTGTTTGGAGACTTTGCCTGAGCAGAGCAAAATGAACTCAAATATATGCTTTTTATGAAGGGATTAAGATTAGCTCCCTAGAATCACAGGACAGAGCTGGAAGAGACCTTGGAGATCACTGAACATTTGTTTTTATGTACTAAGGTGAGGAAGCTGTGTGTAAGCAATGCTGTTGGAATTCAACAGCAAAATGCTCTGTGTCAAATTGCCTGTCCTCCTATTTCCCACTGACTGGAAAAGGGAGCATCTGTGTCTTGAAGAGCTGGTTTTGAGGGTTTGAACATAGCATGAAATATGCTTATTAGAGGCTAAATTTTGCAGTAGAGAGAAACTTGATTGCTTTGCACATGGGCAGGCTATGGGCTAATCCCTTCTATTTTCTCTAATACTCTTTTTGGTTTTTTGAAGGATCAATATTCTCTCGAGTTGAAGAAGATTATCTCTGGAGGATTAAACAGCTCGGATCACATTCACCAGTTGCTCTGCTGAATACTCTCTTCTACTTTAACACTAAATATTTTGGCCTGAAAACAGTGGAGCAGCACTTAAGACTTTCTTTTGGCACTGTTTTTAGACAGTGGAAAAAAAATCCTCTAACACTGGAAAGCAAAGCTTGTCTCCGGTACCAAGTGTCCTCCCTGTGCAGAGCTGAGAGTGAAGGTACTAAAGCACTTCCAAAATAAGCTTTGCAGGAGCATCCACATTGCTCTCCTCTGAGGGATATCAGGGCACCCTGCCAGGAGCCAGAGGTCTGCATTTGGATGGAGTTTAGCAGCTCTCAGCTCCTAGATCTTTAGCTGGAGTGTGTGGCCTTAGAGAGGCTCTCTCTCTGCCTTAGAGCCCAGCTCTCAGCTCCTAGATCTTTAGCTGGAGTGTGTGGCCTTAGAGAGGCTCTCTCTCTCTCTCTCTGCCTTGGAGCCCACTGCTCTCCATGCTGCTGTGGCTCTGGGTTGCATTTCCACTCTGCAGATGTGCCTAGTTTGTGGTGACCATGCTGTGGTCCTTGGTGGGCTGCCCACTCGGGGAAGGTGACTGGAAAATGTCAAATAACTTCACGTTGTACATTAGATGTTGTTGATTTTTCTTCCTAAAGATAAAATTACTACTGGGAAAAGGAAGCATGAAGATGATGAACCAGTATTTGAACAAATTGAAAACACATCTGATCCAGCTAGATGCCCTGTGAAAATGTTTGAGTGCTACCTGTCTAAAAGGTAAGTATGATCCAGTGAAATACAGGAGTGGGCTAGAGTAGACCAGGTACAAAAGGGAAATCTGTCAGTCAGAGGTTCCTAAATAGATGGAAAGTCCTTTCTGGTTTGGCAACTCCTAGATCTGCAAATTTTGGAAAGCTAGAAGTCTGTGGTCTCCTGTGTGCTTGCAAACATCTGCCTGTGGCTGCTCTCTGAGGATACAGGACTGCCTGAGCTTGGGCCATACCTGGCACAGCTCCTTCGATGAACAACTTGGCTAAGGAGAGTTGGCATTGCTCAGGCTGGAGCACAGAAGGCTCCCAGGAGAGCTTCTTGTGGCCTTGCAGGGGCTCCAAGAGAGCTGGGGAGGGACTTGTGAGGCTGTCAGGCAGTGCTAGGCCTAGGGGAATGGATCCACACTAGAGGAGGGCAGCTGGAGCTTGGCTCTTAGGCACAAGTTGTTGGCCAGGAGGGTGCTGAGCCACTGTGCCAGGTTGGCCAGAGAGGTGGTGGCAGCCCCAGCCCTGGCAGTGTTGCAGGCCAGGCTGGCTGGGGCTGGCAGCAAGCTGCTCTAGTGCCAGGGGGGTTGGGATAGAGGAGCTGGCAGCTCCCTGGGATTCTAAATACACAGAGTTTCCTTAGTGCAGCCTGTTGGATGTGCTGCCATGCTGCTTTGTGCTGTGAGGCTGTTTTTCTAACCCCTGTGTTTCCCCTCTTGCAGCCCCCAGAATCTGAATCAGAGGACAGACATGTTCTACCTGCAGCCAGACTGCTCAGTGTCCCTGGAGAGTCCCATCTGGTACACTGGCAGCTCCCTGGACCGCAGCACTCTGGAGAACATGCTCGTCCGCGTCCTGCTAGTCAAAGATATTTATGACAAAGACAATTATGAACTGGATGAAGACATAGACTAAACCAAACTTTCCACAGAGCACCAAGAAAACAAACAGCATTAGAATCATAGTCATGCTGCTAGACCTTTACTATGGAAAACATTTCAAGTTTACCCTTTGTTGGATGAGTTTTGTAGCAGTGTGTATCCTCCCCTGGGGATTCCCATGTAAATAGTCCAGGAGTGAAAGTTGCCATTATTCTGGATAGTGGTTCTAGGAGACAAAACAAACCCATTTCAGATTCTTTTTTTTTTATTATTATTATTATTATTTATATGATTAGGTATGTTTGTAACTTTCTACGTTGCAAAAGCTGGATGAGAATGTGCCATGTGTCATTTTCCTTCCCTTCCCTTGTTAGTAAGAGACATCCCTGCTGCACAGCTCTGCTGTTGGAAGCTCCCTGGAGAGGAGACTCTTCTGAAACCAGATGCTTGTGTATGGGTAGCACTACTAAAATTTAGAACTTGCTGTGACTTTCAGAATTTTTAAATAAATTGTAAACTAATAGGTTTTTTACTTTTTAGTTACTGAAGCCTTATAAGGTGATGTAGAGAGATTCCATCTTCTGTACCAAAAATAGACAAAAGAGAATGCTGTCAATATTGGTGTACTGTAATGTGAATCTATTCTGGTGAAAACCTTATTTTTGGTTTTTTTTTTTGGTTGCCCTTATTAAAACCTTAGTGTCCTTTCTTTATTTGTGACTCTCTCTCAATTGCCCCTGAAAATAAAATAAATATATATATATATATAAAAAAATAAATGATTATAAGCTTAAAGCATGTGGTCATCAAGACATGTATTTTGTAAAAAAGAGAACCAAAAACAACCCAAAAAACACCTCCTTCCCCACCCCCCCAAAAAAAGGAAGGTAAAAAAGAGAATGTGATGTCTGATGACAATGCTATTTAATTCTTTCCCATCTCTACTTTTCCAACCATAAATGCCAGTACCTCATATTACTGTAAATCTTTTGTAGCCTTAGGAAAAAGGATTTTATACTGTGTTACAGAAAGTAATGTGGTATGCTGAGTTTATAACTTGGGTTTGTCCTTACTCTGCTGTGTTTCAGTACAGTCAATACTTGATTATGGGTGGGACAACTCTTTTGATAATGCCTCCATTCAGAAGCCATATGAGACAGGAAGTTTCAGAAAAGGGGAAGATCATTTCTTTGGAAGAAAAAAGTCCTTTGTTGTATATCCTTCCCTTGTGCTTACTTTGCTTAAGAAGTCTGATTCCCAGGTGCTGGTTTAGCTGCTGGAGTTTTGTTACTTGCTCTTGTTGAACTGATGCCAGCATTATGGTGATTGATGCAATGGTTTGCTTATTGTACTGAAAGAGAAAATGGAGTAGAATATTTCTACTATGAAGTTGTCCTGAGTTTGGCATTAAGCATCTCTTGAGAGGAATCATCTACTGAGGAGGAAACTTTCTCTGTGTGTATATATTACCTCCTGAGGATTTCTTTCTGGCAAGGGCTGCATGGCTTCTTCATTTTCCTTAGCTTAAAAAGAATGCACATAGGGATGCATCTTTCTATATAGAGAAATAAAGCTTCAGTTGCTTTTTTTTTGGTTAAACAAGTTTATTTAACTTTCTGCTACTCTTGTGTGTCCCTGAGGATGTGTTAACAGCTATTTCAAAAGTAGATGCATATGTTTAATTTTTTAGGGTGGTTTTTCTGATGGCTCTAACCTTGCTGTGAAATGAAGAAATATTACACAGCACCAGGGAGTGAAGACAGCAGCTTCAGTGCCCTTTTCCCTTCCTGAGTGAAGAAGACAGCAGCTTCAGAGCCCTTTTCCCTTCCTGAGTGAAGAAGACAGCAGCTTCAGAGCCCTTTTCCCTTCCTGAGTGAAGAAGACAGCAGCTTCAGCACCCTTTTCCCTTCCTGAGTGAAGAAGACAGCAGCTTCAGCGCCCTTTTCCCTTCCTGAGTGAATACATGAGAATTTAGTTCATTAATGGTTGTTTCTTCAAGCCACAGGATATCTCCATGATACATAGAAGTGATGAAATCAGCAATTGTAATCATAGTTTTGCTCCAATCTCTGCAGCTGAACACCTGTCTTGACCAGGAGTTAGATTTTACCTATGGCAATCATCCTTACTAATTACCTACCCCCAAAATCATCATGTGCTTTACTTGACATATAACATTTAAGCATCCATTGAAGTGTTTTGATAAATAGCAATAAGGATCCCTTGCTGCTGCTTCTCTCTAGTTCAGACTTCAAGTCCCTCAGCAGGAGCTTCAGGCACTTCCTGGCTCCAGCAATGTTTAACATAAACATTTCTGTACAATCACAAACTCCTAACACACTTCAAATGTCCTGAAGTATGTGTGTTGAGTGTTTGGTCTTCAAGAGACTTTAAATTGCTGTTCTCAAATCAGATCATAGCTATTTCTTAATGAATCAGGTCAGTTTTTAATAGGGCATGTTGGGCAATGTATGTGCATTTCCAGTGGAATTAGAAAAGAATGCTTTCTAAAGTTTATCAGAAATCACATTATTATCCTATTTTTTTTCTACTCCAGATTCAGCTTCCATCAGTAAAAATATCCCAAGTTAGGTTTGGAAATACAAAGATGGTTGTGAAGAAAATCATTTTTATTCCAGAAGATGGAGCTATTCCATCAGCAGCAATAATGGTTTTCAAGTGCTTCATGTGTTCAGCTCAAATGTAAGCTGCTGAGTCAAGAAAGCATCCTGGGTCAATGGGTGCATTTGGCTCCTAAATTTGAAGGGTGATGGAAAATGCAATGCAAGGCCTTAGTGCTGAGAAAATAAAGACATGGAACTTTATAATAATGAGGAGTTCAGGGTAAATTAACTTTCTTTTTCTTTGTAAGAACTGTCAGCAGCTGAACAAGAGTCACCTTGGTGTCAGGGAGTTACCTGCAGGAAAAGAGATGGTTCCTAGCTCTACACAGAGCTTCCAAGTTAATGATACATGACAGGAATGTGCCTGACAGGAATGGGAGATTGTTTGAAGTGGAAAGCTGGCTCTGCTGCCCATGGCTGTGAGCTCTGGCACAGTGGGGACTGTGCTGCTCTGGCCACACAGAGCCCTGCAGATGGTGCTGCCACTGCAGTGCTCTCCAGGCACCATTGGATGCCACTGTGTGCTCTGCATCTGCTCTGACATGTAGTTTGGAGCAATCCACAGGTGAAGCAGAAGCCTTAAGATCCTATGGGAATGAGCAGCAGGAGGTCAATCACATAGAAAACATAGTTCAGTTTGAGAAATGCTGAAAAATTCATGCAGTTTTCAGAAAAGAAATGTGCTGTGTTAATTGTTTCCTTTTTCCTAGAAATAATTGTGAGGAAAATGCAGTTTTATGCAACTAAGCATAAGCTATGACAATTTTTTATTGAACAAAAGGTTGTGGAATCATTTCAAGGTGTACAGTATTCATTATCTTTCAAATGCTCACAGTGTGACTATAATGCAGCAGAAGTTGTCTGCTTACTGTCCTTTGAGAGGTTGTGTAAAGAGGTGTGGAAAACAGGAGAGGTGGCCTGTAAACCTGGCAATCCCAAAGGAAGAGGAGGTCTGTGGAATGGAAAAGCCAGGGCTGTGCTAGGCACTCACCCCAGTTTCATTTTTCAGACCATTTTATTATACAGGAGGGTTTTTTTCCTGTTACACTTAACCCTTTTTGTCTGTTACTGTTAGGAAGAGCAATTAAACAGAAGAATTCCCTGCTTTGTAAGCATTCCCTTCTCAGTTTTAAACCCATGTTGTGCATGATGTGATCCATGTCACCTGTAGGACTGAGTATGATGCAGAGGAAGTGGAGTGAGAGCTTTGCAGTTCCTCCTGCACTAAGAACTCTCAGTGAAAATGAAATTCAAAGTGTTTCAGGCCCAGAAGCTATGGGAGATTTAAGAGGATGTTTGCTGATGATAGGTGAAAGAAGTGTCTGGGTTAGAACAGCAAATGCTAATGATGTTTTGGGAGCACTGAAGTTAGAGTTAGGGTGAAGCTGAAGGGTTTGTGTGTAGCCACTGTCCCCAGGGGCTTGGTTAAGGGTGGCAATTTCCAGTTTCTTTAGTGAAAAATGGATCTTTCCTTGGGCAGCTTCTTGGCTGGATATGCTGAAAGCTGAAAGCCTTGTGGCACATCAGCCACAGCACAAATGCTTGAACCCAGCAGGTGCTGGAGCTTGTGCTCCAAACCCTAGACTGGTGGTAGTGTCTCTTAACACTCCTTGCCCATCTCTTTGGACACCCACGAGCACAAGAGGCATGCCAGAGATGCACAAAGATGATGTGGGGATTAGTGCCTGCTTGTGCTACTCCAGCTGGAGCTGGCAGCCTCTGGCAAGCAGCTCTGCCTTGGCAAGGCCCCAGCTTGCTGTGGGCACTGCCCTCACCATGCATGGCTATGCCCCTCGTGCTCTCTGCTGTGCCCATCAGCATCAGTCTCTTCAGAGCTTATTGCCCTTGGTCTAGGGTGGAAAATGTGTGACTGCAACACAAGCCAAGCACATGAATAAGTGAGAAAATAAGTCTTGGGCAGGTTAGATACTTTTTTCTGTAAGGAGGAACATTAGCTCTGTTCACTATATGTTGTTAGAGCCTCTGCTAGATTTGACTGCCATAGGTCTTGCATCAGAAAAAGCTCAACAGTCATTTTCACAGAAGAAACTAGATATGTCAGCAAACAAGTACCTTATATATAATGCTGCTCCATTATTTTTAGTCATTTTTCAGCTGTTCAACCTTCCAAGTGTTGTAAAAGATCTTCTGGCTGAACAGGAATCTCAGTGGCAGTGCTAGGTGAGGTAACTTGTGATGTATGAGGGAGAGCAGAGGGCAGGGCAACCACTGCAAAGACATGGACATGCTGCAAGGTGTCCAGAGCAGGGACATGAGGATGCTCNGCCCTGATAAGTCTAGGATTGCATGTTTCTCAGTGAAGTTACAAAGCACCATTAAGTTCAGATGGGAACACTTCAGAATTACCCAAATCCATGGCAATTGGTGATGAATTCATTTTGAAGTAGGAATTTAGGCAATCAAAATTAGCTCCTTAAATACTCCATGATGCTGTCAGCACCTCCATTAAGCTTGTGTTAATCGCATGGAAGGATGATACATCAGAGCTATCTACTGAAACATATGCTCTTGCAACAGAAGACAATGGTTTGTAATCTTTCTCTTTCTTTCATTTTGTGACAGATTGGGTGTTGCTGACAAGAGGAGAGCCTTTCTGTGCCATTGTGTGAGGTGTCTGAGGCAGTCACGTGCCATGCACACAGCCAGGGCCGAACAAAGCCTGCAGTGCATGAGTGACTCCTGGACAATGAAAGCTTGGTGTAGCCACATTTTTGTGAAGTCTGTGAAAACTCAGGAACACCAAGAGTGCAGGCCTCAGAGATTCATGTTAAAGTGACATGAGGTACATTAGTTCCATAGCAGTGTTAACAAGCAAAAGGTTTCCAAGAACTCCGTTTTATTTCAGAGTGACAGGCAGAAGAGTGATCTCATTTCAACTCTCTGCTGGGATTTCTGTTTCAGTGCTGCTGGTTTCCAGGCATGCCAGGACAGAGCCAATTTTAATCAGAATAATTCAAATAAAAATACATTATTAAAAATCAGATGATGAGTGGGATTTTCACCCTGCATGTTTTTCTTTCTTATGTGACAGAGCAGAGGGAAATGAAGCGAGAGAGCAGAGCACTGCAGGAGACCCAGAGCCACCCTCAGCCATGGGCTCTGTGGGGACCTGGCCTGGAGAAGAACTGAGCTGAGCAGTGATGATTTGACAGCTGCCTCCCTCAGCATGGAAGGGGAGAGAGTGGGAGACAGCACTGAGTCTTGATGGTCCGAGAGAGGGCTCTGGGTCTGAGATGAGAAAGGCTGCAGCTAACAGGAGTGCTCTGCTACCTTGGGTGAGTTACTGCAGTTCTCCTGACACTTCCTGAGTGGTAGCACAGAGGCCAAGCTCAGACACACACACAGGAGCACCACACATGTTCCCAGGAGCACCGTGCTGAGGACCACATGCTGCACACAGGGGAGCAACATGCTTTCAGGAGCCTGGTGGGAGCATCACCCTGTGCACAGCTTGGGGTGGTGATGACCGTTTTTGTTTGTAGCAGTTTGGGGAGATGCTCAGAGGGGAGTTGGGATAACTCACAGGCAGCATCACCACATCCTCCCTCACATGCAGAGTGTTTGTGCTCTTGCAAAGAGAACCTGCTGGCCTAGCCTGGCCATACCCTGGAGCTCAGAGCAGATAAAGTCTGCAGGCCAGAGGAAGCCTTAGCCACATTTCCTTCTGTGTTTTCTGGAAAGCTTGTCTTGACTAGGAATGCTTTTTGTCAGGAAAGAGGAGCTTTATTGTAATAAAAGGAAGGTGCATGCTGCTGAGATCACTCTTGGAGCTGTGGAGCATTGGCAGGCTCCAGTTGTCTCTGCTTGAGCCCAATAGACACCTAGTGCAACTGCTGCCTAACAGCCAACCTCAATCTGCCCTCCTCTAGCTTCTATCCATTACCACTAAATAAAACACCACTGCAGAGTGATAGCACATCAAGCATGAAGCTGAAACAGCATTGAACCACATTGTCTTGAGTGGTGTCCTGTATCTCTGCAAAAGAAGGTTCTTGCTCCATTGCATAGTTGTTCAGTTCATTTTTAAACACATCAGGACATTTTTTGGGGGAAGATGGAGATTTCTATCAAGCAGTGTTGGCTAGACTCCAGATTTCTTCTATTCATCTAGAGCTGTAACAGAACTGAACACATAGCTGGGAGTGTGAAAGCAATGTTCACCCCTGCATTTTTGTTTCTGTTCAATCCTCTTGTCCTCTTAGGCAGCACAATAGAAGTGCTGCAGTAAGCAGGGTCAAGTAGGATATGCCAGGGAGAAATGTTAAAATGAGACTATAGGCTGTGATTATGGGCTCGAATGGGCGATGAATCCTTTTTAATCACATCATATGAACTAATGTCACCATTTATTAGAAAAAAAAACCAAAGTGTTCAGCTACAGGAGGAATAGAATGGATGACTGCTGCATTTTTAGATGTTTTGTTTAAGCATGTACAGTGTGATCTTTTTAGATAACTAGGGGAAAAAACTGAAGTTAAAATAAGTGCAAGTATTTCCAGCTGGTGTCAGTTAGAACAAGTATATTTTTCAGGGCATCCCCCTGAAAAGGAGATGTGCAGTCAGTATCCACCTCCCTCTCTGAGCTCAAGGGAAAGCTGTGTTATTAGGCTAAAAAAAATAATTGCCAAATTTTCAATAGTGAATTCAAGTTGTGTTATTGAAAATGTATAGATAAAGAATTCAATTCTCTTCTAAAATTATTTATAGTGGTTATTTCATTATCTTTTTCTTAAGCTATAGACTGTTCTATGCCAAAACATCACAGAATCTCAAGTGCATCAAGGCCAAGCATCCCTAGCAGTGCCATGCCACTAAGCCATGGCCCTAAGGAGAGCAGCTAGATGCTTCTTCAAGCCCTCCAGGGATGGGCACTGCAGCACCTCCCTGGGCAGCCTGGGCCAACACTCAACAAGCCTTGCAGGGAACAAATTCCTCCTTGCATCCAAGCTCAAGCTCCCCTGGGGCAACTTGAGGCCATTTGCTCTCCTCCTGTCCCTGCTAAGCCTGCAGCACAGAGCTACCCCCAGCTCACTGCCAGCTCCTTGCAGGGAGCTGCAGAGAGAGCTCAGCTCTGCCCTGAGCCTCCTCTGCTCCACACTAAGCAAGCCCAGTGCCCTCAGCTGCTCCTCAGCACACTTGTGCTCCAGAGCCCTCCCTAGGCTCCTTGCCCTTCTCTGCACACACTGCAATGCCTCTGGCTCCTGCTTGGCCTGAGGGGCCCAGCCCTGAGCCCAGCACTCTAGGGGTGAGCTCCCCAGTGCTGAGCACAGGAGGATGCTCCCTGCTCTGCTCCTGCTGCTCACACTAGCTTTGCTCCAGGCCAGGATGCTCTTAGCTTTCTTGGGCCCCTGGGCACTCTGCTGCCTCCCCTGCAGTGACTAGCACCCAGCAGCCAGCTCCTTCTGTGCCAGCACCAAGCCAAGCACTGTGCCCCAAGCCTAGAGCCTTGCCTGGGCTTCTGGGGAGCCAAGGGCAGGCCCTGGCCCTTGGCCTTGCTGAAGCTCATCCCATGGCTCCAGCCTCTCCAGGTGCCTCTGCATTGCTCCCTAGGCTCCAGCAGATCAACTCTCCCTCCTAGCCTGCTGTCAGCTGCACTCCATCTCCTCACCCAGATCAGTGATAAAGACACTTACTTCATCGTAGAAGTTTGTTAAGTTGATCAAGTGTGAGTTCCCCTTGAAGCTAAGATCTTTTTCTAGAAGCAGACAAGGTGGGCTGACAGCCTCAGAAAGAAGATCTCTTTTTTCTTGCTTACATGCTGCTGCTGCTTTGCAGGCCTGTTGACCAGCTATAAATAAACAGCTACAAATAAACCAAATGAAAGCAGTGAATAACTGCACTTTCTGCAGCACTGACTTCCTTGCCAAGTAAAGCATAAGACAACAAAGTAATTAGGAGTAATAAAGCTGCTGCTCAGTGTCCTGTCATGTTCAAGCTTTACAAATGCACAGTAAGACAATGATACAGTGGAGGTTTTTCTAACCTGAGAAATCAGGACAAAACAGAGGGAGAAAGCAAGCAAGCAAGCATTAATTCTGCACTTTTCCAAGCAGCAAGCAGTGGAAGAGAGTGAGTAACTCTCCCCTCTGTGTGGCACAGCATCAGGAGAAATGTGGTCTTTTACCAGCTGAATCCAGTGCCAAATTAATTTCCTAACAAGATGCTGAAACCATTGCAGCTCTTAAGTTTCCTGTCAAAACTGAATGTTACTGCCTATGGGGAACAGTAATCTGATGATGCTGAAGTCCTCTTCTTCAACAGCTCAGATGCCCTCCCTTCCATCCACACTAGCTTGGAGTACTTCCAGCTGGGCTCTCAAGTGCCAGCATAAGAGAGGAAAACAGAGTGCAGGACAGAGTGCTGAGGGCACTTTCAGTGCTTGACCTCATCAGTAGCACTGTTGGCAAGTTGTGTCTTGGGAAAACATCTGCCCAGGAGTGGGAAGATGACCAGCTGGGCACTGCTTCTACTGCTCCAGCTTGGATGCAGTCATGTCCATAGCCCAGACACCAAATTGTGTGGGAGTGTTGATGTGCTCTGCAGAGAGACTTGGACAGCTTGGATCCATGGGCTGAGGCCAATTGTATGAGGTTCAATAAGGCCAAGTGCTGTGTCCTGCACTTTGGGCACAACAACCCCAGGCAATGCTACAGGCTTGGGGATGAGTGGCTGGAAAGCTGCCCAGCAGAGAAGGATCTGGGGATGCTGGGGGACAACCAGCTGAATATGAGCCAGCAGTGTGCCCAGGTGGCCAAGAAGGCCAGCAGGATCCTGGCTTGTATCAGGAATAGTGTGGTGAGCAGGAGCAGGGAGGTTATCGTGCCCTTGTGAGGCCTCAGCTGGAGTACTGTGTTCAGTTCTGGGCCCCTCATGATGGGAGAGACATTGAGATGCTGGAGTGTGTCCAGAGGAGAGCTAGCAAGCTTGGGAGGGGTTTAGAGGACAAGCCATGTGAGGAGAGGCTGAGGGAGCTGGGCATGGTTAGTCTGGAGAAGAGGAGGCTGAGTGGGACCTCATTGCCCTCTACAACTCCCTGAAAGGAGCTTGTAGAGAGGTGGGGGTTGGCCTCTTCTCCTTAGGAACTAATAACAGAAGCAGAGGGAATGGTTTGAAGTTGTGGCAGGGAAGGGTTAGATTGGATATTAGAAAGAAATTCTTTCCAGAGAGAGTGGTGAGACACTGGAACAGCCTTGCCAGGGAGCTGCTGGAGTCTCCATCCCTGGAGGTGTCTGGACTTGACCTCACATCAGCAGCAGCAGCTCTTCAGGCAGACATGAATCTCTGTATCTGATAAGGTGACAATTGGGTATCTGACTACCACAAACAGTCATTAAACTCAAGAAGAGATACAGGACATTTGACCTCCAAAAGAAGCACATTCACTGTAGGATGAGGGACCCAGCAACAGCTGGTATCACTTATAATAGTGATAACTCTAAACTATACAGAAATGAAGCCTGAAACCAGAAAGAAAATATTATATTATATTAACTGATTCTGAAGAAGAGATAATTCTTTCTGGATCTGATTTGGCTTAGCCTTCACTCTCCTTGACTCCTTCTGTAAGAGCTTTTCAACCCCTTGTGAGTTAAAGGAGTTAAGAGTTAAGCTCAAACATTTCAGAACTGCTGAAATAAATTGGTGAAACTCTTGGTTATAATCTTATTTCAAAGTGCACAAAAGAGTTAAGGTATACACATGCTAGAATAAACCCCATGTCTAACAGCTACAATGTCACTTTGTAGCTAGAGGGAACATTTCTGCTGTCACTAAAATACCAGGGATGTAGCCAGTTGAACTGAAATGGTACTGTCTAAACAAACCCAACACACAATGGCTAGTTCCCAGCTTCAGAGGTCCAGCAGACCAATTGTGTTCCAGACAATGCTGAGTTTGGTTAAAATGTAATGCATTTAGTTGTGCATGCTTATATATGACTTACTGTAAAGTTGCTTTGGGCTAAATTCATTGCTGCTGCCACCCCACTGAAAGGAGTGTGCTTAGAGCAGAGATTAATTTGGCCCATTATGTACTAAACTTGCAGATCTTTCTTTAAAAAAGAACTATTCTTTCTGCAGTTGCTCTTGTTCACTGCAGTCATTTAAACACAAAGCAAGTCTTATCTGTGGCACACCAGTGTGCTGGAGTTAGACTGGATTTCCATTGTTGCAAGGGAGAGAATTCTTTCAGCTGAAAAGAAAGACAAGCAGCCCAAATTACATGCAGATCACTGAACTTCTCCTATACACCAAAAACCTCTAGTGCACATTTGGGTGTCATGCACCTCTTGCTGTAGTAGCTGTAGGGAAAAGGAATTCAGAGCAATACACAAAACTGGGTTAGACAGTTAGGTCATGGCTTTGGCTGCAAGAGATCCCAATATCTAAGCAAATACATCCAAGCTTTTCCATTACAGACAGATGGAAGCAGCCCATCCTCTCACTCCTCTCTGGGGCAGCAATGGGATTATTTTCCCATCTCCATCATCTCCAGAGATGGCACTGCAGCATTCTGACAGTTTGGGACTCAAGGATGAAGGAGTAAGATTGAAAATAACAACTAGGGGTCTAAACCACAACTGACATGGAATTCAGGTGCCTAAAGGGAAGAGCTTGGAAATCCTCTCATCACCACTAGCTCTGCTTGGTTTTGTTGGATGCTGGCTGAGGTGCAGCTATCCTTCCCATGTTGCAAGATAAACTCCTGAATGACACATTGCTTCCAAAATGATCATCTGGAGGTTTTTCTAATGCAAAATGTTTTAGAGTAAATTTCTCAGGCTTGGTTTCATGAAGAATAAATGAATATATATATATATATATTGCATTCTGATTTGAAATCTGAGGATCCCTCAGGTGACCTTAGTTGCATTTTGCAGTGATAAGCTCTGACTTCACAGACCAGGCCAACAGAAGCAGGGACAGTCCATTTCCTGAAAGCATCTTTATAAGGCCTATAACCTTTTTAGAAGAGAAAGAAGCTTTTAAAAAGTGATGGGTGGCAGAATGAAGCCAGGGGAGGGGAACTGATTATCAGCAGCAAGCATACATGTTGTTCCATTCCTCCCTAAAATTCAGCCCCTGATGATGATGGTGGAGAAATGTCAACCATTAGTGTTCTTTTTATACCCAAGGCTTTTCTTTGAAAAGCAAAAAAGAATAAAGAAAAATGGCCATTCACTGGGTTCAGCTCTAGCTCTGTTTCTGCAGCCCTAAAATATGAGCAGAGTTTGCCTCCAGTTGCTTTCTCACAGCATTTTGTCTCGAGCTTGCCTCCCTTCACTTCATCCAAAAACTTCAGCTCCAAAGGAAAGAAAATTTCATTGAGTTTTATGCACTTTTCCCAGTTCAAAATTCACTTGCTCAAGCAAACTCCTATTTCCACAGGAATGGACATACTGGTACATGATTTTTTACAAGCTTGGACAGGTTTGCTTGCTCTTTTAGTTCTACAAACATGTGGACAGCTCTTTTTCATCCTACTTGGTCAAACCTGTGTGAGGAGTGAGCAGAAATCTTGCCTGTTATTTTTCAACCCTAGAGGAATCAAAACTCTGTGACATTTCTTATGTTGTTGGGCCCAAGCAGATATTTTTCCTTTAAAGAAATGTTGTGTACACTGTGGCCAGAAGCTATGATCACCACACTCTGCACAGAACAGCAGGGTTCTCCATGGATCTGGAGAGTTCAACCAGAATTATCTCTTAGTCTCTGCTCAGAAGACCACAACATTCCTTAAAGCCAAAGTCTTCAGCAAGTTTAATCTTCTCAAACTGGGAAGTGAGATATAATAACTGAGACTATCAGACTTTTGGGTTTCCATAGCAGGGAAGAGGCACAAAAAGCTGGGCAATGCAACAATCACAGAGGCACATTTTATGGTTTTATCTTCACAGGAAGACAAGAATTTCTTGCCAGCCTTAAGTAAGTTAGGAACCTTAATGAAGCCACACAGCTTGGATGGATTGGGAGCAGCCTGTGCCTCTGAGCTGCTCTGAGGCACTGACTGCTCTTGCTCAGAGGAGGAGGATGGCATGGAGATAGCCAACAGGCACTTGCAACTCTGTAGACACACTGAGAAAAGGGTCCACTGATGCATAAACAAGGAAACCCAAAGGTCTTAAAAACACATGCCAAAAGTTGAACTCCTAACTGTCCTGCATGCCACAGCAAGAGACTGGTGCAGCCAAAACCCCAAGCCAGCACAGGCACTGCTACAGCTGCCCTGGCAGCCAAGTGGAAATGTGAGCATCATTTGGCAGACTCTTGGCCAAGAATTTCACTCTCAAAGCATTAGGCTTTACTATTTCAATTGAGTAGAGAGTCTAAAAGGCTCCAGAGAGTCTCTCATGTGTGGTTGTGATAGCTCAGCCAGGCTTGCTTTGCTGCAGGATTTTCTCAGTTCTTTCCAGACCATGCCAGTGGGGCTGTCTACTCAAGAAAATAGTTAGTGTGGTTTACAAAATATCAATGTTTTCCTTGAACAGCTCTGTTACATGTGACAGTGAGGAGTAAAGCTTTATGGTCATGAAAAACTGAGGGCAAATCCCATTCAATATTGTGCCAGCTATTCATGCCAATCCATCAGCCATGGTTTAGATAAAGAGGCTGAACTGATGCTGTCAGTCCTGACTGTTCAGTCTGTTGTTGATTTGGTTGGGTTTACTGTATCTAAATTTCAGTCTGTTCAGAGATATGTACCAGGCCCTGAAGGGTGTACTGGCAGTCAGAAAGAAAGAAACCATTTCATGACTTCAAGAAAAATTTCAGTTCCTCTTCCAGAGTAGAGACAAAAAGGAGGGAGCATGCATAGGGGTAGGAAGTGTACCTCTGGTTTAAACAGCTGCCACAATTCAGCATTAAACACCTCAGCAGAAAACTGGAAAGAAATGTGACTACCCTCAGCTGAATGACTCTCTCTTTCATCATCTTCCCCTGCTCATGATGAAGAAGGTCCTTTCCCCTCAGAGCATCCCTAAGCCAAACACGAGTGAGTTTGCTTAGGCAACCCATCCTCAGCTGCTTACTTCTGCATTTTGTGCAGAATTTACACAGCAAAGCCCACTCCATAAGCCATGCAAAGCAAACAGCAGGGTTCTCCATGGATCTGGAGAGTTCAACCAGAATTATCTCTTAGTCTCTGCTCAGAAGACCACAACATTCCTTAAAGCCAAAGTCTTCAGCAAGTTTAATCTTCTCAAACTGGGAAGTGAGATATAATATAGCTGTGAAACACAAAAATACAGCTGTGAAAATTTAATCTAAAAGAGACAATGCTGAGGTACAAAAAGTTTATTTAGTCATGATTTTGTAAACATATGAGGTAAATGAACGTTTACATCAACTTGTTTCTTACAGAATTTAATACACAAGGCACTTCTTTGAAGACAGCACTTGAAACTCTTTGCTGGTTGTGTTACTACAAATTCCTGTGGGCTCAGAAAACTTGTTGTTTGTTGTCAGATTCTGTCATGTAAAAGACAAACATCCAGTAAGCTTTCTTATGCTTTAAAACTCTTTAACTGTGAGAAAGAGTGTCAATGGGAATAGGAAATACATTCTCCACCTTTAAATATGTTCACATATCTGCATAACTCTTCAAGAACTGACATTTCTGGAATTTAGTTGGCATGTTACAACAAACTTAAAATGCAAATCTATTCTATCTTTTTCGCATCAGTGTTTTTTGCTTATGCCTATAGTCCCATTACCTTTAATGGTCTTATTTGCAAGAGTGAAAATAACTTCCATGAAAGGGTATTTGCAGGCTCAAAAGCATATTTTTGGCTAGAAAGCAAAACATTTCTCTTTTGTAAGATCTTCTACAGTGTAAGGGTGAAGTGTATCTCCACAAGTATTGTGTTTGAAATGTTAACCCAGGCTGTAATTTAGCTCTTAAAGGACATATGTTACAGCTAGTTTTTGTCATTCAACCTCTAAACACACAGGAAGGCATAGGAATAATAATAATGAACCTTAGTTTATTTGGTAACAATTGTGTTAATGATTAAATAAAAGTATTCTTTTTCCATGTTTTAAATACACAGAGAAAACTGATACTCTAGATCAATGATCAGGTTAAAGTGTCTTTAAGGGTACTGCCTTATGTCTGAGGAGCTCCTCTGGTTTAGCAAGACATTTCTCTCTCAGGTGTAACATATTTAGGCAGAGTCATTCTTTTACAAATGTGAACTTAGAAAAGTTTATTCCATCCAAATGTACAATCTGAAATCACAAACTGAATGTCAACTTCAGAAAAAAAAAAACTACCAGAGCACACTTCTCATAAGAAAAACCAAAGGAAATGAAACAAAAACATATGGAATTAAAAAAAAAAATAAAAACCCCAACAAACCACACAAACAAACAAAA
This sequence comes from Bucco capensis, assembly GCA_013396975.1. NCBI lineage: Eukaryota > Metazoa > Chordata > Aves > Piciformes > Bucconidae > Bucco > Bucco capensis. The sequence goes on from VWZO01013264.1 coordinate 354,766, forward strand.
AAAAATAAACCCCCAAACCAACAAGAAAACAACCCAGCCTGTTCAACTCCACATTGTTAGTGTCTGCATGAAAAAACAAGCCCTGGGGGCTCAATGCTCTGCTTCTGCAGCCTGTTGCCACCCACATCACCACAGTGGAATACAACAGCTTGGAGCAGCTGAGGAGGAGGTCCCAAGACTAACCAAAAAGAACCTAAGGACTGATCTGATTTTTAAAGTTTGCTTTAATTATTTGACTGATCCTACACTGCTGTTTTCATCTCAGAAAATCAACTGAAGAGCTGCAAAAAGGCATACATTTCATTAGCTCTAAGTGCCTTGATGAACAACAAATCCACTGAGCCAAATCAAGGCCTGGTGCCACTTGGCACACCAGAAAAGAACACAGCTCCTCTGCTGTTTCAGTGCATGCTATCTATTTTCAAGAAAGTGATTTTTCAGTGCCAGCATGGACTAACAAGTTCAAGGAGCAGTTTTAGCTATGAAAAAGAAGAGGCTGATTTTCATAAATAGAATACTCCACTTTGATAGAGGGAAGGTTCTAGCAAAGCTGCCTTCATTTAACCACAAAGCAATGTGGGAGCTTCATTTTCTTTTGTATTAACTGACAGCTGCACTAATTGAAAAAGCCTAGTGATAGAAACCACATCATCTGCATCCCTGGCCAAGAAACTAGGTATTTATATGTAATGTAGATATCTTTTTACTACATCTTTGTGAAACTACTATGAAAAATGTACTCACGAAATCAGTGACGTGGAAAATATGTTTCATATCCTAATTGTGGTTGGAAGGGACCTCTGGAAGTCATCTAGCCCAACTCTCTATGCTCCAAGCAGGGTCAGCTAGTACCAGGGAGCTGACTTATTGCACAAAGAGTAGCACATCATACACCTGATAACTTATTCCAAAAGTTTCTTCAGTTTTCTCCTTTTTTTCCCCCATAGCTTAGCATTTTTTTAAACTTCAAGTAAGAGAGAGAACAATTTTCCCCCCATCATTCTACTAAAAGAGTAAAAAAATGAGTGTGTTTTTCCCAGTTTGCTTAATATCAGACTTTTGATTCTGTTCTGACTTTGCTTTTGCCTCCTGGTTTCACACCAGGGGTGTGTGAGGTCTCTCAGGATGCTGGCTTGATCTGCCATATGACCAGACAAAACCAAAGCCTCACTTGCTGCCAGCTCCCTCTTTGGAATGAATTGATGGAAAATAGTAAACAACTTGGAAATGAGGAGATTATTTTTGCCAACAGACTCTGTCCTGCTGGTTACTTGGTGTTTGTATGTATTTTCTAGAGCTAGGAAAGCCTGCATAGTTATGCTTGACTCACAGCCTGTTGAATTCAGTGTTCATTCCTAAGGAAACATCCAAGCATTCAAAATTAGCCACAACAGTAAGATTTTTTTCAACAAACCTGATTCCAGATGTGATGTGGCAACTAAAAGCACTGCAGGGGAGTTCTGCCCAGAGTTACCTAGGCTTAAATGAAGAAACAATTCCTGGCCTACAGCTGGAATTGCAGGTAAGCCAGAGGCTTGGTGCTCTCTCCTTAGGTGATGAAACTGAAGCTGAGCTGAAAAGCACAGCCTGTGAGCTGTAGCTTTGCTTTCTCAGGCCAGTACTGCTTGGATATGGAGGCTGCTCTGCCAGATTTCTCTTTGGGGTTGCAATAGAGTTACATTTCTTCCCCTGAGCTTCACCTAACAGGAAAAATAACCTTTTACAGCTTTCCAGGGGTGCCTGAAAACACCACACATTCCACAAAAGCATCTGAACTCTCTACAGGTCTAACCCCACACATTAAGTTGGAAAAGGGCAGACTAGGTATCAGCTGATCCTAAGTTAAAGCTATATTATTGTTTATATACAGTATGGATGCAATCCTGCAGGACACACTCTGTGAGGGCTGTACTGAAGTAAGGATTGCAAGAGGCAGAGCTCCATCAAACAACAGGGCAGTTTTGCTCTCAGGTGTTAAGATAACAAAAGCACATATTCCAAAAGTTGTAATTATATAAAGACATTCCAGAGAGACTTTGACTTCATTCTTCAGAAGCATTAAAGAAAATACAGCCAATGAGTTTTGATGTACTACAATACAGAGAAATATATTGCATTATTTCAGCAATATAATCACTTGGCATGGAGCAAAACTTACAAAATTGCTACTATAGGTGCTAGTAAATCTAAAAATGTTGAGTGTTAAATTCTGCCTTTGTTTCCATCTAGGCAACTGGATCAAATTTAGTCTAAGTTAAGCATATTTGCATGGATACAAGAGAAAGCAAAATCTAACTTGCAGCTTTCCTGCAGAAAGGGCTTTTATGGCTTATAACATAGAAAATTCACAAGAGCATGCTTGAAGCTGAACATCTAGTAGTAAATATCTTTATTGTACTACTACACATTGATTCTTTTAATGCAGTGTCTGCTCCCAAGATCTGTGGCAGCAAAAAGACCTCTCCTCACCTGCATCACCAGAAGCAAGCTAAGGAAGCAATGAGACAACATGCCCAAGGCTTGCAGGACAGAGCTTCTGCTCATGAGAAACTCTTTGTGTCTACTCAGAAAGCAGGAAAAATAATGTTTACTCTTAAGTGGTGGGACTATATCTTACTTGTTGAATAAAATAAACACATTCAGGAAAACATTTAGCAGCAGAGATAACTGGCAGTTGTAATTCCTTGCTATTGGGTGACCCTCCTTTGCCTGAGTAAGGAGTGCACTGCCAGGCCAAGGGCTTTGAAAAGGCAAAGGGCTATTCCCAGTGTGTTTGACTGCTCTTCTCCAACTACAGTACTTTGGATTTCTAGCAGCAATAGCTTCAAGCTCCAAGCTTCAGTTCTTTTGGTTTTTGCTTAAAGCAGAAGTTGGGCCTAATCCTGCATTTGTTTTGTACAAACTCTCCCAAGCCTTATCAGGCATTCAAAACTGACTACTCTCTGTGAGAGTTCCTGTTACAAAAGAATGAAGGACAGAGCCAGTTGTAAGGAAAACTGCACCTTGGAACAAGTGCTCCGTAGTTTTCTCCACCCATTTTCAAGGGAAACACCCAATTTTCAAAAGCAGGATTTTAATGTCTTTATCTAAGGCCCCAAATCTACATTCCTTCTGGCTCCCAAATCTCCACATGAATGTTTTGCTTGACTAAGGCCTGCAAGATCCATCCCCAAATCTTGCTCCCTGTTAAATTGAAGTGGCTTCAGTGGGATCAGAACACACCTTCAGCCACTAGCATGGTGCCCAGATATTGTAGTCACCTTTTCTGCAATACAATATTGTCTAAATCTGTTTTCACTGACCTGTAAGACACTACAGATTGTTGTTAAAGGACAGGGTAGAACACAACACCAAATAATGTTCCTTTGGGAATTTTACCACTAGTAAGTTTCTTTCCTCTTACATGTTCTTGTAAGATCAAAGATCAAACTAAAAGGAGTAAGTACACAGTCGAGTAATTTTAAACCTTAAGATCAAAATTATTCTCAAAATGTTCAAATACTTAAAAATATGCACTCAAGTTTACCTCTAAAAAGCATTTTTCCCAACAAACTTAAGCTGATATCTAATAGTCTAAAATGCAGAGTTGTACTTGATCCTATTGCTTGTCCACGGGCAACGTATGGGGCCACAATGTAGTGAAATCATCATCCTTGCTTTCCTAAGAGAAATTGTTCTGTGTAATCATTTCTGAGGTATGGTTTCAATTCCTGTCCTCCTCTAAGCAATTTCAGAAGTCATCTAAAATTATAATCAAACATGTGGATAAAAACATGATGTGATCATGGTCAGCAAACACTGGATAGAAGGTCAAACCCAACACTTCCTAACAGGTCAAGAGTAAAAACAAATTATAGAAAGATGAACCTCAAAAATCTATTACAGGGGTTACCTAAACTCTGCCTGGCCAAGGACCATATTGGTGATTTGCCATGAGCACAAAGGCTTCATTAAGTCATGTTATATGGAAGAGATTGAGTTACCTTTAATATGGCAAGTTGGTCCACAGAGATAACAGGTGACAACAGGCAATATGCCACCCTGGTGTTTGCCATAGGGCTAAGTAAGATTTAAGGAGAAGAAAATAAGTCATTGCATCTGCTCATGTAAAGCTTGTGTGAAAAAGGGTGGGAATGAAGGCAAGGGCAAGAGGGAGATGACAGCCAGGCATATGGGCACTAGAGAGATTAACATTTTTCTCAGATGAAAAGTCAGCCTCAGGGCACATGACCACCATAACCACCTGTTATCTGTGCAGACCTCCTGCTAGGGCTGCCCTTTGGACATGAAAGAAAGAAGGACTGGTCCCCTGGCCCACAGGCTGTGCTTCGGCCACCCCTGACCTATTAGAAAATGTTGCTATTTTTCCCCACTACAACTCACAGAGTGCAAAAACAGCAAGCATCAAAGTTTGAAGCCCAGGCCTTCCCACCCACGCTGAGCCTGGCCTCCCCAGGCAGCTCCCCTGCCCTCTCTGCCTTCCATCACCTGCTCCTTTGAGCAGAGGAGAGCTCACTTACACGGCTAGGTCATCTGACCTGGCTCTGCAGCTGCTCGCCTTGCTGGCCCTGCTCAAGCGCCGCGTGTCTATGAGCAGCGGTGGCTCATGCATCTCCACAGTGGTGCAGGCAGCGGAGATGTGCCGATCCTCCGGCAGCTCCTCCTCACCCTCCACATCCCACTTGTTGCCGCTCGCCCCGCTCAGGCTGGTGCTGCTGCCGCTGTTGGCCGCAGCGATGGGAGGCTCAGCTGGGGGTGGGAGGAGCTGCTCCAGTGGCTCTTCCTGCTCTGGAAGGGGATGCCGGACACTGCTGGGGGTAGTGGAGCCTGCCGAGCTGGAGGGCACCTTCCCCTGCTGCCCAGCTGCCATGTTGATCCAGTTCTGCTCTGTTGCCAGCGTGCGGCTGTTGCTGTTGAAGTAGTTGATGACGGCTGGCGTGGGTGTGGGGATGGGAGTCGGGATGGTGATGGGAGTGGAGATGGGTGTAGGAGTCATAGCACGGTGCCTCTCCTCAGGAACTGGTGGAGCAACAGGGTAGCTGGCCATGGAGGCTGTGTTGGAGGGGGGCCGTGGTCTTGGAGCCGCCGCAGCGTAGTAGGGTGCCATGGTCACTGGGGCCAGCAGTGGTGTGACAGCACGGGTGTCAGGCAGAACAGGAGGGGGCACAGCAGTCGTTACCACCACAGGTGGTGCTGGTGGTGGCAGGGTGACAGGTTTGGACTCCCCCGTGACCATGACTGGTGTCATTGTTGCAACAGGCATCTCAAGGCTGTAGCGGCTTGTCATGCCCTGCTTAAGTTTCTTCCAGCCCAAGTGATATATCTCAAGCATGTTCAATAGCAGGGAAACAGAGGCCACCACCAACATGAAGATGATGAAGATGGTCTTTTCAGTGGGCCGTGAGATGAAGCAGTCCACAGTGTGCGGGCAAGGCGAGCGGCTGCACTGGTAGACTGGCTTTAGCTCGAAGCCATAGAGGAAGTACTGGCCCACAATGAAGCCAACCTCAAACAGTGTTTTGCAAATAATGTTGAAGACGTAGGTACGGAGCAAGGCACCTCCCATACGGATCCTACCACGCTCGTCCCGGATCGGGAGCTTCTCCTTCCCCCTTTTGCCAAGAGGATCTTTGATGTTATTGCTGCCTCCTCCACCACTACCACTGCCAGATGCTGCTGCTGCTGGGTAGTTGCTGTCTTTGGCACTTCCCTTCTTTTTCAGCTCTCCCTTCTCTTTCCTCTTCTCTTCCATGCGTACAATGTGCAGCACATGGCCCAGGTAAATGAGGGTTGGAGTGGAGACAAAAATGATCTGCAGCACCCAGAAGCGAATGTGAGAAATGGGGAAGGCTTTATCATAGCAAACATTTTCACAACCAGGTTGCTGAGTGTTGCATGTAAAGTCTGACTGCTCGTCTCCCCAGACCTCCTCAGCAGCAGCCCCCAGCACCAGTATCCTGAAGATAAACAGTACTGTCAGCCACACCTTGCCAATAACTGTGGAGTGCTCCTGTGCATTCTCTAACAGTCTCCCCAGAAAGCTCCAGTCACCCATTGTTTCAGATTTTTAACCTACAATAAGAACATTAGAGCAACATTAAAACAAAATCTTACAATTACACGGCATTGGGGCAGAACAGATTGAGCCTTGACAAATGACATTGCTTAAGTGCACTTCCTTTTGCAGAATATTTGCACACATTTCAGAAATATATAATCCTGTGACCCTGCAGCCATCAGCATTGGTGAGAAAAGAAGTGAAATGTTTAGTGCTTTCAACTAACCAATACAGATTTAAATGTCTATGTACACAACAGGCAAGAAAGATTCCTAACTAGAATTTCTACAAGATTTAAATACCTAAACCCCATAATTTCTCTGTTTCCTCCACCTGAAATGCCTCCGTTGTCTGCTTTTAAATAAGAAGAGATGGAAATCAGTTCCATTCAACAGAAAATTCCTACTGTTAATGGGACTGCACTTAGAGTGTGACACAAAGTTTGCCTACTTCTAATCATTTTATTATTAGCAGGACTTCCTTAGTCCAGCATTCAGGAGGTTAGTAATGTCCCATGTGTCTGCTGTTTTCACAGAAAAAGAATTACTCCAAATGTATGGAATTTACATTTTAAATTTGGAGTGTGTTCACCACCACCACGCATGTTCTCATAGCCTAGTTGTGTTTGAGTTGATTTCTAAAAAGAGAGAGTTACTTGAATAACTTGAAACATTGGGAAGAATGAGAAATTCAGAGAGGAATGGTAGAAAGGCTTCTATGCCATTTCACCTCCTCTCCTGCCAGCTGATAGCACTGAACATGTACAAACATTTGGTATGTATTCGCAGTAGTTTCCACCAATGAGTAAGTACATTTCATTCTCCTAATGAACACACTTCTTTATTTTGCATCAGCCTGCAACTGAAAAAAAAACCCAAAACTTGACTTTCAGCTAACCTTAATGTCTTCAAAACCCAAAACTTGACTTTCAGCTAACCTTGATATCTTCAAAACACAAAACCTGACTTTCAGCTAACCTTAATATCTTCAAAACCACTACATCATCACTGTAATTCAAATGTAACAATTTGCATGCAAAAAATCACCATCAGAAAAGACTTATTACCCTCTTGTTTAAAAATCTTGGAATATTTTCTAAATATAACTGAATTACACTTAACTCCTTTTATTTTTATACTCATAATGCCTGTGTGCCTTACAAATCCCAGGAAGAAAAGGTGTTCATCATTACAGGTAGGAATTTATGCCTGAGAAAATGTACTATTCTCAGTGTTCTATTTACTATCATTTCCAACAATGATGTCACTTTTTCCAGAGGAAGCATTCCCAAAGTCTGTCTTGAACTTCTTTGAGACTTTCAGTTAAGGTAAGTAAAGAAATTAGTGATTTAATTTACTTGTTTTTATACCTTGATTTTACTATGAGACAATAAAATATCTATAAGTGCAGAACAGTATAGTTTCACACAAAAAGCAACAATTTATACAATTGGATTCTTTTTCCAGCATTAAATACTAACAATGAAATGCTATTTCCAGTGGCAATACAAAGAAACATCTCTCTACTGGCTGCAGAGCTCTCAGAAATCCAAGTGCTGTTATCTTTCTTCAATGTAAATACATTCTTCAGTGAGTAACTCTGAAAGCCAACGGAACTCAGGCAAAAATCACACCAACAGTTTTAAAGAGGTGCCTTGATGCAGATAATGATTAAATGCCATCAAACAAAACCTGGGAGCTCACAGAGCTCACAGAATACTTGAGCTGTCATCATTAAGTTCAACAATAAAACCTCCTAAATCTAAGCAGCCACATGTCAGTATTGTAGCTGAGAACCCCTGCAGGCTTGCTTTAACTTCAGCTGTACAGTACAATTCTCACTGCTGCTGAAACACAGAGCTAGGCAACTGTTCAGCGCTAATCCTCCACACGGATTGTGAAGGGAGACATTTCTTCATTCTGTGCTCAGAAAGAAGGCAGATGAAGAAATGAAACCTCTTTATCTGTATTTCACTACATTCAGGTGTCCATACTGCTAAGGAATGACAGAGAATCTGTCTCAGAAAGCAATAGCTAATTCAATGCTATGAAAAGCAAGGACTTCAGGAAGCTTGGGGTCATATAAGATGTGTTTGTGTCACTTAGAAAATAATTCCCCTCAGGCAAATACTGAAAAATGGACAGTTCATGAACACTGGCATGGCATTCTATTTCAGAGTCAATGTGATGCTATTAATTCCTAGAGAGAGAATAGATTTTTTAAAGCTGTGATGTCATATATATATCCCTCCACATGAAAGAAATAATGACATGTGGCATCTATAAAATCACCAGTTATTATTTCTGGGGTTCATCACTATGTACCAAGGGTGTGAAATATACTCTCATTCTTTCTAATTTTACTCATAGTTGCATATGTTTATGTATTTATATACACATAAGCACAGGAATACACACAGAAATAACTACAGAGCTGTGTTACATACATTGTCAGACTATGACACCTGGTGTATTTATGATTTTATTATACTGGTATATCTAAAAAATAACCCTTAGCAATTATTTAGAAACCTAACAAATCTCCTTGTCTGAATATGACTTCTTAAATTCACTCCACTTTTTCTTGTAACAGGCTAAAACCTTGGGATTTTGGTTTTTATCCATTTTATAAACCAGTATGAGAAAATTAAAAAAAAACCTGTTAAAAAAGAAAAAAAATTGTACTACTCCCTTTGTTTTTACATTAAACAATCAGGCATCTCCATTATTACCAGATTTCAAACTCTGCTAATTTAAATCCATTAAAAGTAGTCATCCTGCAGCATGACCATGTCACTCCAAACAAACTGGCAGATATGCAAGGACAGAATGAGCTACTGTAATTTCCATTAAGACCTAACAGTATTGGTCATGTACCTATGTCTATGAAACACAAGGATGGGTGTTTCATCATTTATAATGGAGATTTAATAAATCACTTTATAAACTTGTTTAAAGAATGACTTGAAAAACACCTTTCTTCTTGTTCAAAGTGTCATACTTTCAGACACATCTTACACCATTTTCATTGCATTTTAAAAACTTGTTAAGAACCAGTTCCTTAGCTGATCTTGTTGATAAACTTACTTTACTTCTATGGAGCCTTTTCCTTAAATCCCAGGCAAAGCTTCTCTTGACTTCTTCTTGACTTCACTTGACCTCTGAGTCAAATGTGGCCTGAGTAAAGGAAAAGCACAAGGAGCACAGGGCTGAGCCCAGGAGGAGAGCTTCACCCCACCTGTTAAACTCCTCTGTTCCCTTGCTCTGATTCACTACTGGTAGTAGAAAAACAAGTAAAAACCACCCATTTCTTCCCCAGAATACTCAAATGCCATCTTAGAGCTCTACATTGGAATTAAAAGACAGTGACTTACCAGTAAAACTCTGAAAGGTGTGAAGTGTGTGGAGCTACCTTGGGACTTCAGAACAGCCGTCGAACATGGGGGCAACAGTCCCTACATCCCGAGGGAGTGAAGCATGAATGAGACAGAGCTGTCAGGTGCCCACATCCAATCCACCCCAGGGATCTAAAAACTGCACAGCACCGAGTGTCCCGCCCCCCGCCCCAGACATACAAAGGAAAGCTGAGCCTTTCTGGCATTCAGAGACTGAAGACCTTTTTGCGCTGCAGAGAAGCAGGGACCCCAACAGGTAAGCATCAGTCTGAGGGGACTTCAAGTTACAGTAACTGCAATGGGTGCTATGCATCCCATTCATACTTCTCAAAGTACATCGTTGTCTTATGGAAACCATTTCAATGTTTTTCTAGTTTCATTTTAAGATGTTCCAGTTTCCCTTTTCACTTTAAATTTCCCTCAAAGGGAAACTGTAGCAGCTCTAGCTACTCAACTCCCTCTTCATATCTATGCCAGTGCCTTGAAGACCTAACACAGGCTTACTAATAACACCCTAGGCTTATGTGATTTCTTCAGTCAGTCAAATACTTTCCTGACACTCTTTTTGCCTACAGGAAAAAAAAAATAAAACAAATGAAACAATTTTTCCTGATTACAACATTGGCAAACTTTTTCTTTATCAAACAATGACCATCTTCCAAAGAATTTAAAAGAATATTTATTAATCTCAAAACCTTTGCAGTCTTTGTGAATCCTAAGTGAAGAAGTGAGCAATTAGCATGTTTTTGGTAACCCTCAGAACAAATAAGTGATCAGAGTGAGGTAAAAGCCTGGTCAGCACAGGGAGGCAACCCAGCCATTTTACCCACTATCAAGAGAAAGCATTTGTAAAGACCAGGTAACTCAGAGCTCACCTCAAGAAACCCCAGAACCCTCTTGGGTTATACTTGTGAAGTCCATCATTCTGTGTGGCACCACTTACAAGGGTGAAAGCACTTCAAGCTCTGCTTTATATTGAGGATTTAACTTTACTCTAATTGTAAAACTGGCTTGAAATTCACATCAATGTTCAAATGTTAGTGGTAACCCTTAAAGAAGAAATTACGTGACCGTACACATACATACATCGGTGGGCAACAGCCACAACAATCCAACATGGAAATATTTGGTGTTTGCCACTCCACTACATTTTCTGAGGTATTTTGTGAGGTTTGGACACTTTTTCCCTGCCACACCAGGCTCAGTTATCAGTGCAAGGTGCGAACACCGCTGCCTGCAGAGGATTCCTTCGCTGGTGCAGGAACGGCGGACACTTACACCCGTGTCCCTCAGGGAGGTATTTAAAGCAGTAAGGCCCTTTCTATTACTCCTCCTCAACACGATGAACACAGCTCGGCCTCGCCCCGTCCTTCCCTGGCGCCCAGCCCGGCGCCGAGGGGCACGGCGAACGGGCAGAGGCCCCAGGCAGGCTCCCACCTCCCGCCCCTAGCGCAGGCTCCCAGTCTGTCCACAGCCACGTCCCCACCAGCGGAATCCCCTCCTCGGGCTGCGGGCCCTGGAGCCCTCTGCCGAGCGGCACAGCCCAGGGTCGCTCTACTTACGCTTTGCGGGAGCAAGACTACTTTAAGTAGCGAGAAGTTAACTGGTTCAGAGGAGTCCAGGCAGTGTTGGCGCATAGCTCATTTAATTGGGGGGGCGGGGGGAGGAAACGCCAACAAACTTTGTTCGGGTTATGGAAAAAAGCGGCAGAAGGGGTGCAGGGGCGGGGCGGGACGCGCCCTACCTGCTGCCTCGGCTGGCAACGTGCCCCTCGGGCTGCCGACAGCCTTCCTGTGGCAGGGGACCTCTGACGGCCTCCCCTGTAGGCACTGGGCACCCGTCCCTCCCTCTCTCCCCTCCCCTTGCCCGCCTCCCACAGCGGGCAGAGCCATCGGCTTCACACGCAGCTCCATCTCCTCACCCGGGAAGCCCCCAGCGGGGCGGCCGGGGAGTTTGCCCTTCTCTCCCTGCCTTTTTAAATGTTGTCACTGCAGATAATCCATCCTCCTTTGCGGGTCAGGGTAGGATTTCCTGAGAAATAAACAGCTTCTTCCCCCGGGAGGATAAAAGTGTATGAAACTCCTCCTCGCTGCGGTGTCCACTTGCCCCCCAAAGGGCTCCGCTCGAAGGCAGCGCGGCGGGACCTGCCACCTGCACGGTCCCGTCCGTCCCCGCCTCCTGCTCCCCCTCAGAAACGGCAGCCCCGGACGACATGCCGGAGGGCGTTGAGCAGCCGCGGCACGGCTGCCGGGACTGGCTACCGCACCTTGACGGCTGCGGCAGAAGGGCCGTGGTCTAGGTGTCCTCCCATGCAGCGCCGGACTGCCACACGGGCAACGCGTGTCGGGACGCCCGCGCTCCTTCATACACACGCCCTCCCACGGGGCGAAGCAGCGCCGCCCAGTGGAGGCCGTGCGCCTCTCGCGCGCCAGCAGTTGGCGGGCTCGTCCAGGCGCGCGCGAGCGGGCGGGATTCAGTGGAGAGCGCCTGTGGAGACTCCGCACTGCCCCTGCAGCTTACAGCAGCGAATGCCGCTTTCAGCCGCCAGATGTTAGGTATATCTTACAGCAAAAATGAAACAAACAAATAAATAAATTCTTCCCCAAAAAGGGGGATTTTTTTTCCCTCAGAGGAGGTAAATTTAACTGTTGGGTCTGCCTGTGTGTGGAGTGTGAGGAACGCGAAAGGCCTGCCAGCCCCGCGAACCAGGGTACTTCACAGGTAGCAGCTGCCCCTTGGTCAAGACAGGTCTTTTGGCCTTCAGAGTGAAACACTGCATCGACTCCTTGTAGAAATGGCAAGCCTCACTCAAGTTTGAGAGCCTGTGCGTGCAGCTGAGCCTATGTGAGAAGAAGGCACCGTGAACAATTGTTTCGGAAAGTCTTGTTCCCCCAGACTCTCCTCAGTCAAAATTAGCTGTCAAGCTGTTATGCACAGACCATGGTAAAAAACAGGTCAGTTGCAACTATTTTCAAAATAGTGGTTCTTGGTGTTTGCAGCATCAGTACTCAAAAATATTGCTATCATCTATGTTTTGGTTAGCCTTGTGTGTGTTGCCCTGAGAAAGGAAACAGAATGACTTAAACTAGCATGAGGACTTGATGACTCTTCAGCACATATGTGGTTTCTGCTGATAACTACTCTACAGTCAGAGAGCTGAAAACTTAACCACACCAGGCCATTCCCAAGGCTTTCTGTGAAAACACCATCCAAAAAATAATAGAAATGCTTTGAGGTGCTGTTTGTAGCAGAGGACTGGTAACAAACTATCCCCATGTTCTTGTATCCTTTCTCTCCTGATTGCTTCCTACAAATGTTTCAGTTAAAAATATTAGGGAGGAAAATCCTTGTTGACCTAAGCACTAGTGGTGCACAAGAACAAATTACTTTATTCAGAAACAGGTGATAGATCTGAAACACAGTACTGCCATGATTCTAAATGAATTGAAGAACTGTGTAGACAGGACAGTTAAACAAATATTTTTAAGATCAGAGGTATCAGGTTTGCATGGCAAGGTACAAAAAAGATAAAAAATAGACATCAAGCTTTATGAAATGATAACAAGGTCTTGTAAGTTAAGGAGATGTATCTTGATCTTAGTCTGAACCTGAGCTGCTGTTCAACAAGAAAAATGGATCTTTTCCAGATCAGGAGTGATCCAAAATGGTGGTTTACCACATGCTATTTCTAATTTAACCATCTATTTTGAAGTATAGAAGAGGATCACTTACCATAACTGTGCATCCAAACACAGTTTAGTGGAAGGACCCCTAAACTTGTCATTAGTCATAAACTAGCACATCAAAGTGATACATGACCCAACAGTGCTGATAGCAGTTCTGTCCACACAGCCTAAAAAAAGAGCTGCACATGCCTTTGGTTCAGCTTGTTGTAGCACTGCGTAGCATGGCAATAAAAAGATTTGTGCTTGATATGCCACTGTGCTACAGGAGATGGCACTAAAGATATTTAAATGCTGAGAAAGGGTCCTGCTGCCTCAGAAGGCACAGTCTGAAGCAAGGAGGATTAAAATATTTTCTTCTCTAGTTGTTTTCTACATGGATGACTTGAAAGACTTTAGAACTAATTAGCTAATGCATAAAATGGTAAAAGACTGAAGTAGGCATTTAATCTTGTATTATATAGTAATTATTATTACTGTTCCAGTGTGTTCTGTCAGATACTACTGGCACATCTGTCAGAGAACACAACATAGTAGCAAATAAAACTGGTGACAGGAATAATTATTCTTTCTCGTTTGTAGCACTGGAGGCACAGGAAGGTTTAATGACTCTCTCTAGGTTATCATGGCTAGGCTTTATGAATGAAGATTTAGAGAGGGCTCTACCCACGTTTTTCACAAGCATGCTGGTGGCTAAAAAGGCCAATACGAGATAGACAAGAGCAGTTGCAAAAGGCACAGCAGAAGGACTCTTTAGATTCCCTCTAAGGACTCCCTTATATTCTGCAAGACATGATTCTTTCTATGTTGTCTTTTCTCCTCAAGAGTAATCCTCAGATTACATCAGTGTCAATGCCCTAAACTAGTACTACCAGTGAACAATGCATAGTGCCAAACCACAACCAAAGCTCCTAAACAAGGATGTTCTTTTTCATTGTATTCAGGGTAAGGGCAAATAAGGTATGTTTTACTTAGAAAGTACCCGGATCTTTGTTTGCGAAGCCTAGCCATGACTAGGAATGTACCTTGCTGACATGCACAGTGAGTTTCTGAAGGCCTTGAATACTGACTACCTTCCACAGAAAGGAGCAGCAATAGAAAAACAAGCTCATGTATAGGAACATTTCTCTACAAAATTCAAACTGCTGCACAATGTGAGGGTCTGCCTTTGAAATGAAAGAACCACAAAAAGGTATGCTATTGCTGTGAAACTTCTGCTGGATACAGACCAGGCTTCAATGAACTCCACCAGTGTTTCCATACCTAGTCAGCTGGGCAGCAAAACCTGTACTCTTTCAGTTGAGGTCTCCTTCCTCATAGATTTTAGAAGTTCGCTCTGTCTCAGAGCATCCTCAACAGACCACTGATGTTAGACTGAGTTGCCATTTAACAGTCTTCAGTGATGGAAATTCTGTCATCCTCCTCAATGCTTAGCTGTCTTCAGAGAGGCTTTGCAATGACTAGCCTATATGTCATTGCATTTTAAACCTATTATTTCTTTTCCTGTTGCCAGTGGATATAAAAAGCAACATCTTCATCTTCTTTGCCATAATCTTTTACATAATTGAAGAGTGCTGTTGGGTCTTTCCTCAGACTTTTCCAGGCTAACTCATTTCTTTCAGGATTTTCTCACAGGTTCTGTGGTTTAGGTATTTGGTCATATACTAAGCCTGACTTCTGGATTTCTCCAGCTGATAAATAGGATTTTGGGGCATATAGTGCCCCAAAGTAGGGCCTAGATGAAGACTTTCAGGTGCTAACAAGAGTGGAAACACTGTACCAAGCATCCTATTTTTGACAAACCTTTAATGCATACCAGTATGATATTTTTCCAGGTCAACAACATTATTGACTCATGTTCCACAGATAGGAAACACGAGTCAGTAACAATACAATAAACTCCAGCTCTTGTCTACAAAACTGTTCTTTGCTTCAGAACAGCTCTTCATCCTGCAAGCACTTAGTTTCACAATAGTATTTAGTAGCATAAAGCAGTATTTAGTCCTTCCTAACTTCTCAAACTGCTTTTGTTAAACCATTTCTCCTGGTGATAAAGACCTTACCAAATTCTAATCCTATCTTCCCTCCTACCTGCAGCTCCTCCCAGTTGCAGTTTATCCCATTTGGTGGATCCTTCCACTCTGACAATGAGTCATTCATAACTATTTTACTGCTATACACAAAAGCTTTTATCATGGCAGAGGCAGAAATTGTTCCTGACAAATCCATGTGGCAATGTCTCAGTCTTCTATCAGATAAGAGTGAGATAATGATTTAGTCAGTTTGCTCCTCTATGGCTTTGTGCATATGTGTGTGGGGAAGGGTAAATTGTTTTTTGTTCAGTTGTGCTGGAGAGATTGTGCAAGCCATTTAAACTGCCTATGAAGCACTCAGGGCTTGGAAAGGATGCAACACCTAGGGCAGGGACATGAGCAACCACAAGCAGACAAAAAACTAATGATGCAACATACAATAGGCTTGAAATCTTTACCATACAATAATTATGGGGTATTTTTCTTTTTCTGGCACCTGTTGCAATGATCGTAAGAAACTGCATGATTAACTGTTCTGCTCCCTGTGAACATGACAGTTGTCACCTTTACCTTTCAGCTGAGGAAACTCAGAAACAAGGAGACTCAGGGTTGACTGAGTACAGGGTTAAGTGTACTAGTACTGCTGTAACACTTTCAATTGAAGTGAAAGAAGTCTTTTGACAAAATAAATTATTATAGTTGGATACCAACAGATAGCGGTTTTCCAGTCACCCCCTCAAATGAAGGTCCAGCATTCCTGCAAGTGTGTGGATCACTTAGAGCTGTGGGAAGAAATATTCAGTCTTAAAGACTGAACCCTAGTCGAAAATTTGTGTCAGATGGGAAATTAACAAAGTACTTTGGCTCATGGTAACTGTAAAATATCTGAAGGATTTTAAAATTTTTGTTTGAGAAAACCTTTAATAAAGGTACTTTTATATCCAGAAGACATAAATACAGATTTATACTTCTGATTTCCTTTTAAATCACTCTTTCTCCCAAGGGAATTAAGGCTTTTTTCTCTGGCTGGGTCTATGAGGCAGTAATGAACTTTGCTTCCTCTTGTCCCCTCCCCTTTTCTGACAAACATGTTTGTAGCTTTGGTTTCAAGATTTTGGATGAAAGTTTAGCTTAAGTCAATAGTGATTTCTCCTGGTGATTTCAATCAAGGTATAATTCTAGCCAGTCTCACTCCTACACTTCCCAGTTCTGATACCACATTTTTTGACACTATATCCTGGCTACACTGGACAGTGAGAAATCGGCTTCTTCTATTGTCATAACTTCAGATTTGCTGCTTCAGTTTTCAACACTCTTGCAATCTTCATTCTGAGAACAGTCCAGAAACCAAGGGCCAAAAATGTAGACCTTTCCAGTGTGTTTCAGGAAAATGCATACACAATTCCAACATAGCATTGTATTTATCTGTCCTTTTGTAGATCAACCATGCAAAGTAGCCCATGTAGAAATATCTTAGGTTTTTTTCCCCTACAAAGCAGCTATTTAGTCAAATTTAATATATACAAAAAATAAATCTCAGAGACAGTACGTACGTTCTAGTAGAGCTATTATTGCCTGGTGCTGCAGTTCTGGATCAAAGTCCTCTCTTGGCCACTTCCAGACACCTTCCCAATTTCTTTTCTCCATGGGTTGCCAAACTACTAGTTAAAGATAACCTCAAACTGTTAGTATTTCCAGGTTTAGTGTGTATCCTTTCCAGATGCAGTTCTGCTAGTACAAAGCTGACATAAGCTGTACATTTGATTTCTAGTAGGGGTCATATATGTGACCTTACACTACCAGTTCACAAAGTCTGCAGGATAACAGGCAGTGGAACAACTTGAAAAAATCCTGCAGCAGAAGGCTAAAATCCTTCCGGTAGCCCTTGGCTATTACATGTAGAATTGGTGCATATATTTTCCATTGCAGTAAACAGATTTTCATTAGACATGTTAGGTAAGACATGGCACACAAGTAATACAGAAAACAGACACCACAAGAGTGCTTTAATTTCAGAAAAAAAATAAAAATCCTGTTGTTACAAAAGAAATGTAATACTAGAGCACTGGGAGTGTAGAGTTTGTTCTCTTTGTACTTGTACACAGAGCAATGCAGGAATTTTACCAAGCAAAAACCAGATATATGCCAAGCTTTGTTCTTTAGAGTTGAATTAAGGATGTTTTTGCAGTCCAAGTTTCCAGTTCAGCTCATTAGTAGTGACTTCCCATCTTCTTGTTTGTGCTTCTGAGGATGGTGTTTTTATGGTTTTCTTGTTCCCCTCCTAGATTTCAGATTTCCATCTGCAGTCAGGTTAGAACACTGGCTGCAGCTCACAAGCAATGTGAGCCCACTTATGCTCCATTTCCAGTGCACAGTGAGGGGTCATGGGTTTTAATTCATGCAGCTGTGTTTACTCCAACAGTGACAAAATTAAATGTACAGTGAGAGATGAATGCAAAGAGAGAAACTGAGATAGCACTTGTTCATTTTGGGGAAAAGACAGTTATTAATGGTAAGGAGAAGAAATCAGCTGCTTTCTAGACTTGAGTTTGATGGGCAGACACTTGGGAGATTAACAGTGTTGCTCTGTGTGCTCTCTGTAGCTGCTTACGACAGGAATAAAACACATTTTGAGACTACTCTGGAGAGCCAAGATCAGTCTGACTTACTCAGTTCTTCGGGTTAGTAGTATGGAATTCACAGCTCAGCAATGTAAACTTTAAGAAAAATATCAAGTTCTTCCTCATTTCTGATTAGATCCCTTTGCTATTTTCTCTGCAAGCTGTAATTCCTGCTAGACCTACTGTAAGAGGAAGGGTGAATCAGTCCACAATGTGTAATATCAGAGATTGGGAGTGGTTTGATGGACTCACTAGAAAGGTACCTCAGATAGGAGGAAGGTTTTATCAAGAAAAGCTGTACAGGTTGGATAGGAAAAAGGGATTGCCAGAAGGAGCAGTAGTAGGTGCAATCTACTGCACATCATGCTGCAAATTGAAGCACTTTGGATAACAGAATGCAAAAAGAACATCTTTCTTGGGTTTTAAAGATACACAGCTGAAAGGTGCACAGATAATAAAAATGTCTCATCAAGGAACAAAATCCATGGCTTCTTGTCAGAGAACTATGGATTCAAATGGAGCAGACAGCCATGAGAGAATTGAGAGACAGAAAGGAAAATGCAGAAACATCTGACTTCATGGGAAGAGTTGCCAAGTTTGGAGAATTGGCTTGAAGGAGAACAGCAAGAACAAAGAACCCGTTTCACACAGCTGCGAAATATTAGAAGTACAGAAGATAGTTTTCTCAATGTTATATGCCATGCAGCTAGCCTAAAATACAATAGTAGTTAGAAGACTTGTGTTAGCTTAGCTGAGCTTGTGGATTGTAATGGGATAGTGTGAACAGAGGCAATGTGCTTTTCCTGTACTCCCTTTAGCAGGTGCTTGATAATATTGTACTGCTTGGAGGGAGGAGGTTATAAAAAAGGTGTGTGAGAAATAGACTCAGTTCTCTTTGCACCTCCTATCATTGGTGTTCTGGGGGTCCACTACTGGCTTGATTCTGATAATAAACGGCTCATGCTTGATTCACATTGAATCGTATGCTGAGTCTGTTTCCCCACAGCTTCTCAAAGATGACAATCATTTTTTTCATCTGACCAAAAGGATGAAAAAACAAACTTAATTCCTTTCATTGCTGCAGCCTCTGTGAGTGGAGGGAGGCAGCACAGACCCAATGATATTCACAAGCTGTTGAGATTGGCCATCCCCAACCCTGTAGGATATGCTCCTCAGTGCAAGTAAGGAGATAAAGAGATAAAAACATTGCTGTTGCCTAGCAGAGCTGGTAGCCTGCATTGCCATAGAGTACCCGTGCTCCTAGGCCCTTTCCTTGTTCTCCAGAATATAGAGAGAATCTATAGACATCTGCTATAGATACAACCCTGTCTTCTTCACTTTCATGAACCATAAGTTCTCCCCAAAAAGCCTTCACCCCACTTTTGACCAAAATCCTTCTGAAGCTGACACACTGTGATTCCTGGCTCTCATTTGGGCACTAGAGCTTTCTCTGGATGTTCCACTCCCACTTTTTAAGAAGTGACTGTCCCAACAGCAGTATCCCAGCAGTAGGCATACTTGGAAAAGCTGCTGCCAGAAGGCTGCTTTCTATTTGTGGATACAGGAATACTTGAATTAAGTTATGATACCTAAAATCCTGCCTCAGGGGCAACTTCCCAGAAAGACTATAATTTTTAAAAATAAGAATGAATGTTCATTTTTTACTGTTTCCTTGAGGATGAAAATATTGCTGATTGTTTTCTGACACCTAAGAAAGTTTGGGGGGAAATGGGGAGCTAGGACATCCTGAAACTGGAGAATTATTTTAAAACCGTTGTTTTCCTGGATCCTTTCACACAAATTTTTATCACTAGGTAACACAACTCAGCCAAATTCAACATCATGCAGATCCCAGACACAGCAAGCATGAAAATAGTAAATGTAGTTTTCTCAGTGGGCCGTGACACAAAACAGTCCACTGTGTTGGGGCAGGGCCATGCATTGCACTTCACCAGCCGAGGCATCTGATAGCCATTGTACATGTAATAAAACACATACGTGAAGACTGCTTCAAACACCAGTCTGAAGAAGATGCTGCTGGTGTATGTCCACCACAGGGGGCCCCGGATGTGAAACTTGGCATTTTTCAGCTCTTCAATATCAATTTTCTCACCATTTCTGAATCGCCTTTTCTTCTCATGCCTGGTGTAAGCTACATGCATGGCCACCAGCAATGCAGGCGTGGAAACAAAGATCAGCTGCAGGGCCCACAGTCTGATGTGAGAGATAGGGAAAAAGTGATCATAGCACACATTCTTGCAACCAGGCTGAAGTGTGTTGCAAACAAAATCTTGTTGTTCATCTCCCCAGACTCTCTCTGCAGCCACGACCAGGATCATGATACGGAATATGAACAGGACTGTTAGCCATATCTTCCCAATGCTGGTGGAGTGTTTATTTACACCTCCTAAAACCTCCTTTAGAGTTCCCCAGTCCATCTTCTTTTCTGTGTTCTTTTACCTGCAGGATGATATAACACACCAAATGGTCACTTCTCAAAGAGTGAAAAATCAGCTCCAAGACCTACAAATGAGAGGACTTCCCAGCACTCAAGAGTCATAGGCAAAGGTAAGTCAGTTTCATTTATGTCATATGTTTACAGATTCAAACAGCTTATTAAACTCTCTCATTCCATGCATTTATGATGGGATGAGCATACCTTGATATATTTCTCCACAAGGCTTTGGGCAGAAAATAAGTTACATCTTCAAATACATTTCCTCCATGCATCCTCTGTGCCCTCTTTCCCTTTCTTGATATATTTCCCTTTCTGTGGTTGACTCTTAGTGTTTTGCCTCACAGTGTATTTCCCCAAACCATAGAAATTACTATCACTGCACAAGTTAAGGCCACATCTAGACAAAGTAGAGACTACTCTAGTAGTTTCCACAGGATTTCTTTTTCAATGCCACAATCCTAGAAGGCTGGGCTGGTGCTCTATATGCCTATGAGGTAAGTACTACTTTGTCTTCAGCAGGAGCCCTCACTCCACCCAGACACTCCATCCAGCAGGCCTCCAAGGCTTTCTGCTATAGCTTAGACATGGCCTTTCATCTCAGAAATACAGTATTTGAGACTTCCAAGCAGTGTTATATCAAGCTGGTTCTGTCAGGGCTGCATGCACATAGAGCACAAACCAACAGGCAAAGGAAAATACTGCAGAGCCTGCCCTTCCACATTTGTTACTATCTCATCCACAAAGGAGACAAACAAAGCCATACAGCTGAAAGGAAAAAGCCCTCAACTGAGGAGTTTATGTTAATGTTTGAGATAGTATCACACCCCAGCAGAATAAACAGGAGGTCAAACTTCAGAGAAGCTCCATTTCAGCTTTCCTCTTACTCCTGACAGCTAAAATCCACAGTTTTTGCCCCTTTGAGACGTATGGGTAAGTTTTGCTGAAGCTGGAATTAAGTGTCAGGGCTCAACTTTCAGTCATCAAAGCCATTTGCAAATTTATCACTGAATCAGACCAAACACTTTGAAAGCAGAGCTGGAAACCTGCATAGGTGGTCCATCATCTTTCAAGCCTAGGGTTCAACTTTGCTGCGTGGGGGAGGCACATCTGCTGTGGATAAGAGCTCCATCCTCTTGGCGCAAGGCTGTGTGCTGTGGCTAGAGCATGGCACCTTCCCACACTACACTGGACAAAGTCTTCAAAATCTCTCATTCTCACATAACAGAGAAAAAAACTCCACAAACACACCAAAAAACCGCAAAGCTTCTCCACCCTGGCATAGTTACAACATGACTACTAAAGGACTAATGTGCTTCAACGCATGCCCTTGGTACAAGGGCCTAGCTTGTACAGACAAGCCTTGAGGTAAGAGGGAGAGGTCAGATTTACTGTGATGAGAAAAGGTAAAATTTGGTAAGGCAGAAAAGACAAAAAAGCTTTGAGAAAGTGGCTGGAATTCCTTAGACTTTTTTGTCTCTGCTGAAACTGGCAGCATTTTATGCTATTTTTTACATGACCTAAAATCTAGGCTATGATCAAATACCTGCATCTTTGTGCTAAGATTGTCCTCACCTCTGTTGCATAGCCATTATAGTCAATGAAGCCTTCGCAAGGGGCTAATCAGGACTGAAGCGAAGTGCCTGAAGTTCTGAAGTGTATATGCCAGTGGGATGAGCAACCTGCTCCAAGTGCAGTCCCACACCGCACTTCTGAAACGGTGCTGTAAGCTAGAGGGGTAAACCCCGACATCTCTCCCTGGTCATCTGCCACCACGGAAACACTGAAACTGGCTGCGGGGGCTGAATCCACTGGGACTCTCAACCTGCCAACCAAGACATCATTTATTGGAAACCACTCAAAATCCTCAGTTTGTGGTTATAAGCTGGATGCCCCGAGGCAGCTCCCAGCCTGTCCCTCCGGCTGCGCCAAGCTTTGCTCCCGCTGAGTTCCAGCGCGGCAGGAGCGCTGGGTCGAAGGTGGAGCGCGCAACGAGCATTTTGCGGCAGGAAACGCCAGAGCCCATCGCAGTTGGCACCCATTTACAAACGCGTTTTGGCTGTTGCCTTAGAGGTCCGACGGCTCCCTGCAGAGCCGGCTGCGCTCCGGGGGCGCCCCCGGGCAGTTTGCCTCCCGCCCCAGCGCCGCGCTGCCCCGACCAGCAGCCTCGCCACCTCGGCCAGTCCTGGCGTTGGGGGCAGAAAAGCACCAACCCAAGTACGGCTGCCTTGCCGGGAGGTACAGGGCTGTGCCGTGGCTATCCAAAGCCACTCCGCTCCCCGTTTCCACTGCTTGCGGGAGCCCCCAATCCCAGCCCCATTGTTGCCAGTCCCGGCCCGGCACACTACCGCTCTGGGGGCACACAGCCTAATCCCGATCCCACCGCTCCAGCAAATGGCAACCGCTCCGGACCCTCACCTGGCACGACTCAGAGCGAGCACGGGGTAATGCGACCGGCGCTTCGCGCTGCTCTACTCCTGGGTCTGTCAGTGCCTGAGGAGCGGCCAGTCCCAGCTTCCCCGCCTCAGAGCTTTAAGGTCTCTTCCCCGCTCACCTAGCCGCCACTATTAACCCGCCCCCGCCCGCCTCTACCCACGCCTCTGCCGGCCGCCCGCGGAGCCGGTGAGGAACCCGGGGCGGGGCCGAGACCGGGTATGGGGCGCACATCGCCGCCGCGGGGCAGGGTCGAAGTGTTGAGCCAGGACCGCCCGGAGCGGGGCTCCAACAGGCCCCGTATATCCTCTTCGGGTCCGTCCGGGACATCCTTGCCCAGAGCCCTGAGAAGGCTTGGTACCGTGCAAACGCGGATCTGCGCCGAGGTTGATTTCCAAGAGTTAGCAGAAAACATGACCCGGGGGGAAATCCAGTCCTGTGGGACCCTCTGAGACTGCCCCAGTAGGCCGGGGGAAATCGCTACTTAGGGCCAATTCGGACAACGGTCAGATAAAATGCAACACACCCACCCCCTCCACCCCGCCCCGAGGCTTTCTGTAGGGTGAGGCAGGGCTAGAGAAAGAAACCTCAGAGGCCTTCTTAGGTGGCTTGAATTTGGAAGAAAGGAACAGATAACGTAACTGCTAATTTGATACTAACAAATGGAATGATCTTTGGTAGCCAGATGTAGGGCTAACAAGGGCAGCAGGCAGCTAAGGGGAGGACAGGAGTAAGACTTAAGGTTGTTTTCCCTTTGAAATATTGTAGGCTTTCTTATAGCTTTCTGGTACTATCACTAGTGTGCACAACCTTTGATTTCGCTGCTCCTGGGCAAAGGGGCAGGGTGGCTAAAGTAGTTTTTGTCAGAGAAAATAATGTAGCAGAGAGTATGAAGAGTGAATCCAAGCATTACTTGCCCTGTGAAAAGTCACTAGGTGTTAGTTTGCTGGAGCTTGAGTTCTGCTGTTGAGAGTAAAAAAAATTAAAGGACCTCTTCTAGTTATAGTGTCCTTTAAACCTCCATCTTTAAGGCAAGCTTCTGAGGATAGAGACCATGGCCAGCCAGGCACAAAATAGTTGGTTCAACACTGCAGCTCTTACCCTGGGCTTTGATTGCAAAGTCTACCCAGCACTACTGGCAGGCTCAGGTCTGCCTCATACCCTCTGTGCTTCACCCAAAGCATCCAACCAAGAATAACTTACGTTAAATGACACTTGATTACAACACAGTGGAGAGTCTTTGGTTTTTTGTGTTGTTGTTTTTTTTAAACACTGTGACCAAAAATCCTACCAGAGAAGAATGCTAAAGAAGGTGTGTAGGAAAGCTAGGAAGTGGTGAAGTGCTATGGGAATGACTTGTGAGATAATAACATCTTGTCTAGGTATATAAAGTACTGCTGAAAATTGTGTTTGTTTCTGCATGTTGAAGCAAAGATCTGTCCTTTATATTGCACTCATGACTGAGCTTGGTTTTAGGAGGGGTGTCTGGAAGAAGAAATGCTTTCATCAGGAGGGATTTAAATTAAATTTATACTTGATCTACTAATTTGTATAGATAACAATGACAAGAAACTAGAACTTGCATGTGTATCTGCAAAAAGTCAAAGTGAGTTTGGTTTTGCTCTCAGAGGTTTAGAAAATGAAGTCAGATATTTAAGATCTTCAAATAATCTAACAAGAAATGTCTGGAAGAGCTTATAAAATAATACCCAAGGCTCATAGAGGTAAATATAAATGCCTGAAAGAAATCCTCAGCTTGTGTTGCTCAGTAGTGCCACAGAGGTTTTTGTTTACAAGCAGGTGAAATCCATGGTAAAGCTGAGTGCTACCTTTGCTTTCCTCCATTCTTGTTTGCTTGCTTGTCTGTGTGAGGAAGCATATAATGCTTCACTTGGGAAGGAAAGCAGAATCCTGGCAAGGAATTCTGACAGAGCATATATCCAGGGCTGCAAGCTGATTGCCACCACTTTGCAACCTGGCTAGTTGTCAAGAGGAGCAAGAGCCAAGTATGAACAACTCTGGCATCTGTAAAGGTTCAGCTGTAAGGCAGGGTTATTCTGGCAGCATGTTACAGTGTGTGTACCTGGACACAACATAGGTTGTAGATTTTGTAGCAATGTGAAATTAAAAGCTTCATAAAAAAACAGGAAAATAAATACTGTTGCAACTTTCTTAACAGAGAAACAGGTTTTAGCTTACTTCAAGAGAGCAGAAATCTTGGCATCATCTTCCAGTAATTTCTTACAGCTTTCCAAAGACTGTGTTTGCATCTCTTCTTTCAACAGCCTGCAGGCACCTCTAAGAGGCCCTGTCTGGGTCTATACTTTTAATAGCCCTGGCTTCACTCTTTGGCACTGCATTGCCTAACCGTGTTTTGATGTTACCTGTATCTGGATTGTATAAATATACCATATATATTTCAAAATCCACAAGATACTGGAGTAATTAACTCAATAGCTTAATTATGGGGGAGAGGAGAAGATTCACTTACTGAAAATCTGCTCTTCTATAATTTTGTGAGGTATTCCTGAGTCCTCACCACTGGAAGTAATAAATAATTGTCTTTCACTGTTCTTCTCCTCCATGAATGCATAAACTTCCATCATATCCTGTCTCCATCCTCTTTATTCTGTGCTGAAATGCCCTATTTGCTGAATCTGTGCCATGCAGGAGTTGTTATATGTCTTCGTTATCCTCATCACAACTTCTTGTGCCTTTTTTACAAGAGGCAACCCAAGAACCTGCAGTTTGTATCTGCACAGAGCAATGTTTCTGTTGGATTCTCCATCAACTCCTAGTAATTCCTATTACTAGTGTTCATTTTCCAGACACCTCAAGGTAATGAGATGACTTTTTCACAACGTTTCTAAGATTCTTTCCTAACTATTTCGAGAAACTAGAGCAGTATCTCCTGGGGTATATGTATGATCATATACTTGAATAGATGTACTCAGGATTAATTTTCTCATTGTGTTTTAGTTTGCACCAGCAGACACTGAGGTTCATTTGCCATTTTATTATCCAGTTTCTCACACTGAGATAATCTGCTATTTCTCATGGTCAGGTTTAGTTTTGGCTACCATGAAGCATCACATTTACATTGTGCTATTCAAAAGCATTTTGATTTCTGCTAATCCAAATGTGTAGCAACCTCCTAATTAATCATTTTTGTTTAAAATGAGGCTCTTTGGACACTTAGCAGCTTACTTGCAAGTCTTCGTGTATAACTGTTGTTAATCAACTGGAAATGCAGCTATAGACTCAGATCGTACTTTGGAAATAGCTTTCATTTCTTGAAAGCTGAACTAAACGTGTTAGACCTGATATTTTTGCACTAACATCAGCAATAAAAGCACCTTCCCAGTTCAAGTCAGCATGTGTAACCAGTTGGTCTCTGCATTTACTTTTCAAATGCTTGTTTTAGACATACTAACGTAGTCTAAGTGGCAGTTTAAGTATACACTCCATAGAGAGAAGGGGAAGATATGGCAGAGAGGCATAGGAATTAAAATTTCTGCTGTGAATTGTTGGACTCAGTGACAGGAGCTCAAGGGGAATGGATGGGAAACAGGCAGCATCCAAGAACGATGTATGACTCCTCCATGCAAACCAGGCTGGATTCATATGCTTTGCATTGTTTTAATTCAATCCAAATACAAATAAAGTACATTCTCTTGTTCCTTTTGTCAATATTCACATTGCTGACTACAAGATTAATCTAGCAGAGGTTGGTGAGATCTCAAATGCAAGACCTAAACCAGGATAAAACAAGAACAGGATGATTCAGTAATGACCTGGCTGCACCTATGTATGCAAGATTAACCTAGTCATTTCTTGAATGCAAATATATAATGAGAAACAGTTCCTCTTGCAAAGCTAATCAGAGACAAAGGAGTTGAACTGAGTTTGGAAAGGAAGAGTCGTGATGAACTAAGGGCATGCAGTTTAAATCTCATGCTGCTAAATAAAGAAAAGCAGTAGCTATTACAAAGAGCATTCCAGGCAGAACCTATAGTCAAGCTCACATCAATGATCCCCCAACAGATCTGTGCTTAATTACACCTGTGACCTGGAGATCATGTGTCTGTGTGGCACTCTCAGCCAACTGCAACCCCAGGGCCCTTTGGATGACATCCACATGTTCAGTGCCACTCCTGGAGGAACATTCCTGGGAACATGCTTGTGAAGCCATATGGGATGCATCAGGGCAGTGTCTCAGGAAAAAAAAGGACAAGTCAAGTTCTCAAATACCCACTGTTTGTTTTTTCATTCCCTGATCTTTCTGTGTTCCTCATTTCTAGGCAGTTTTTCCTCGCAATTTAACTACTTGGCAAACAGCACCTGCTACTCAGCCCATCAGATGGCTGTTGTTTCTTAATTTGTGGGTATTCAGGAACAAGGCTCTATTGTCACTGAGAGGTGAAGATAATTTAGCACTCTGCAGGGGTATTATGCACATAATTTGGAGAATACTCAAAATCTGCTGACTTTTGGTGGCCATCTATATTCCTGCATAGCAGGACAGGGTGAGACAGTGACGCTGTCTGGGGAAACTCTGCAGCACCTGCAGAGTTCTTGGGTGCTGAAGCACACAAAGCTATGTGCAAAGCTGACATTAGTGCCCCTGTACAGAGACAACATCAGGAGAGCTCCTTTAATGACAGAAAACCAAGCAGGCAGCTGCATGCTCAAGCTTGACTGCTATTAGTCAATGGGCAAGAACTTGGAACTGGAAAGCCGACAGAAATTATGCAAGACTGTGAGGCTCTGTATTGTACAGGAAATAATAAAGGAAACTGAGGTAGACTTCAGAAAGACCAGTTTAGCCAAGGGCAAACATGAAAAGGGTATATTCCCAGATTATACATGTGCTGGAAGGGTACCTGGAAGCCTGCCACTTAAAATAACAGAGATTAATCACTAACTGGGAAACTACAAGCCACGTGTACTTCAAAGAACACTAAGGTAGTATTGAAGAGGTAGTAGTATTTGCCCAGATCCACTACTCCTCTTTGAAAATAGGTCTTTTGAGTGACAGCTATGGTTCGTCAGTGTCTGGACAACAAACAGCATCAAGGAAAGAGTCAGATACCATCTACTCATTGCTGTCCCATGAACTTGAAAAGACACCAGTGATGATCTATATGCTACCTCATAGCTAAGAGGGAAATGTTACCTGTAGAAAGGGGAATGAAGTCAGCTGGCTTCATTCAGGTTGAAAAGGGATAAGGATGTTAGCTCTTCCTTGGCTTTGTGCAGTAAGAGGTGGAGAATTCTTTGAACACTGCAGTATTCTTGGGGTACAAGGACTGCTGGTGAAGAAATCCCTGGAACTCCTCCTTTGGTAGTTTGAATTATCTGTCTGCTAATTTAGGCTCTCCCTGACATTCTTTCAAACTTTACATTCGTGCTTTCCAGTCCTGACTTTCCTAACAGCCCCTTTTCCTTGCTTGAAGGACAGTGTCTTTTGGCCTTGCCATTCTTCCCAGTCTCTGTCAGCAGCTGCCACAGGCTGGTAAAACTAAGAACTTGTCTCACATTTTGTTGAGGACCAAGAAGTCCCTGGTGTGCAGAATCCTTCCAAAGAGAAGCAAGGCTATTCTCTGGGCGTGACTCAGATAATGGAAGGTGACTTCCAAGCTCTCTGGGGAGGCAGTTATATTGGCTGTTTGAAAGGAAAAGACGGACTGCAAGCTGTCAGGATGTTCCCTGAAAGATCTCTCCCAGATTTCTGTGCAGCTGCAGGTGTGTTTCAGCCACACAGAACCAGGGAAAGAAGCTCAGAAGTCTATGCTTAGACTGAATCAGCTGGACTTGGACAAAGCCAAAGGGATCAGATTATTCAGGAGTGGAACAGTAATTACTGCTAAATTAATGTAAGGAAGGAGTCCTTGATTTCTGGCTCCAAAGGGTGTGGAGCCCCAGGGAAGGTAATGTTCCTGTGACCAACATCTCTCCACCTTGCTTGTCATCATGCTGCTAATTGCAGAAGTCCCAACACAGCCTATTGCAGAGATCTGTGGGAAGGGATCTTGTAGACACAGAAGAAACAGAGCTATCCTGCCAAGAAATGACAAAGAACCATACAGCATCTCCTCAGAAATGCCACTGATGTTGTTCTAAAGCAATGTATGCATTCAGGATGACAAAAACTCCAGGCAGAGCCAAGAAATATCCCTTTCAGCCAGCATCTCAAGAGAAAGAAAAATGAACTCTCTTGGATCAGGAATGTTTTTGCCTTGCTCTCCACTTTGAGTACACTATAAAGGGATTTGCTTCAGGCAGGGCAAGGTGGGCATCCAAGAAACCCCCTTTCTTTTGCAATGTTTGCATTGCTCCTGTGCTCTCAGTACTTAATGCTGGAAGTTGAGGGCTTCAGCTAAGCAATTGGTGACTTACTGGCATATTGTAATGGGTCAGTAGAACATTTCTTTTGTTAAGACATACAGTTCTGACAGGTTGATGCTCCCTTTTATGTGAAATTCTTTCTCAGCACCAAAATGTGCCTGCTGCTGAGCGGTTCCTCCATGAACTGACTTTTTTATGACTGAATGGTGGGTGGCAAAAGAAATTGACTATGGGCAAAAAAAATCTATTCTTTTGTTATCTGACTACATAAAAGGGTAACATTTTGAAAGAAAGGTTAAAGGGATTTGGGGCACCCTAAAGGGGAAATGCCCAAACTCTACATACACATTGAGCATGTGCAGTGTTATGTTAGCTGGGACTTCCTTACCAGACTTCCCTCCTGGCTCAGCCCACGGCTGCATTTGCCTATAGCTCTGTCCCACACTCTCCTGTGTCCCTGCTCCCCAGCATGGTCACATACACATACTCTGGTGTGTCACACAGGCTGTCCACAGCTGCCAAGAGGGAGATCAGAACTGTGCTGGGATGCCCTCCAGGAGAGACCCAGAGGAACTCCCAGCACTTTTGTCAGACTTGCTTTTGTCCCATGCTGCTCTGTCTGATCCCAGCGGCAGCCCCAGGCTCACAGTCCCTCTGCTGCATACACCTCAATTTTTCTCTTCTCCCAGCCTGTGTGTGCAGCCCCTTCCCAGTATAGCACTGTGAAGAACTGGGATGTCTTTCCTGATCAAGGCAGCACAAAGGAAGGGAACTGGGTGTTGGAATGTGTTGGCACATAGCTATGTCTACTTTTCTGCAAAAGTAAGAACAGGGAAAAGTCATTTTCCATGCTGGGCTTTCAGAGGAAATGGAGAGGAGGGGAAGAGACATGAATTTCAGGTCTTGGTGACCCATAATCTGTGGGGTTCAAAGCCAAAATGAGGTCAGGCACTCCAAGGAGGCATTCCCAGTGGGACTCACCTCTCAGGATTGCCATGGGCAGCACAGCAGCCCTGCTGGCATTGGCACTACACAGGCTAGCTGATGGCCTGACTTGTACAGTGAGTGTTGTTTGGACAAAAGAAAAATAGGCTTAAAACAACCTTACAGCAACTCTATATATGTTCAGCTTGTGGAAAAAAATGTGAAATAAATCAGCCCTAAACCAGGTATTTTATTGTTTTGGGTAGTGTCAGGCAACGGTGCTCCTAAGTCAATTGCAGTTGTTCGTATTATTTCAAAGGAGATAAAATCTACTGGAAATTATTATGATCAAAAGCATTTATGTGAGGCTACAAGGAAATTCCAAGCAATGATTAGAATATGTAGAGTTTCCAGTTCTTGCCAGGTATTGCAATTGCTGTTGAAACACTTTATTTCCAAACTGCAAGCCACAATCTCAGGTGGGGTCATACTTGCTTGTGTCAAGACTTGTTGCATTGCTCTGTAGCCTATTGTACATCCTAAGAAGAGGTGTTTTGCCTGTAAAACAGCAAAATACACAGCTCTATTACTTTGGAGGCATGAAATGTTAGTGTAAAACCCAAGATTGTTCATGTCCTTTAGCTATGCATAGTTCCACCTGGGCTGCTTAATTGGATTTGCATTTCTTTGTTCTTTCCTATGGCCCTCAGTACACTTTCAGCACTACCCACTAGTGTAATGGCAGTGCCTGATGATGTGAAAATCAGATCAAGATCACAAAATTGAGCTAAATTAGTTTTTCTTTTTCTTTTTGCTCATTTGATATGTGCTATGACAGAGTCATGCCCATAGTCTGCCTTCAGGAATAAAACAACTTGTGCTGTCTTTGAAATTCCAGAGAGCAAAGGAAGATATAGGGGAAGTTGCCTAAATAGTCTCCAATAGGCCCTAGAAGCTACTGGCTGGCTTTCTGAAATCCATCACTTTCTGGTAAACATTAAACTTCTATACCACACCCCAGTTCAGCTAGGGAGGGGTTGTGAGCTGTGCCAAAGTGGGGGGTCTGCTCCCACCTCTGTCTCCTGAGGTTAGACCATCCCTTTGGATGTGGAGCCCAAAACCTGCTCCTTTAGTATGGAAGACACTCCCACAGTTTTTCCTGCCAAAAGCAGAGCAGCTTGCTTTCTTCTAAGAGCAGCTGCTGATGATAATGGTTTAATGTAAAATGTAGATTCCCACATCAAGGATTCTCTCTGTTCACATCTGCCTCATTTATAGAATAACTTTTGGCTATGCCTACATTGCATTAGAATATAGTACATGACACCATGTTACAGCAGACATTACAATGTCACATTGTCAGACATTAGCAAGCACTGCAGCCCAGCAGGAGCAGGCTATAGAAACAGCTGGCCCTGAGGATCCAACAGTCACACTGCATACCTGTCTAGAGGGTTTGCTTTAGGCCAGTCCCTGTGGATTGACTGCCTGGGCAGCTGGAGCTGTGCTCCAGGAAAGAGTTTTCCAGGCCAATTCCTTAGTGTGAACCACTTCAGCAACATGTTCATGTCCCCTGTCCCCATGTCTGAAGAGCTCCTTTGGATTACTGAGTAGCTGTTTTGATGTCTGAGTGTCACATTTGATTGCTGATAAAGGTTTCCCTACACATTGATAAAGGAGTTAGATAGGTTATGGGATGAGTTCCAAGAGACTATTTAAGTACTTGATAGGATCAAACACCTACATTCAGAGCTGTGATAAAGAAAACCCCCACCTAGCTGCCACTCAGCCCTCCAGGCACTTAAATTCACTGGGTGCCTTCCACAATGACCTGCAAATTCACCTACAGCTCCTCTTTTCAGTGTTGCTGGAGAGGCCAGGAGAGTGGAGAAGGGTTCTTCCCCCACATCAACCCTAATTCTGTGTGGGGAAGAAGAGAGGAAATGCCAGAGGGAGAAAGTGTGGTGTCAGTTTGGCAGTTCAGGCTCTCTCTCCAGAGGAAGGCCCAGCATGACTTTAAGTTTAGCAATAAGCAGTGGATAAACATCAAAGTAATCTTGGGATCACTAGGGTCAAGCCTCTTCTGCAATGGCCAGTGTCTGAGGACTCTGTCCATTCTGCCTTTGATCCACCTACCATTGTGTGACTGTTAAAAATAATCTTTCTCCAAAGTGCCTTAATTCTTCTCTGATCTCGCTCATCATGTGATCTTTAAAGGTCTTTTCCAACCCAAACTATTTTATGATTCTATGAAATAGATTTATTTCAGGAGCACTGTAATAAAGCTTTGGTTCAGTTAGGGAAATAGAGGTAAAGGTGCTAACAGAAAAACATAGCAGCCCAACTCTGCCAAAGGAGGAGAGTGGATTCAGACTGTCCTGTGACTGGTACCACTTGCTTCTAAGTGCTTTACCAAGCAGGGTTGCTGGGAAGGGCTTAGGTCAATGAGAAAATAAAGCCGAAGTTGCAGAGGGCTGGGCTGAGGAGGGATGGAGGAGGGCATGCAGGGGGGCTGAAGTCAAGGGCTGCTGTGTGCATGGAAGCAGAGTCTTGCAAACACTGCTGCTGTGCTTGGAGGAGGTCAGGGCTCCTGCCTGTTTGACTAGAAGACAAGACAGGGAGGTGGGAGGGGGTGCGGGGAATTCAGAACAGATCTTTTCCAGAGGCTCTGTTTAACTGTTTGGCACCACAGCCAATTTAAGTAATCTCTGCTCCGGGCATAACAAAGGCAAAATCACAAGGTGGGGAGATGCAGCAGTGATGGGCAAGAACAATTAAACCAGCTGCCATCAGAGAAATTGGCTGAGCTACCACAGGGTGATAGCAGTGCCAGAATACTACAAACTGCTGGTCATCAGTGGGTCAGAGATCTGGCAGGGAGACCCCCACTGCAGGAGATGGGTCTGAGGCAGGAGCAAGGACAGGCAGAGAAGGGCTGGGACCATGTGTGCTCTGCAGTTCTGACCAGCCCCAACCAACTTATAGAATCATAGAATGGTTTGGGTTGGAAGGGACCTCTAGAGGTCATCTAGTCCAATCCCCCTGCAGTGGGCAGGGACATCCCCATCTAGATCAGGTTGCCCAGAGCCCTGTCAAGCCTCACCTTGAATGCCTCCAGAGATGGGAACTCAACCACCTCCCTGGGCAACCTGTTCCAGTGTTCCACCACCCTTGTGGTGAGGAACTTCTTCCTAATGTCCAGTTTAAATCTACTCCTCTCCAATTTAAAACCATTGCCCCTTGTCCTTTCACTACAGGCTTTTGCAAACAGGCCCTCTGCAGCCTTCTTGTAAGTGAAACATAGAAAAGCAGCTTAGCTTTTCCCTGCAGAAAGGGTTAACTACCACACCACAAAACACAGCTGCCTCCCTCTCTCAGGCTACAGGATAATGCTTTATCATAGACCAAGAAAAGCTACTCCTCCATTTGATGAAAACATACCTGCCTTAAGGTGTTTTCCAGGTTTAATGGCATTCAGCATAGCACTATCTCAATTTGATCACTCAAAGTGGTGAGACATGATCAGGCACAATCATTAACTGATCTCAGTTCATATTTCCTACATGCTGGGTGATTCATAGCATGCCCTGGATTAAAGTCCATAGCTCAAGTTGCTCCATGAAACCGTTCTGGAGCAGAAGTACCTGTGTCTCCACACCCCGGGACCAGCACAACATGAGGCTGATCCCTTGCTGCTTATCCCTGGGCAGACTGGAGCCTCATCTGGTGAAGTACAGCCCAAGCACACACCTTGCTGAGCTCAAGAAGGCTGCTCCATTAAGTAAAGGTTTAAACAATTGCCATAGCAGGACATGGAGACTGGAGAGGAAGCCATGATGAGGCCACCAGAAACAACACCTACAAAGGCAAACTTCTGTAACACTTCTGCAGAGAGAATAATACAAGCACACCAGTATAGTGAAACAACCATCCCAAAGCCACTTACAGCATGGACACTCACAGAGATGTGCTTGGACATGTAAGATAAAGCATGATCACTATAGCTAGGGGCTTGCACTACACTCACCTCCACTTCAGGCTCCTCTGCTTTCAACAGCATTCCCCTCCACAAGCACATACTCCCACACACTCAAGAGTTGTGTATAGGTTATGTATGAGCAACTGAATTATAGCATCAGTGTCCTGGCTGGGAACGAGGGGTGTGTATAGGTTATATACACCTCAGATAAGTTCTTGCTTGAAAAGTTTTTCAGAAGTACTTGTCCTGCTTAAGATCTCACTAGCATTCACATATAGACTCCCACTTCACTGAGAAAGGTTAAAGTGTTTGCCTTTTATTCAGAAGACCTTGTTCTATGTGCAGTGATACTTTACCATGCCCTTCAAACCAAAGAGTCCCTAATTTCATAACAGCACCATCAGTCTACAATAAAAAAGCAAATTAAACCAAAAAAGTTCCATGATGTGACAGAGCATAAAGAAACAAATATGGCTAATACATTAGAGGAAAACATTTACATGGAGTTATGTATGTTGCAAGAAAACTTGTAGTATGCAATTAAAAGATCAATAAGATTAGCAGGTCTGCTATAGATGTTTCAAGCAAGTCTACTTAGGCTGTATCTATATTGTCATGCTGGTTTTAGGCATGACCTTGCACTGAGGACCTAGCCTCCTCAATTATCCACATTATATGTGCTAGGCTTTCACAGAACTTCTCTACAGCCAGCAGGGCAGAGGCAAATGTGTCAAGATACCTGCCCAGACTCACGCAGTGCTTGCAAAGCTGTGAAGGTGTAGCCTATTGCTGTGTCTTCCCTACAAATACAGGATTACAGGGTTCATCTGCATATACCCGGTTAAGAAAGAAGCCAGTCAGTTGTGCACTATAGCATCTTAAGTAACATTGAATCTTAGATTTTAGAAAAATACTTTAATTTTCAGTTCACAAGTAAAAACTATCACTATTACAAAACATCTGGTAATACTAGAATACCTAGCTTGGGAAGAATTTTGTTCTTATTGCTGTTGCATGTAGTTTTCATGTGTCAGCATGAAGGTATTAATGGATTTCCTGCTTGCCATAGTCAGCTTGTAAGGGTACTCATAGGAAGATAAGCTTTCCTATTAAATCCTCACACAATTTTCACATTTTAGGCTGCCCTGACTTTTTCCAGACATGTGCATAATTGATACCTGACACTGTGCATCAAAGTCTCACCCAACTTAAACTGTTTCATATAACAAATTTCATTGGCAGCCTTTAAACAAAGCATTCACTCCAAGAAGAGTGAACATCAGCACTGACACCACTTTAGCTACTCTTAAACCCTATAACTGTGTTCTGACAGCTATCAGATATTAACTCATTCATTTCATTTTGCTTTGTTTCTTCCTTATTCTCATGGTTGGGGTGATGCTTTGGATTTCCACCTTTAGACCTTCTGAGGAAAAATTTTGTCAGTAAGTAACATAATTCAGCCACATTTAAAAGAATGCAAATGCTGGACACTGCAATCATGAAAATAGTGAACACTGTCTTTTCAGTAGGTCGGGAAACAAAGCAGTCTACTATGTTGGGGCAGGGCCAAGCACTACACTTCATTAAGCGAGGCATTTGGAACCCATCATACATGAAATAGAATGCGTACATGAAGACTGCTTCAAACACCAGTCTGAAGAAGATGCTGCTGGTGTATGTCCACCACAAGGAGCCCTCAATATGAAACCTCTGCTTTTTGATTTCTTCAATGTCCTTGTATTCACATTTCTGGTTTCCTTTTCTGAACTGCCTTTTCTTCTCGTGCCTCCTGTAAGCTACATGCATGGCCACCAGCAATGCAGGCGTGGAAACAAAGATCAGCTGCAGGGCCCACAGTCTGATGTGAGAGATAGGGAAAAAGTGATCATAGCACACATTCTTGCAACCAGGCTGAAGTGTGTTGCAAACAAAATCTTGTTGTTCATCTCCCCAGACTCTCTCTGCAGCCACGACCAGGATCATGATACGGAATATGAACAGGACTGTTAGCCATATCTTCCCAATGCTGGTGGAGTGTTTATTTACACCTCCTAAAACAGTATGCAGAGCTCCCCAATCCATTGTCTTGTTTTAATTGTCTGACCTAAGAGAAGACAAACAAAATTAACATTAATCAAGACAGGAAATAGCAAGCATGTGGCATAAAGGCCACATCACCATTGTTACATATCCATTGGCAGTGGTGACATTTTGTTGATGCAGTGGACTTACCTATAAGCAGTCACAAGTAATAACCCAATCACATACCAGGGAATATTTCATTGATTACACACATGACATCACAGTCATTTGAGTTCTAGGTGTATTTGCCAATTGAAAACAGCTATTAGCCATGTTAAGCAGAAAAAGCAGAGATGAAAACATCCTTAAATTAAAACACTACAATTTCTAGTGCTTTGATAACAGTAACAAAAGAAGATGACATTAGCCAAACATAAGGCAGGTCTTACAAATTCCACAATAGATTGAGGCACTAAGGTGAAGTCTTGGTCATTATCTATCTCACCTTGAGTTCAATGTTTAAAGATTCATCCAAAAAATTACATCTCTCCACTAGCTACAAAGAGATCCCAGGGTAACTATCACATTTCTTCAGTGTCAATGCTTGTCAGGTGATTTCCACCCCACCCAGCACAGACTGTATTACTCTTGGAACAGGGGAGACATTTCAGACACTGACAGAGCGATGAAGACAACATTAGAAGAGTTCAGACAGGCCAGCAGTAGCTTAGAGAGTTTTCAGTAGAAGCATCTAGTTTCCAGTGGGTGAGTTTCAAAGTACTATGACTAACAAATTAAAGGATTTCACCTTTGTTCCCCACATACCTCCCCAGGAACACAACAATTGTCTGGGTTTGCTCAGCTTCCGCAAAAAAGAGCCTTTCACAGAGAACATTCAGAGGCATTGCAGCCCACCTCCCCCCACCCCTCCACTTCAGATGCATTTAAAAAGAGTTAGTCTGCAAGCCACTCAATTCAAGAAACCAGCATTTCTTATGCATGTTATCTGGAACCTTTTACAAGTTCTCACCGATCTCTTTGTTCTGAAATTCCTCACGTAGGTTTATTTCTCAGCTTTGTTAATTCATTTGCATCTCAGAGTATGTCTGTCTGTCTTTGGCATCTACAGCACACGGCACCAATAAACAAAACTCACATTTTCAAGGTTACTAGAGAAGAGCAGCCACGAGCACTGAGGCCATTACACCCATCATGTGACAGAATTTTTAAGACTTTAAATCTGAGCTGGGTCACACTACATGAGAAAGAAAATGAATGCATTTCTTTGCAGTTTTTTGTGTCACACTCCCATTCTGAGTAATGTTGAAAACCTTTCGGCTTTACAGTAAAATTATTGTATATGTGACTTACCGATTATAAATACAGACCGAAGTACACTACAGCTCAGGGAAAATAAGCACATAAAGTTGTTGTAAGAATACAAAGTTTGGGGGGTTTTTTTGAGTGCAATCTCCCTTCACTGGTTCCATAAACTACATTTCCCTCAGCTCATGCTGGTTAGCACTTGTAGGGTTTAACTTCAAGAGGTGAAAACCAAGGGAAGGATCTGAGATTTTCTTTAAATTTAAAACAATCTTTCCCAAGCCTCCTTTAGGATGCATAATCTATGTGGCTATTATCTCTCCATCTGTCTGAAAACAGCCCTGGAAGCAGTTACCTTTCTATCCTGGTAGATTATTCTTCCAAGAAAAAAGTTTATTTTTCATTAGTGTACAGATAGAGAGAATGTCTTTTGTAGGTTAACAGCCTTATGAAGGCACACGAAAGATCTTTTATGTCAGAGGTACTCACAAAACATACCAGCCAGGTTTTCAAATGTTTTCATCCCCTCTTTTGCCATCAGATTTTTCAGACTAGCCTTTCTTTCAGGGTTTGCTTTGCAGATTATTGTATGTTAACAGTTACAACTTTATTAGTGATTTTATTAGTGTTCTGTTACTATTAAACACACATTGCAATTACTGTATTTATAAAATGATGATGATGATTGACAACCAAGTATTAAGACTAGAAGTACTGGCACCATGTAAACTGTGGTATTACATACATCATCCACCTATCTTTTAATTCCACCAGACTCCTTGCTGAGAAGGAATTCATTGTTCCTTCTTCTCCCTGTCTGTCAGCCATCTCCCTACAGTGTGAAAGGCTGAGAAGCAGACCCTGTGCATCCCCTGCCCAGAAGCCTTTTGTTTCTTGTGCTTCACCTCTCACTGTACACCAATACTGCTGCCTTTGTCACCACAGCTTCACAAGGGTTTGTTTCCACAGGCAATTACTTCTCCCTGTGCAGAAGGGGACTCAATATGGGCGTAGTTAAGGGGTACCTTGTCTTAAGCAGCAAAGTTAGCTCAAGACACTTCCCCACCACTGTTTGCTCCTGAAATCACACTGCAGTTCATCTTCTGCAGCTTTGTGGGGGGGAGCATTATAAACCAGCTGGCTTGTTATTCACAAAACACTAGTATGTTTTGTTTGGCTAAATGGATTGGGTTAAAAAAACCAAACAATCTGCTGTACAGCACAGACACACAAAAAGCATCTGAAAAGCACAACTGCTTTTAAATAAAAAGCTGCAAACTGCAAAGCATGGGTAAGAACTAACAGTCAGTGGCCAAGAGGGTTTGGCACAGCTTTATTGTTGAGGACATTGTGAAACTATATTCTTCATCTGACGTGCTTCATGTCCTTTGAGAGCATATTGTGCTTGCTAAGCTAAAATATGATGCTTCAGTTCTAGCAAAAGCATGTCTGTACCTGGATTGATGCAGAAAAAGCCACCACACTTTGGAGAAGCAGCCTTTCCCTGGAGCCTCCTAGTGGCATTTTTCTTCTCTCCATCCCCCCAAAACCTTTTGTCTTTCCTATCTGCCCAAACCCTTCCCTCTTCACCATTTCCACCTAACTCTCCAAATCCTCCAACTCTTAAGCTCCTCCTGACACCATCACCTATTCTTCCTGCTGCTTGCCGAGCCTACTCACCAGCCTTTGCCCTATCTTGCTCTACCCTCATGGCCTCTCAGGCTTGTTTTTATGCTGGTGGAAAGCATTCCAGAGAGTGATACAGGCACTGATCAGATACCAGGAAAGTCTATCTTGTCTCTGAAGGGTGGCACAGTTCAGATTGTAGAGCCATATTCAGACAGCCTCAATTACCAGCCCCAGCCCATCCTACTAGCTGGCTTTAAACAGCTCTCATCGATGCAATGTAGAGCATCTAATGAAGGCAATTCAGGGACTGGTTAAGTCCCCACCTCTCTGCAGTGAGCAGACACAGTGACACAAGCAGAGCCAGGTAACCAGGGATGGCCCTTCACACTAGTAAGATACAGTGATCTGCACTGAGAGTTAAACAAAGTCAGGGTTAATTGTACTTACTTACTCAAACCCTAGGATGTTGACTCATGATCATAGGTTAACTTTCTTACAGATACTCACTTTTAAGACCTTTCAACTAGCAAGTAAAATATTACTTGTCTTATATTAACTGTCTTGCTGACCAAAAGAAAGCAGAAAAGTTACACCCCTTTAATGGAAAGAGCCAGTCCAGATATTATTTCTACATCAGCAAATCCATCTGAGTGCCTACAGAAATAATATCTAGACAGTCAAGGACTTACCTGCTTTGCTTGTCTCAGAAGTACAGTACAAGTATAAGTTAAGGACATGAAAGCTTAAACAAAGTTTGGGGGAAAAAGGTAAAGTAGGAACAAGGATGAGGATTGATTATAAAGGAAGAAGCAAAGATAGCTTAAGTCATAAGGTTGAGTAACTGAACATTTAGAACCCATTCTAACATGGGAGTATATTGTCTTTATGCATTAAGTATTCCTTTAAAAAAATGCAACTGGGCATAAAAATAAACCTTTCCAAATCTCTGCAATTCACAACACTGAGGACAATTATCATTGAACTCCTGTGAGTACAGCTCCTTAACAGATGCTTCTTTTACTCTGTTAAAGAGAGTTCTACAGGGAAATTACTAGTCCTTGCTTAAATCCATAGCATTAGATTAAATTAAATGCACACAATTAGAATACAGTGATGGTAAAATCTACAGAAGATACATTACTTTCACATACAGTGCATGATGCTTGTGCTACAGGATATTACTAAGCAAAAAAGTAGCCTTTTTCAAATATAGTATTTGCTAATGCTATAGGAACATCTGGAAGTACCATTGAAGAGGTCCACAGTATGCTAACTAATGCATAAATTCAGAGTAAGATTATACCCTTCTCCCTACAGCTACAAATTGGATACCAATTTACTTATTCTACTAGAATTACACAGAAATGCCAGGGAGTGCTCACAATGCCTCCACTCCTGCCAGAGTGTACCAAAAGTTACCAGTTTGGTGTGACACTCCACTTGCAGTAGTGCCTCCAGATACCAATACAAGATTAGCAATCTGCCAAGGCTTAAGGCACTTTATCCCATGTGGGAATACATTAACTAAGATAATCCAAGCAAAAAAAGCACTGGTCCCAGTGTCTCTCCTCACCCTCCAAGCTGGGGGCAAATATAACTCAGATGCTTGGGAATGGCAGTTCTAATGCAGAATTTTTACATAAAAAAGCTTCTAAACATCTAAAGTACATCAGACCCAAGAGCATTACTAAAATTATGTTATGACCCAGCTTTACAGAGCAAGTATTGATGCAAAGGCTCTGCTGATAAAGCTTTCCCTTCAGGTCTTAAGCTAAGCAGTTATGCTGGGAGCCCTGGCTTGTCTAGGGGTTGACACTAGCATCAAGTTGTCTTAGTGCTGCATATGCTGCTTGATCCACACAAATCTGGGTTTCAGTTGTTTTGTACTGGCATATCTTCACTCTGCTAACCCAGGGTCTAGTTTATTGCTTAGCACTTAAGTGCTTGCTGTTTTGCTTATGTCTAGATTGTTATTCCTGTTGCTGAGTTCTGATACTGTACCACAAGAACAGCAGCACTGCCAGCATCAAACCAAAGCAGCTTCTAACACATACAGATCAACATCTTCCAAATACAGCATCCTTTTATTTCACCAAGAAAGGCTGGTGCACAGGCTACAGCAATTACTTACTAACTCGCTCAGACCTCCTACTGAATTGTCAGCCTGCCCCACACCTCAGTGTCCCAGACATTCAGTTTGGGATAACAATCTCAGTCTCACAGGGCTGTTCTGAAATGCTTTACCACAACTACAGACTTCACAGACTTGTACTTTGTTATCAGTGGACCAGGACAGGCAAGTACCAGTTCAAAGCTGGAAGTGCAGTGCTTGAATTCCATCATCCAGGATGTTCCTGCTACCTAAAAAAGAATACATCTCCCTACATTGCTATAGCCTTAATGCAGACTTCAAACTGTAAGAAGATGGAACTTTGAATTCAGACTTCAGAAACCAAAACCCTTTATCAGTTACAGGCAGCTGCCAGCTATTTTTACAGCCACATATTAAAAACTTCAAGGAGCATGTGGCTGGAACGCTCTGAAATATCAACAACTCTACTTCTTTTCTAAAAAGGTGAATAAAGATCAAAAGAGCAGTCTAACAATCACAAAACCCTGTGCAATTCTCTCTAGTACCTCTTAAACTTTGTTCTGAGCACCTATCTCCAGATCAGAGTGGAAACTGGAGAACAGAAGAGCTATGACAGAAGGATTACAGGATATCTGATTTGACACAAGAACAAGCAAAGACTAATCAGGAACAGGAAACCTCTAAGAGTTGCAGGTCTGAACACTGCAAGCATTGTACTTTTCTTCTAGTCAAGTTTATGAAAACATGAGGCATTCTTTGCTCTAATTAAATCCAATGTTGAGCCCAGATATGTCCTTTAACACAACAGATCAGGGCTCAGGATGTATGCAGTTAAACGTTAAAAACACATGCTAGTTAAATATCAACAGCATTAAGGATTCAGGTCTACCCATGATGATTTCCTTATGACTGTCACATATTCATGCTCCTGCACAAGTTTTAAGTCATTTTCCATGCCTGTTTGGAAACACCCATAGCTTCCTTACTAGCCTACAACTGTAAATGGAGGTTTACCATCCTTCAGAACATCCCTGCACAGAAGTTACAGTTACTCCACTAGTAGAAAACAGGAAATCAGAAGTGCCAGTCACACTTGAAGGCATAACAAGACAGCACAAGTCCTATTAGAATTTGTCCCTGTAATCCACTTACTCCCTATAAATCTTTCCTTCAAAATGTGCTTTTACTTTATCACTCACAGTCAGATTCCTGGGGACTAGGTCTTCACTGATATGTCTTATTTCCCACATAAATGAAGTTTTATACACACTGTGCCCTGTTCCCAGTCATGAAAATGGCAACTTTAGTTATGACATTTTTATGTTTGGGGTTTTCTTCCATGCCTGTTATTTAATTTCTATTTCCTTCTCCCCTCAGACTAAGGCAAACATCCACAAGCCATCTACAAATCTGTCCACTTCAATGTAACATTTCCTATGAAACTGGCAAGCTATTGCCTCTTTCACACACAGAACTTGTCACCTCTTTGAAATACCTAATTAAATTTATAAACACTACAATTTTACACTGCAGCACAGCTTTTCCTTGAGTGTATATTTTGTTACTATTTCCACGAAATGACAGAAAAAAAGCAACTTTACCCTTTAAAAAAAAAATCTATTACAGGAAGAAACCTTTGTATGAGATAAAGAATAGAACTAGTTTTCAGCTTTCTTTTATCAACCAATAGATGTGTTTCTTTTTCCACATTCCTTCTGTTGACAGCATGTTATCTCTCCTCACATATCACCACTTCCAAGTTTTTCCTTACACAAATTAGGGGATAGCCAGGCAATAGTCACAGTTCCAGAAAACTCATCAGTCATTATTAAGTAACAATTGAAAGCAGTGAGGAACAGAACAAGGAAAGATGTCAAGAGAAAAGAAAATATATTAAGATTACACTCCTGCTTCTGTTTAGTGCAGCTTCTGGGAACACTGAAACATTCACATGGTCCCAGATAAACTTCTAAATCATCCTCTTTACACACAGATACTAACTGAGCTTATACAAAGACTGCTATTAAGAACTTATATCTCAAAGTGCTGCTATTTTTCCAGCTGCTAAGCTAGTCTGTTTTACCTTTTTCACCATACAATTACTCATTACTTTTTGCACAAATCAGATGAGGTTGCCCAAGTAATCCACTTGGGTTATGCTTGAAGGGATGCAAAACAGCAACACAGTCCAAGGGCCAAGTTTCAAAAAGCTGTCCCTGTCAGGACCAAACCAATTCCTCCAGAGAAATATTTTAATTCATGTCTTTTTATTGTTCCATTCTTAAGCTCTGGGATACATAGCCCTTCTACCAATTATGAGATTGACAGTTGTGAGGACTGAAGTTCTCAGAAACCCTGACACATGCAGTAGAAGTACAACCTCATGGCTCTGCAAATATGTTGGAAATCTCACCTGGAAAACCATAGAATGTTTTAGGTTGGAAGACACCTTTAAAAGGTATTGAATCCAAAGCCCCTGTAGTGAGTAGGGTCATCTTTAACTAGATCAGGTTGCTCAGATCCCCATCCAGGGAGGGGGCTTTGACCATGTCTCTGGGCAACCCATTGCAGTGTTTCACCACTCTCACTGCAAAAAGCTTTTTCCTTATAGCTTGTCTAAATCGACCCTTTTTTAGTTTAAAACCATTACCCCTTGTTCTGTCACAACAGGTCCTGCTAAAAAGATTGTCCACATCTTTCTTACAGGCCTCCTTTAAGCACTGAAAGGGTGCAATAAGGTCTCCTCAGAGTCTTCTCCAGGCTGAACAATGCCTACTGTCCCAGCCTTTCTTCAAAGGAAAGATATTCCAGCCCTCTAATCATAAATGTGGCCCTCCTCTGTACCTGCTCCAGCAGATCCATGATTTTCCAGGTGGAATCCCACCAGAGCAGAGCAGAATGGGAGAATCGCCTCCTTAAGCCTGCTGGCTACACACTTCAATGTCTAGTTGACACATGAAGCTGCCTTCTCCTTCCAGGCTGAGGCTTGGCCCACCACTGCTTTGTCCTATAAACCAAACCTAACAGTCACGAACATCCTTCTGCCTGCTGCCCTTCTTATTGGGCTCTTCAAGGTTAAATATTTGGCAAGCAGCATTTTTAGGGTGAACAGTGGAGAGCAAGAGATACTAGAAACCAGACAGAACTTCTTTAACAAAATCAAGGATGAAAATATATTTTATTCTGCTCTCAGCTCCGTGCACTCATGTACATTTTGGTAATCTTGGCCTAAAGCCTCATATCATTTCACTAGCCACACACAGCAAATCTCATTAATGATCAAAGTCACAAAAACTGGGTTTAAAAGAGCGTTCTTAAGATGAAAGGCGACTTCTTGCTTTCAGCCCCTTGCCAGTTCTCCTAGTGTATTTCCAGACTACATAATGAAACCTAATGGAGTACAAGACAAGGAAATTAGTTCTTTTGTTGTGGTGGGAGGGAAGGAAAGACAGACAGACTGGAAAAGTAACATCCAATCTAGGAAAGCTCAGTAACAGGAAAAACAGCCATTCCCAGAGCACCATGGAACATGGTCAGCTTCCAG
The DNA here is from genome assembly GCA_013396975.1 of Bucco capensis. Taxonomy (NCBI): domain Eukaryota; kingdom Metazoa; phylum Chordata; class Aves; order Piciformes; family Bucconidae; genus Bucco; species Bucco capensis. Next base: position 399,307 of record VWZO01013264.1, read on the forward strand.
CCACTGCTGTCAGCTAAGCAAGCATTCCTGCCCTTACTCCAAAGTGTCCCTTGGGTTTTATTTATAAGCTTGAATATTCATTCCTTGTGTGATCTTATCCAGCCCTGATACTCAGAAATACATTTATTTCTGACTCACACGTCTCATTTCCTATTCCCCCTGTAATTCTGAGGAATGTTTCCAGTGTGTGATCAGATGCTCACAGGACCTGTCAGTTTTACTGATGCAAGCTGTTTACCTTCATGCAGCTCTCTTAACGTCTATAGGCGTGCCACAAATTACCTGTAATTGCAGATGCCTTGGTGCTTTAGCTGGTCAGGTACTTCACATAACGTGCTTACGACAAGCTGTTGGGACAATATGAATTAAAAAAGGGGGAAAACTGTTAGGTGTTTAAAGTAAAATTAAATGCGACAAGAGTATTCCAAACTACAACTGGTCACGAGGTTCAAGCACTCCCCCTCATGCTTAGGCTTGGGAAGCGAAGCCGAACGCTCCCAGGCCGAGGAGGGGTAAATCCGGTCAGGCACAGAGAGCAGCACACACGGCGCCCCTCCATCGGCCCCGGGCAGCTTCCGAGCGCGGCTCCCGCTCCCGCCCCGCGCCGGGCAGTGCAGCCAAAGCTCCCAGCTCCGCTGTGGAGGGCCCCGGCACCGCTCTGGGGCGCAACAAGTGTGACGGCAGCAGCAGATAGGAATGGCAGAGCCCGACCAGCCCCACCGCATCCCGCACCCTACACCCCTCACCCCTTCCACCGCCGCTGGGCCCTCACCTCACAGTGGGTGTGTAGCAGCGGCCTCCCCCACCGCCAGCCCGGCCCTGTCCTGTTCCACTGTCAGCTTGCCTCCTCCCGCCGCACTACTTACCTGCCTCAGCAATGCCCACAGTCGCAGGGGGAAGGCTAGCCCCGCCGGGAGTCCCGGAACCAGGCACCGCGGGCGGGCGGCGGGGCTTAATGTGGATCCAGCGGTGCTTGAAGGAGCAGCCAGTTCCAGCTTCACCGCCCCACAGCTTTAAGGACCCTCCCCGTTCACCTGCCGCCGCTTTTAACCCGCCCCTTAGCCGCCTCCGCCCGTCCCCAGCACCTCCGGTCGCCTGCAGAGGCGGTGAGGAACCTAGGGCGGAGCCAGGCACCCATCCGCGCTGCTGTGGCCCGGGGAGGGGGTTTTACGAGGAACAGAGCTTAGAACATGAGGGGAAAACAGCCAAAATGACTGACAGGACAGTTGAATGAAGCATGGAAGAGCGAGCGGGAGGGTTTGTACAGCTTCTGGGGGTGACGTGGGGTGGCCTCTTCCTGCCGCCCCGTGACTGGTTTGAGGTTGCAGAGGGAGAGCAAGAAAGGGAAAGAAAGATATGTCTTTTTGTTGTTGTTGTTGTTTCAGGGGAGATGCCTGTTTATTTAAGATAATAGGGTCGTATTTCCATCTTGTCAAATCCAGGAATTCAGAAGGGCCTTGGAACAGAAAAACACTAGGCTTTTTCTCCTGGAAATCACAACGGATTTACTGGCCAGACACAGAAGGTAGAGTCAGTAGTTTCTGGCTCTTTGAGGTTTGTTTTCAAGCGCAATTGAAATGCTACAGCAGTGCCCTGCAAACTCACAGGCTTTCATGGAGCTGCAGTTATTTGTCAGTGCAAAGAGCTATTCTGGAAAGTTTTCTGTTTCTAAGGAATACAGTTGCTGAGGTAACAGTCTACTTTGGGTTCAAAAATCCTTGCCCCAAACTGTTTTCTCTTTCTTGCACACACACACATTAAAGTAAATACATGGGTTTTAATCCTCTTAACTAAATTTCCAAAGAAAACATACAGCACAACTTCCACACCACCACATTTGCTTAGGCTTTGGGTTTTGGGTGAAAAACGCATGTGTTTGCACTTGTTTGGAGAATAAGGGCTTGAATGGTTTCCAGCTAAATTCTTCTGCCCTTTATGTCTGCTTCCTAGAATAAAAATGAGCCCAGGGAAAATCTTTTGCAAAAGTCAGTGGCTTAATTGATCTCATGCTTGGGAAGAAGAGGTAGGAATTTCTAGCTAAAGCAACTCAATCTTATACTTGAAAGATAAGAAATGGTCATCAACTGTGGCTTAAACATTAGCCTCTGTGTCTGTGATGCTTATCTTTCCTCCACCACCCCTTCTTACCCTTGCACATAGATTCATGAACCTACTTAGGACCATAGGAAATTTCATGTTGGAAGGCCTTTAGCCCAATCTGCTGGTCAAAGCTGAGTCAGCTCTTATGTCAAACCATTCAACAGTTGTAGCCCATCTATGGGAGTCCCAGCACTCCGCTGCAGCAACTGTAGGATGAGGCCCAAGGTATATGATGCTATGCTGAGCTAGTCAAGCAATAAATACCTGAGGCCTGAGTATTCTTGTGTTCCCTGACTTCTCTGGGAGTTGTGTGTTCAGGTGATGTTCAAGGTTCATTCATGTGTGTGGTGTGGATGAGGAAGGGAGGTGGCTCTGGACCTGGCCATGTGTCTGCACTTTGCAGAAGGGGAAGCCCATCTCCTAATGTAAGATAAGCTCCAGTGTAACCCTCATCACTCAGTGGCCAAATGACACCAGGCATCTGTATTCCTGGGAACAGATTCACGGTGTGTTGCCCCTCCTTCCTCTGGCTCTCTTTTTTATTTACTGATGTCAATGTTTTCTTGAAGAGAGGATCTCACTGTCTACAAAGACACTTTTTTATTCCCCTTCAGTCTTCACTCATCCTACACTGTGTGTCTGATGGGCTTCAGTTGCAGTGAATTAACCTGTCTCTGTGTTGCTCTTCATTCATCTAAAAGCCATCATACTCTTACAGCGTATTTGTCCAGACCTTTCTGGTTTTCATATGCTAGACTCCATTGATTTAAAATTCCTAAGAACCTTGGAAGATGCTTTGGGAGAGCTGAGGCTTTAGATTTTTTTTTTTTAAATCAGCCACAAAAGTTTCTCTTTCTGTTTCCTTCAGATACAAATTAATTTCAGTTTCTTTTGCATACAGGCTCCTGAACCTGAGCGCAATGCTCTGAGAGAGACATGGCATGGTAGGCAGGGCAGAATGCACAGCTTCTGCAAACCTAGTTAATGCAACAGTTACATTCCTGCTTCTCTAACATTCATTTTCTTGCCTATGTCACAGAATCAAAGAATGGAAGGGGTTGGAAGGGACCTCTGGAGATCCTCTAGCTCAACCCACCAGCTAAAGCATCTTTTTAGGTCCTTCTGTTGTTGGCTTCATCTCATTTGCTTGATGTACAAAGTCCATCTGGCTTCACAGATACTTGCAATCCCTCTTGCACGACTAGTACAGGAAGGTGTGACACCCAGCCCTGTTCTCATGCAAGCTGGTGCCAAACCTTTCATAAAATGCCATGAGAACAGGACTGGACTGCAGACTCTTCGTTCCTTTATCCGTGACAGTAATTAAAATAACATTAAAATTAGCTGTAGAATTAGCAGGTGTCAGACTCTTCTTGACATCTTCCATCTTCTGCATTTGGTAAGGCATCTTTCCAATAGTGCTTCCATTCACTGAGCTGATACATGCACAATATGGATGCTTGAGGCTTTTCATAGTGTGGAGCACAGGTTAATAGAGAGAGAAATGGGACAGCCTTTCCATGTGCAAACCACCCTTCCATTTGTATTTGCAAAGCACCCAGTGACAAGAACAATAGCTGCATAGATGGTTAAAGTATTTACAGCTTTTTACCTTTATTTGGTGAGAAATATTTTGTCCTTTTCGAAGACATTAATGACTGTCTCAAGTGGTTCCCTTTCTCAGCCCCACCCTGCACTTCAGGGACTTCAACAAGCACTTTGCACTTCCTTCAGAAATTGCAAATGAAACCACATCTGTGCAGAAGACTTCAGTACTGGGTTATCAGAGGTTCTCATTGGTATCACTGCATTGATGCAATTATCCTGGTGTCAGTATGCTCTAATAAAGACAAGGACAGAGATAACAAACCCAAAAGTTTTACAAGATTATTTATGCAAACAGTTTTATCTCAAACTGAGAAACGAACTAAAAACCAGAGGTAACCATTTTGATGCACTTGCATGCAGGGAAGAGTTATTGCCTGCTGCATGCTGCCACACCTTGTTACCTGGGAATGGTTGTGCCACTTTCCACAGTATTCAGGCACAACCTCAGAGCTTGGGCTAGGGCATGAGGTGCTGCTTCTCTGCACAGTGCATTGTAAGATACTCATCATGATGCAGTCAGGAAAGGCAGTACTGGCTACACACTGGGAGGTAGCTGAGGTCTTTTTTTCCCTACATATTGAAACCTGAAAACTTTTCTCACTTCATCTTGTAGTTTGCCTTCCTCTCCATTTCAAATTGCAGAGCTGTGGTGAAGGATGAGATGTTTCTCTGGATTGCCCTGATGGAAGTCAAGATCCCTGGGTGCATGTTTGGAGCTCATCTCATACTAAACAGTGGCAGCAACAGCAGGTTTTCCCTTTCCACCACAGCATCCTTCTGTCTTTCCTTAGTAATGTCTATGCCAGATGATTTTTATAAACAAGGAACATCTACTAATATCCCAACCCTCAGTTAACATTAGTGCAGTAACCTGAAAAGGCCAAATCCTACACACATTACCTTAGATATATGCATACAAAAAGCTCCATTCCTCCCATGCCTATTACCAATACCACCTGCAAATGTCACCATACTGTGTTCAAGTTAAATCATGTTAACTATCTTCTCTGACTCTAGGTAGGGATGGTTGAATACCCCTAATGAGAGTTGGGATTATTCAGTCTGGAGAAGAAAAGGCTCCCAGGAGACCTTCTTGTGGCTGTGTATGAAATGGATTTGGCAACCATTGGCAGCTTAACCAAAATGGGCACTTAATAATGCATAGAAGTGACTCAGAGTTTGATGCTGTCTTTTAATTTAGAATTGATGCATGTATAGATTACTTGGCACATTTGCAGAAGGAGTACTCATAGAATACAGATGTGATTAGAGCAGGATTTTTGGTGTCAAGCCAAAAGTCACACTACAGAAAGGTCTTAAATGCAAATCTAACAGAATAATTGAAATGCAGAAATGAAAACAGGAGAGTCAATCAGTGTGAATAGCATGACTCATAGAATTGTCAGGGTTGGAAGGGAGCTGCCAGCTCCTCTATCCCAAGCCCTGTGCCTGCCATGGGCAGGGACACCTGGCACTAGAGCAGCTTGCTCCCAGCCCCAGCCAGCCTGGCCTGCAACACTGTCAGGGCTGGGGCTGCCACCACCTCTCTGGGCAACCTGGCACAGTGGCTCAGCACCCTCCTGGGGAACAACTTGTGCCTAACAGCCAACCTCAATCTGCCCTCCTCAAGCTTGAGTCCATTCCCCTAGTCCTAGCACTACCTGACATCCTAACAAGTCCCTCCCCAGCCCTCTTGGAGCCCCTGCAGATCCTGGAATGCCACACTAAGGTGTCCTCAGAGCCTTCTCTTCTCCAGACTCAAATGACTTAAATGAAACAGAGCAAATCCAGTAACAGTAGTTGTTTTCAATTAGGGCAGATGAAGGCTTCAGCTCTTGAGAAACCAATGGTCTCCTGCACAGAGACCACTGTAAACTGGGGATTTTGGAGAGTAGGATCTATCCATGCTTATGCACCTCCCTATTCTGATGTTTCCTCAGTCTCCCTGCAAAATAGGGAGCTGTAGAGAGCAAACTCTTTGATAGGCTGTTTCCCTGTGCCACAGGGCTAATGCATTACCCCAAGGTGCTTAGGATATTAGAAGGAAGCCAGGGTGCCTAGGAAGGCTTTTAACTCCTCATAACCATAAACATTTCCGTTCACTTCCAGAATCCTCCTTCCCTCAGAGGAAATTGCTAAAACTGCTGATTGTTTCTCTTTTACCAGTGGATGTGAGTGCAAGTCTGTTATTACTGGCACTCCTTTTCCATGGATGCATTTTTCTAGGTTTACTAGGCTCTAGTAAATTCTGGATTTTTAAAAGGGAAACCTGAGACTTTCTTGTTAAAGCCTCCTGTATTTTATGTGAGCAGAGGAGTTCTTTCTATTCCAGCACATTTTCCATTATCAGGGTCTTAAGCATCAAAGACTCATTCTTTACCTGATACTTTGTGTACAAGTCTGTCCTGTCTTCAACCATAAAATAACTGCACCAATAAGAAAATAAAAGTCACTGCCTATCTATGAAATAAAATGATACAGTAAACTAACACAAGCAGAGAACAAGGTAGAGGTAAATAACTGCTCTTTCCCTGCCTTCGTGAGAGATGAGTCCTGTGCATAAAATCCAAATGAAACCAGGAAGGAGAGCTGTGGGGCATGGATGTCTGAACATTCTGTTCAAGTGCTTCTCTGATGTTTCCCAGTATGACCCATACCCTTCCAGGACCAACCTTCTCTAGCTGCCTGAGTCCTAGGCTGCTGCCACCACCTGAGGGTCTCACCTCCAGGAGAGACCCTGTCCTGTCCTGGGATGTACAGCCATGGCTCACACAGCCAATTGCTGGGTCAGTGACAGGACTGATATTGGTGTCTCCAAAGCCTATGTGACCTCTGGACTCTGCCACAAGCTGAGCAGAGGTGGTATTTTCTCATCTTGCTGCTTTGCTGCCTGCAGACTTGTTCTGTCAGACAGTGCCCAAGCCCTGCCCTTCCACTTCTACTATTCCCTAAAGGAGCCTATTCTGTTTTCCTTTTCTTCTATTCTTTCTAAATATTTGTCCTGAAAAGAACTTTTCTGAAGCGGATACAATCCAGATAAAGTCCAGACTCTGAGCCATCAGAATTTCCCCCATCTCTGAGGGCTCTCAAGGCTCTTCTTGTGCTAAGCACTATGCCTCTGAGCTCATCTCATCAGTGTAAAGTTCATGGAGGAGAGCGAATCAGAGCAGCTCACGTTTTGCACGTCTCCATGGCTTTGTCATGACAAATGTCACCTTCCACCTGTCAACACCATTGTGAATGTGTAGAAGGTCTTCCAAACCCTCTTGGGAAATCACATATCCACTTGCCTTTCCTGCTCAGTTTTCCAGCCTAACCCCAGAGAACAAGGGCTCCTGAGGCTTTTCCTTGGGGCACCCTCTGGCATGCGGCAGAAGTCTTCAGAAGGAAAACTTTGCATAAGCTACTTAAGTCTCATCTTGATCCAACTCCTTCCCCCTCTGCAAAGTCAGGGTGATGTTTTCACCTTGGCATTGGCTGGCTAGGGGCTGGTGATACAGCTGGGCATGTACCTACTTGCTTTCAGGCTGCTCTGGGCTGCTCACAGCTCTCTTCCACAGCTCTTGTTCTACAGATTGCAATCTCCCAGGGTAAAAAACCCTAGTACAGAGGAGGATAGATGTTGTCAGCCATCCCCAAAGAGTTTGATAGATGGTCACAAAGCTGCTCTGCCTGAAGTCATAGCTGCAGGAGTAGCCAAACTCTTGTTTTCTCATACAAGAACTGAAGGGTCCTCACTGAAGGGACCTGAACAAGGAGTGTTCCTTGGCTGAATGGGCTTCTTCTGCAGGTGAATGGTGTTTGAGGCTGGTCAGCTTCATCTCAGTGTGTGGTAAAGCTTCCTCTCAGTAATCTGCACTGAGATATCCTATGCATTATAGTCAGGACAACATCCCGTAAGTGGAAACTCTGGGAAAGAATCACTGGATGTTTACTGAAGAACAGTGAAAATGAAGAAATGTTACCCAGAACTGGACTTCCAGCTTCCTCAGCTCATCACAGTCCAAGATAACTTGAGGTCTTCTCCTTAGCATTAGCAGAAACTAAACATAGGAGAGATGAAGGAAACAAATATCTTAAAAACCAAATTACCATTCAAACCAGAAGGCAAATAATATATATTGAATGAGATAAATCTCATAAAAGTGCCAAAGTGCAAGAGAAGAGCCCATTATTATTCCAACAAACATCAGTACATATCTCAAACAATGTTGAGTTTCCATATCCAGTTCTTTTCTTCTCCCTTGTTTCTTTCTTCTCCATTTTCCCCTCTTAATTTAACTTCAGTAAATATTTCTTCCTGTTGCTCGGATAACCGTGCCTGATTGAAGCATAACTGATGATGAAAGACTAGCTGCGGGATACTGGAGCGCATACACCACAGGGGTGTGGACATAAAACCCTGAAGTATGCCAGCAGTGTGATCAGAGTTGTTATACCTGTAGGTTAAGTCTAGATAAGAACTTGCTTGCTAGCTGCACAGGGGATTAGATCAAACTGAATCCTTTATGATTGTTAAAAAACCCACCACGACTGTTGGCTTGAGATGGGGCAAAGCATCTATTTGATGTGATATAATATACATTAAGGTCTTTGAATGATTTAACTGGAGTGCTGGGTCCTGGTCTGGGCACAGTCCTTGCAGACCTGAAAAAAGTGAGGAGCATTCAAGGAGCACAAAAGTTAGGAGAAATACAGACCAAGGGATGCACAAGGAAAAACTGGGGAACTTGGTTCATTTAGCTCAAGACAAGAATACTAGGAACAAAGAGAGAAACTATCCTCTTCACACAGAAAACCTGATTAAGGAGATGATAATTTTTTAATATCTGCAAAGATACAGATATGAAGAAATCAGTTTTCCTTCTGCAACAAAGAGTGATCTGATTGGCTACTAGGGAACATTTCCAAGATGTACAAAGCTGTGAGGAAAGGCTGGAAAACCCTGTCCAGAGAGGTTTTTCAGGAGTCCTTAGGCAAAACACCTCATGGTGTTACCCCACATGGAGGGTGCCTGCAGGCAGGGGTCCAACAGGGCTCCCTGGCAGGCAGGGAGTGCCTCAGTACATAAGGGGCACCCAGCAATCCTGCTGGACTCCTTCCTGGTTTACATTTCATTACCTGAAAAGTGGCATTAAGTATTCTTGGCAAGAGTCATAACTTGGCTTTAACAAGCCTTTGATAAGATCCATAAAGCTAAACATGGATTACTGCTCTATAAGAAAGTGTTGAACACCAAGTATGCCCCACTTTCTGTGAGCTAAGCTGTGTTCATTCTCTAAGCACAATTCAGAACACATCTGGAGCCAACTGTCTCCATCTACTTACAGACACTGCTAAATGAAATACTGTTTTAATTTTGCTGAGCCAGGCAGAGATAATACCCCCAGGAAACAGTTTAAGTGTGTGAAAAATAAAAATGACAGCCCAGGTTGCTAAGTGATAATGATTTGCAGAACACAAATACTTAAACAAAGGAAGTGATTAATTCAGGTCATTCTTTACATATCACCTCTCTAATCTTTCCAGTTGTATCCCAGTATGTACCTTTATTTGTCAATTCTTTTCATCTCTGGGACCTCTTCAAATTTATGTCTCTAATTAACCCAGCCTTCTGCCTGCTGCAGCCATCCTCACTCTGTGGAATAACTAATACTTGTTACCCTTTGACACAAAAGAAAGGGTCAAAGAATGGTTCCATCTACCAGGGTCTATTCAACACAGGTGGCTGAGCCACATCTTCATTTGCCATCATCCATGGAGGAGTTAGTGGTGCAGAGTCCATCTCCTGTGAACATGGCATCTACCTGTTCATTAACTCCTGCCTTTGCACAGCAATGTTTTGCCCTGTGCCTTTGATGAAAACCCTGGAGATGAGAGGCTGTAAATTCAAGCTGGCAAAAATGATGTTTGTGGGGTGGTGGAGAGTGTTGTCACTACTTTAAATACGACTGCTGTTTACACTGTTACCTGCAGTGACCAAGGAACAACATTCAGATCATCCACAAGAATACTTCTTCCAGTCCCAAAATGCCAAATCTTTGCTCATGAAAATGGGAATGAGCACAGGAGCTCCACACCTACTTGAGTGCCATTAGCACTTGTCCTCAAACAGTGAGGTTTGCCAGTTTCTTGGAAAAAAAACAACCAATTATCTTCATATAATTGGTTTGGGTTTAGTTTTTGAAGACTTTTTTAAATGGCAATGTTGTCATGTAAGTGTCTGTATGATTTATTGCTTTCCCTGTAAGGTGCTGCATCCTGAAGCAGATGCCTCCTGCAGGGAATGAGTACAAGCACCCCACAGCATCCCCAGCTCCTTGCCCGGCTGTTGGAAGAGAGCAGCTCTTCCTTTCTCACTGCTGCCTTTGAACTGAAGTGAATCAGCTCCTTTCATCCAGGCTTCTTTTGATACTGACTCCTATCATATGCCTCCACAAAATCAGGAAAGTGCAGTAAATCCTGCCACTTGGTACCTCTTTGCACTCTGCCTGATATGGGAGATTTTCCCTGATGTTCCAGTGGCCTTTCCCCACTAGCTGTACAGCCAAGTCCTGCTCTGGGGCTCTTTCCCTCCTCTGTTCCCTCCTGTGTCACAGCTTCAGTGCTGACACCAGTCCCTCCCGACAAGCTTCCTGCTTGTTTCATCATGCCAGTGCTTACATTGGGATGGCCTGTACAGTGTGGACCTTCATCCAAGTGTTCCTTCCACACTCCCTGCACTTTCAGTGTTTGTTCTGATATGACTAATGTTACTGGCCTACATTCTTCTGTCTTGACTTTATTTCCCATTTCCTTCCTGACTTCCCTTTACCATGAGTATGAACTTTTGGTGATTTCTCCATTAGTTTGTGCAATGGTGATGGCTCAGCAGCCTTGGCTTATTCATACCTTTCTGGGAGTGATTTTATTTTATTGCTTCTGTAGCTTTACCATGTTTGTTTACACCTTTTTGCAAAGCCCACCACCATGGTATCTTGGATTACTTCCTTGAATATTTATCCTGTAGTTTATAGTGAGGTTTTGGGTTTGGTTTTTTTTCTTACAATCACCTGAACTGCTCCCAAAATATCTCTTTGGAAACCACCTTCTCAAAGCTAGCTTGTACTTATGGGATCAAGGATTACCCCATCTTTTTCTTGGTCTTCCTCTTGGTCTCTTTGTTAGATACACTAATTGTTGGCTGCATGAACATTGGGTGTATGCTTATATTAAGCATTGGGCAATGTTGTATATTTTAATTGTTTTTAGTTTGCATGCTTACAGGGATGAAGGATTTCTGATTTGTACTAACTATATCTGCATCATCTCCAAGAGATGTATGTCTAACCTTCCTTAAAAGAACTCAGAGACCTTTGCAACCACTCTAAAGAGCTTGTTCAGTTGCTTAACTTACACTTGGAAGACTTTGAAAAAAATCTGTGCTGTGAATCAACCTCTCTTGATGCTTGTGAACTTTGTATAATCTTGTAAAAGCTTGAAAAATGTTTCTGAACCTGCTTCATAAGCAGTGAGCCCAAGAGTGTAGCTAAGCATGTGAAGACAGTCTCCATGCCCACAAAAAGGAACAAAGCTCAAGACCAAAATGTCAGCCAAAATCATGGGCATTAGAGGGAGGAAATGTGCAAGTATAAGCAGCAGGTGATAAATGTGTTTGGCTTATTGTTGTCTTAGGGTGACAGGGGTTCAGGAAAATCCACACTGTGTGGAGAATCCACTCTGTGTATGAACTAATGGTGGAAAGAACCCATGAGGGTGGGCCAGGACCACTACCCATCTTCCTGGGCAGAGGGGGGAGATGTTGGCATGGTCCTGAGGATGAGCCAGAGCAGCCTTTCTCCATCCCAGGCTGCACTCAGGCTGTTATTCAGCCTTGTGCTATCTTTCGTGCCACCTACTAGATTACTGCCAACGGTGAAAACATAATGTCATAAAATTCTCCCTAATAAATCTGCCTTAATTAAGTCAGCTTGCAATTTAGTTGTGGAGCTTATACTTTCTCCACCCAGCTACTGTCATTGCCCTAGGTATATGAGCTGGGGGTTTTAACCAACGATGGAATCTGTGCGACTGTAGCTGGTTCCAGATGCAGACCAAGAAAAAGACTCACAAAAGTAGAAGGAGGTATTAAGCATTTCATAATTTCCCCACAAAATTAGTATAAAAGAAGAACAGGTGTCACAGTTTTGATAAAAATAGCTTTCTCCAGGGGAAATTGCATGAGATACCACAAAAAACATGTGGAAATAATAGTTCAAGTAACAAAAAGAGAAAGGACTCCCTGAGGAAAGCATATTTGGAGGGACAGTATTTGCTGAACAGGCCTTGAAATCAGCAAACTCTATCTCATGGCTGGAGAATACAAAGAAAGAATATGAAGTGAGACTGGAGTGAACAGAGGCTCAGAGAAGCTGCACCAGTAAGAGCAACAAAAGTGAGGGCAGCATGCAGCAGCCTGGTACGTGCACCACACGTGCTGCCTGTGCTGGTGTCTCTGGGAGGACAGCAGGAGTAGAAAAGGCAACTAACAGGAGCTGGGAGGGTGGAAAAGATGCCCTGAGAGCCTACAAATGGGACACAATGTCCCCCATTACAGGGGCCATACTCGCCACTAAGGTCCTGCTTCTACTGCTCTGTGCCTTCTAGGTCCAATATAAAAACCTTCTGCCAATAACTTTATTTTAAGGCTCACAGAGCAGTTGATCATCAATGATTTCAGCAGGCACTGAGATGACAGATAAGTCCTGAGTCAGCCATAAAACTGGGAGCAGTCTCATCTCAGACCATAGCATGAGATTACATCAGAGAAGCCAAACATCACTGTCAACAGAGAGGATTAGGAAAAGGCTGCATTTGGCTCTCCATCACTAGCAGCACACAGTGCTCTCCTGGGAGGAATGTGACTCAGAGGAGTTGCTGCTGAGCTGGGCCTGGGGAACTGCAGTGTGCTGCTGGAGAATGACCAACACATCAGCCGTGATCAAGCAGCATCCAGATGGCCAGAGGCTAGTGTTTGGATCCCACCTAGTGAGACAAAATCCCTGAAAACTAGTAGTTGCCACAAAGTTTATCTGTAGAGGCTGGAGTGGGAGGTTGGTACAACATCTGGGTAGCAATTAATCCCCATGTGTACCTTTGAAATTAAAGATGATCCTCTGAGCAGCTGAGAGACTAATGTAGGAACAGTGGTGGATGGTAAATGGTGAATGGATAGTTTAAAGAAAGATCTTAAAAACAGGAAAAAGAAGAAATATAACAAAGTGCAATGTATATGCTACTATATGTTACATGAGCTTGGAAATCATGCAAAGGATCATACACTAAAAAAGGGGCTGGAAAATACAAGGTCCTCCTTCCTTCAGAGAAACTTCTTGAGGAAATGTACCCAAAACCGAGGAGTTATGAGAAGCAAGTGGAGCAAAGGAATTCTGATGCCACCATTGAAAATACGCTCACTCAGTGGTACCAAAAGTAAGACAGCTATGATCTTAATTCTAAACAAACCAGCATCCCCATGGTGGCTGAGCTTTATTCAGTTCTGGTCTTTGTGCTTTCCTACCGTAAACAAGGTGATCATGCATTGTCATACAAGTCTTTCAACACTGCCTTAATTAGGTAGCTTCCAAATCTTCTCTGCTGTTTATGCCATATTACTCATAAATCATGACCATGGTCATATCCAAGCCCTTCTTGTAGGCTTTAACATCCAGTTGTGGTCACCTCTGCCTTGTACATTATAGGTTTCTGAGCCTTTGGGATGACCATCTGAAGAATGTCCTACAAATACACATCTTGACAGAAGAGCCACATGCAGGGAGAAGTATTTGTCTTGTGGCAAGTGCTCAAGCTTTCCTCACACTGAAGTAATGCCATCAGATGGGTGGTAGCAGGCCATTACCTGCTTTAGGGAAAATCAGAAAAGCTGCAGCAGGGAATACAGAACAGAGAGCCTGGACCAAAACAGTGCTAGGGCAGATAGACCTCACTTAGCTTCTTGGAAAGAAAAAAACCTGATTTTACAAATGAATAGTCCAAGCTTGTTAGCCTGGAAGACAGGTAAATGAAGATGAGCTGTAAACATGTGTTTCTAGCTATGCAGCAGGCTGTGCCTGGGCTTCTTATGAGCTGGGCAGACTGACCTAGCTGAACATTACAACCAAAAAACTCCTTTGCTGCAGAAATAGGACAGCAAGTGAGGCAGGATGCCAACACAGACTGATCTGGGCCAAGAAATGGAACAAAGCCCAGGACTGTGGGCAAGTCTGCACCAGCATGGCCAGGAGCTGGGTGTTAGGGGAAAGTGCTTCTCTTGACGTTCAAGAAACTCATCAGCAGGACACAGGACAGGAAAATGTGGCTGGAAATGACACTTTCTTTTGCTCTGCATACACAGGAGGACAGGATTGCTAACAGGGTGGACATGGTAGTAATGACTTGAGGCTACAGTCAGCAAGCACTGTCTGGACAGGTGGCATGGGAGGTTTTATGGCAGTAAGTGTGATGAGTTGGTCAGGCATTGCTCTCTCAAGGTAGCACTCTGCAGAGGGTCTGGATGATAGTTTATATAGAAAGGGACTTGAAACTAAAATCTATGCAGACACAGTAAGCATTGTTCACACAGTGTAGCAAGGCAATACCACAAACATATACCTCACTTTTACTGATAATTAAATGATTGCATTAATCCCTATCTAATGATTTTCCTTATAATAAACTATTCAGATACTAAGATCAAATTAAAACATAAGCTCAGGTTATTACTTAATGAAATATGGGTTTAGTTGTAACAATATAAGTAATACCAGTACCAGAAACACAAAATTTGTATTTTCTATTTCTCTCTGCTTTCATATCCTTATTTTTAATAGCTTTAGTTTTGTAAACAGCAGACTAGAGAAGTATGATGTTGTCTCTTGCAGCAACTGAAGCTATATTCAGACTTTTCAAATCCACCAGACTTCTGCAATCACATTTCACAGTGAATACTGATAGAGATTTTGATGGGGGGAGATGACGTTTGCAATTAACTTCTCTTCCTAAAACAGGAAAACCAAAAGCAAATGCAAGAAATGCTTCTGGTTTACAGAATTACACAAGGTGACTTCATGCCACTCCATAAGCTTCTGTATGATACAGACCAGGCACAGGCACTGCCTGTTAGGTTAAATTGCTTGGTTATGCAATTTGCTATTCCCACTAGCCCATATGTTTGAAATGGTGTAATTACATCTTTCCATTGCTGCATGGCTTTGAGATGACACTGCTGAGTAATATCAGCAAATCTGGTTTTGTGGTCATCAGGTGCTGTGGAATGCAGGAGGCTCTGCACTGCTTGGTCTGCCACCTTTGTGTTAGAGCAGTAATTCCAATCACCTCTTTCAACTGCATAGAAACACTTTCTGTACTACTGCTAAGAACTTGAGACAGATTGCACCCCATTAATTTTTAAGTAGAGCTTGAAAATAAAACACAAGCTTGATAGAAAGACAGGTGGGAGTAAAGCTGACCCATGGCTTTGCTGCACAAGTGCTGCTGCTGCATGCAGGAGCAATGCACACACACTTTACTCATCTGTGCTACATGGGAGTTGCCAAAGTGTTCACTGAGGCAGCTGCTGGAGTGAAGCACAAGGCAATGGTAATCCATTTCCACTGGTAGTGCCAGGTTTGATTTGTGTAAATGATTATTGGGTAAGATTAAGGGAAAAAACAACACAAAAAAATGACTCCTTTTTTTAGAAAAAACTGTTACACCAAGGTAGTTCCCAGGAACTCCAGAGTGACAGCAAAGATTTTCCAACCTCATCACTTTCTCCCTGGGCTGCAGAAAAAGGCCTCCATTGTATTCCTTAGGAATATTATCTGTTCAGGCTGGCCAAGAACAAGAAAACATGGCTTCACATGGAAAGTATGTACTGTTCCAATATTGGAAAAATCAGTGCAAGACCTGATGTTAACATTTAAATACATCTTGAATGCAAAGGAAGGTTTTCACAGTGTTGTAAATTACAGAGACTTTGTAATGTTATCTGTTGGGAAACATCTCCATTTGTGGTGCCAACACAGAGGTGTTAGACCTTTATGGAGGCCTTGGACAGCAAGTTAATACTGTACACAGAGGTGCTCTGACACTCTCCAGAGTGGTTTTGCCCTCAGGGAAAGCCATTCCCTCATGGCAGGGCCCAACAACTGCAGCAACTGCTCACCAAGCCATGAACTACAGGAAAGTGCACATGATTTTTTGTTTATTTGCTCCCACTGACTTCCACAAATTATTCTACCAGGGCACCGGTTCTTAAAGACATATTGTGTAGTGCTACCACTAGAGTATTACACTGGAGTACAGATGTTAATATCTTCCTCATTAAAATATTTTATTCATAAGCAAATAATACAGGTGGAGGCAAATATTTGATAATATGATCAGGCTTTGAAATATCTCAGAACAAATAGAAGCAATGTGAGCCAATTAGTTATAACAATGTCATGTACTCACAGCAAAACAGGCTTAATCCTGAAAGTAAGTTCAACCTTCTATGGCCTTTTCTAAAACACAAATCCATATATAAAATGAGGAAATCACCCCAATAATAAATTTATTATTACTTAATAAGTCATCAGGAGTGAGGACTGACCTCTCCAACTTCAGATATAGACTCACAGAATTGTCAGGGTTGGAAGGGAGCTTCCAGCTCCTCTATCCCAAGCCCTGTGCCTGCCATGGGCAGGGACACCTGGCACTAGAGCAGCTTGCTTCCAGCCCCAGCCAGCCTGGCCTGCAACACTGCCAGGGCTGGGGCTGCCACCACCTCTCTGGGCAACCTGGGCCAGTGCCTCAGCACCCTGAGTATCTAAATGCAGGTTGAGCCAGTCACTGTGACAATAAAAAGCAATAGAAGACAATTTTAGTTCTATATTGGGATAAAATAAATTGAGCTTACAACTTTTCCTTTTTCTCACTGGGTAGAAAGGAGCAGAGGACAAACTCTACATCATGCCACTCATCCTGTGTTTCACATCCAGAGATGTGTTCTTGGCCCATCACTTGTGTGAAGTGATACAATCTTAGGTCTCTTTTACTGCAACCTAAAGCAGAAATAATTTAGTATTGGTATGTTCATGTAGACATTTCTGCTGTTCAGCTCAAAGTCGTAACTAAGTTTCAGCAACCTCTTTCTGTGCTGCACCCTCTGGAAAAAACCCAAAGAGCTTTAGCAAAGTAGCAGCTTTAAAACTTCTGCATCTGTGCTGTTCCTGAAGTTACATGACCAGATAGCACAAGTTCAGAAATGCTTAACTCCAGCAGCCTGAATGTATTGCACTGTTTCAAGTTATTTCTACCATCTGGCACAACAACAATGGTCCAAGGTTCCAGCTAAGATCAAAGTGCCACTGCAGCAACTGAGGATATTACTACCTCCAAGTGCATACTGCATCCTTCTATGTGGAGATGTTGTGTCTCCCATAGGAAAGGCAGCAGTGAAGCACAAATGCTGCATCTATGTCCCTGCATTTTGCCCTCTATAGTGGAGCAAAACAGCAGATACCTGAGGTCCCTTCAGCTACAGCTGTTCCATCCACTACAGCCGAGTCCTTGCTGCAGATAATGTACAAAATACACATGGAAACAGAGCCGAACTGGCTTCCTAAGATCACTTAGACAGTCATGGAGCAGCTTGGAAGAAAATCCTGATGAATCCACTACACCATAGTATCTGCTAACTAGCTAGTAAATCAAAATCTCTTATTTTTCATCGACAAGGCTTAAAATGGGGCATGAATTTATGCAGCAAAGCCAACAGCAAGCATCAAACATCTGACCAATGCTGGGAACAAAGCCATGGAGTATCAAGTGCATGGTCTTAAAGGCTGAGCAGGTCTCTTGTAGGTCTTACAGAACCAAGGGGAGGGAGTAAGGGGGGAATTCTGCTCTATTTACTCACATTTAGATCATAATACAGCTACAGAAGTGCCAAAGGAAGGGAAAAGAGTCATTCTTTCCCTGACATTGTGGAATAGTTACAGATCTAAGTTGAAGTGACCCTTACCGCTGTTGAGGTCTCAGCTCACTGGCCAGTGAATCTACTTTGCTCAACATAACCTTGTCCTGCCTACAGTCAGTGCTGTATTAACTTTGTTGTCACAGTGATTGGTGGGTGAGGGCTTCTTTTCTCCAGTGACAAACAGCTGATGTTTGCCTGTTTCAGATCCCTGCATAAGCAAATATTGTTCAAGCACTGAATTCCTAAGCAAGCTGAAAAATGCATGATTTAAAACATGATTGTGTTCCAGCATTGCACAATATTGCTAAAGCTACTTAATGCTCACACATCTAATGCATATATACAGTCATTTGATAACATTTAACTGAACTTTTTAGTAACTGTTTCCAGTTAATTCATGAATTGTCATGACAAATTTGAAGCAAATGTTGCATTAGTCTCTATATTTATGCATCTCATTGGTTGCACAGTCTCTTCTTTCTGCATGACCTAAAGTTTCCAATTCTTCTTAGTATCTGTTCTTCCTTTGGTCTCTCCTGTTAGACAAGGTGCAGCTCAGGCAGATTGCATTTGTTTTTTCAGTTTAGCAAGACCAGTGAGATATTCATCTCTCCGTTTTCTCCTGGCATCCAGGACTTTTGGAACAACTGGAATTTTTTCAGACATTTCCTGGAACAGAAAATTTAAGATGATTAAATGATAATAACCCATAGTTGTTAGCAGTTGACTCCTCTGCCTAGTAATAATGTTACCCAGCTGCTAGATCACTTCCCCTTGACATATGTCAAAGTGCTTTGAAAAGGGACTTAAGTGTGTTCTGTACTGAGCTCTTCATTTAAAATACATGTTCACACAAGAAACACAGATTAGATACATTTAAAAGTAAACTGAAATGGTACAAATGTCAAAACAAAAGCTGGCATTCTTTGTTCTGAATGTCACTGCATTTTTCAATTCCGTATTTACCTGACTGATTTTCTGCTGAATTTCTCCTGAAAAGTCTGGAACTGGTCCAAAGGTGTTCAGAACAAGTTTCATTCCTTCCCGGTACCTTTCACAATAATTTGAAATACCTAAAAATAGAAGAGATTCCATTGAAACAGAAAATCCTACACCAGTTCTCTTAGGCTGCCTGTGCTTTAGCACTCTCCTTAAATCAAGAGTCCAAAAACTAGGTGTGCTTTTCTGCTTCAGATACCTAATTGTCATCAAGTTAAAATGGATTCTATCCACCACATTTCCATTAAGGTTCATGGACAAATCATTTAGGACACACCTTCACTGCAAGACCAATTCATGTTACCTACCAACAGGCAATGTTATGTGAGGGTAGAGTATACAAGTGTGGATATACTTGCACTACGTTACTTGAGACCAGAAAGCTTCCCTGACCAGTGTCCACAAAGAGAGTGCTTTCACCTCTCCTCTCCTCCTGTTTGGTGTCACATCAGTTGAAGCAGTCCTGTTGTTACTTTTGGTTATTGATCTGGAGTGTATCAAGAACAACATGGCTCACACAGAAAGGGTCAAAGGTCAGAGCTGACCCTCCTGTGAGCTTCTTAGAAAACGTGTGGTCAAAGAACTTGAGAAACAGCTAACTGGTAAGAACAGGTAGAATGGCAGTTGAGTAGATCTTGGCTGCATTAGGGAAAGGTCCAGCTACCATCAGCTCCAGCAGGAATCTCAGAGAAATTACTCTTGAGGCACTAAAGAGGAACTGGAATGATAAATGGAGCAAAAAGAGAAACTGGACACGTAGCCAGACATATACATCCAGGAGACCTTTTAGTGTTATTAGCTACCACATAATGAAAAGCTGATAGGGCAGCCTTTCCCACTGTAGATCAATGAAGAAGTCATCAGCTACCCCACAACAGTAAAGCAGCAGTGCTTGTTTGGCAGTAAGCAAGCCAAAACGAGTAAGAATGTGATCATCCTGAGAATACCCTAGCTCTGAAAAGGGAAGTTCTGCATATCCACTGAATGCTTGTGGCAATCTTCCTTTTCAGAGAACCCCAGAGAGTGAAGAATTTGCATCCTTAACTCTCTTTTTATTACTTCATTATCGAAGCAAAGAGGAGAAAGCTGCAGCAGACAAAGGCAAGCAGTCACAGCCACCATCTCTTCCATGAAGACTCAGGAGATTGTACAGACCAAGGAGTAAGAACCTGAGCTGCTCATGATCTTATCCAACCACAAAATGCAGAAAATCTAAGTGAGGTGGCCTGACTACCACACAGAAGAATGCAACTCAGGTCAAGAGTCATTAAGTAGTCTCTTCCCTGAACAGCATGTAGACAGTTCCCTGGAATGCAACACTATGTGATATCAATACCATAGAAGTCACATCTGTCTAAACCCTAAATGATTGAGGTTGAAAGGTGGATAAAGGAATGGAAAGCTCTGACTACTGGCAACTATGAATCACAAACTACAACACTTATACTGCTCAACATGCCTGAAATTGCTGAAGTACAGGTTTTCCAAAAGGCCTCCCAGGTCAGTACGAGTACAGAGAGCACTCTTGTTTCTGGCCCAAAGGCAGAAGAAATTTCAAAGGACAGATGCTCAAGAAAGTATTACATTTCCTTTAAGAAATTAGCACTCTGAAGTCATGATGACCATCAGTTAAACAACTGAAAGGACAGAATGGGAGAACATGTCCTCTGCAAGACAGCAACACGGAGAGATTTGAGAGTATTCAACTGTCTTATAAAATGGACTAAAAACATTCTCCAGTATCAGAAGGAAGGAGGCTCTGAAAAAAACAGAAGACTTGTTAAGTAGCTTGAACCTATAGTTGGTGCCAAGAGTGTCCTAACCAATATTTAGTCAGCCTTTTTCCTTGTGTTATCTACCTATGGAGCACATGTGTTCCTGGAACACACTCTGGCATGTTCTTGCCCTCTCCAACACAGAAAGGGAGGTCAGCTGCTCATACTGGCACATTGGCACTCTAAAGATATGAAAATTTTGTATTTTGCTCAATTTTCTTGATGACACAGATCCAGAAGCCTCCAAATTGCCTAGAAGACTTCCAAACATCACTGGTAGGAAATTAGATTCAGGAAGAGAAGCATTACTGTGGGATGTGGCACATGCTGTGATGTGATTCTATCTTCACTGAGGGAACAGGCAGAGACCATCCTCCTCCATAAGAGCTCTGGAAAGGACCACTGCTTAGCAGTGTTTACTGACCTTACCCTGTCATTTGCCTATTACATCTTAACAGCTGGGTTCACACACTTTGGCACCTAAAGCCAATCCAGATCAACCTACAGGTGATATGCTATCCACATGAGCAATCTTGGGAACTCAAGCCAGTTCTGGATGAGATGCATGCACCAACCACAAGACAATGATATTTACATTTTGCTTTGCTCATGTGAGCCTTTTCTTCTAACAGTGAGGAGTCTGAGCAAAAGGTTTTCCTCCATATCATGCAACATCCTAGAAAGTTTCCAGATGTAGAAGTAGAAATGACTGAGGCTGAAGAATGTAGGATTACGTCCAGTTCTGGAGCCCCCATTACCAGAAAGATCTGAACATGCTGGAAGGTGTCCAGAGCAGGGCCACGAGGATGCTCAGAGGCTGGAGCACCTCTCCTCTGAGGACAGGCTGAGAGAGTTGGGATTATTCAGTCTGGAGAAGGCTCCCAGGAGACCTTCTTGTGGCCTTCCAGGATCTGCAGGGAGCTACAAGAGGGCTGGGGAAGGACTTTTTAGGATGTCAGGTAGTGCTAGGACTAGGGGAATGGACACAAGCTTGAGGAGGGCAGCTGGAGGTTGGCTCTTAGGCACAAGTTGTTGCCCAGGAGGATGCTGAGCCACTGTGCCAGGTTGCCCAGAGAGGTGGTGGCAGCCCCAGCCCTGGCAGTGTTGCAGGCCAGGCTGGCTGGGGCTGGGAGCAAGCTGCTCTAGTGCCAGGTTATCCCTGCCTATGGCAGGGGTTTGGGGCTAGAGGAGCTTTAAGGTGCCTTCCAACCCTGATAATTCTATATGGACTTGGGTACACCTTGCTATTCACAGCAGCAGACAGCAGCTTTTGCCAGCTGGACAACCACACAATCAAAAATGGCAATTCAGTCAAATATGGCAACTCAAACTAATCCACATGAGCAACTGGCAAGAGAAGGAACTGTAAACAGAGCAGTGTCAGGACCAGTTATTCTGGTGCTTATCCAGCTGACACAGGTCTGACACTCAGACCAGTGCTGAATAGTTTGGGTTTGGTGCTTTTCCAAACGTCAAAAGGAACCTCTCAACCACCTGGTGAGCTTGTGTGATAATACCACAGATCTGAGTAGGTTTGATTCTGGTAGAGTTAGGAGAAGGTAGAAGGAAAGACTGTGCTGGAAATGAGCCTCAATCCATAGAGATAACATTAGGGAAAGCTGAATGCTTGGACATGGTTGATCCATTTACGTGAACCCCTGAGCTGGAGATGACCTTCAAAGCTCACTCAGCCAGCTAGTCCTGGAAATGGAGTTCCTACTGCCAGCTCACCTACAGCTTGAATGAAGCATAACAATTTTTGGTGGGTGTAACTTACCAATGCAACAAAGACCTGTCAAATGCAGGTTGGGTAATACAATCACTCACTACATGCAATGTATGATTGAAGATAAGCCTTATGCAAAGTCAGCAAAATAGGAAAAGGTAAAAAACCCAAACAGTTACATGTCTAGAGAAGAACAGCAGCATTAGTATAGCTGATCTCAACACTGTGGCTGAAACAGCAACATGTAAGCGTGTATCCTGCATGCCAAGCAGAGAGTGGACACTGCACAAATCCTCTGATATACCCACCAAAAGCCAGAATATATATATACATGGTGTCACTCCACGATTAAAACAACCAATGGTTTCAAAATAGCTAGGTGAAGACAGCACTAGCAGTGTGACATGTCAGTGGAGACTAGTGCAATCTTTAACTTGGCTTAAGGAATCAAAATCAACCCTATCCTGCCAGCTTCAAGAAGGCACTTGAGCAATGGGGAATATTGCTGGAAAAATGGCTTTGCTTTTCAACTGCAAACTCAAAACTGGCAAATATTTGACTCCAGGCCTTTAGACTTAGGAGTTCTTTGGTTCAAAGGTCAGAGCTATTGCAAAGGTGGATGAAAAGAGCACTTGACTGGAGCACGGGGACAAGAAGATGGAAAACAAATAGGACACAATCCCTTTAAACTGTAATCCTTAATGATACTGCCCAGGGAGCAGCTTAAGAGAGAGGAATTAGCATCTGTAAACAGTATGAGACAGACAGGGAAGCACCTGGGAGCTAGAGAAACAGGAAGAAGATGGCAAATGGGGCTGCTAGAAACACTCAACATCTCTCCTTGCATTGAGTTGCTGTACCTATACTGTGCTCCACTATCTCCAACTGGAGAAAAAGAATGAGACAAGATGCATTCGGGACAGAGAAAGAGGGGAATCAATCTGCAGCACAGGAATGATGATAGCTTCCTCTTATGTGGTTTGTGGATTCATTGTCTAAACCTCCACCTTCCTTGCATGCTCTCCTCATCAGTGCTGGAGGGAAGGGGCTGTGGGAGAAGGCAGATGGTGCAGCAGGTACCTGAGAACCACAAACAGAAAACAGAAATACCTCCAGGAAGGTAGGAGTTCCCTCAATCTTCTTTCCATCATATATTTACAACCATGGATGAGAGTGGAAGAAGAATAATGATAGATATAAGATTACAAAGATGAAAAGGAGAATACTCTATCTTCCTTGAAAGCCCCAAACCTACTCAACATTTCTGACTTCTACAGTACAGTTGCATGAACATGTTATTACAAGCTAGATGAGAGCACTGATTCAAGGCTCTTCAGCTGCCCACATGTATCCAGGAAATGCAAAGCTTCTTATACCACCACCAAATGAAGAATAAGTTGCTGCTTATTTAGCTTCAATGAGAGTCCAGGCAGCTTCCAAAACAGCTAATGAGCTGTTCCACAAGAATTTGCCCATGTAGCTACACTCCAGGTTTGCAGGTCCTTACCTGAAGGACTTGCACTGCTGTGGTGCAAACATGAGCATCAGTGAAGTGCTTCTAGCTGCATCATCAAGAGAAACAGGGCATTGATGAAGGAAAAGGAACTCAGGACAGATATTTCACTTAGAAGCATGCATAAAACACTTCACTGTCCTGAGAAGACCTCTTCACAAGTAAGGTTCAGAAACATCAAGATGATGGGAGTAGTAGGAGAAAGGAAAACATGACATAAAATGTAGCGTATTCATGTACTACAGTATGTAAGCATCTTCAAGTACCTTAGCTTCTTGTGTGCTAAATCTCATTCCTTCCTCTTCAAAAGAAAAACAGGCATGAGGGCTGAAGGATGCAAGCAAGCAAACTTGGTAAACCAGTCTAGCAAGGACACTACATATGGGGCAAAACAAGCAAGGCACTGAGATACTCATGAGAGAAAACAAAAGGCAGAAGCAAGTGTTACTGGCAAGGACAGGGAACATGTCAAAGACAGAGAGTGCCTCACAATACTATTAACTTGATGACTTTGAACCTGACGAGCAGCTTAATAAGATACTGTAATGACTCAAAAAGAGTGGGCGAGATGGTCAAGCCACTGAGGTAATAGCATCAGCAGTTTGAACAGACCGGGGTGGGGTTGACTTTAGCAGGTAAAACCTAAGAAGCAGCTGCGCTTGGTAAGACTGAAGAGGAGCACAGATGAGAACAGAAGGGGTATGTTCCAGGAACATCATGAAGGAATCTGTCATGGTTAGGTTATGTTCAGAGAAGAAAAAAAGTCCCCATCTCTTTGATTTGCTGATAGAGGGATTACATTTCTAGACATTACAGCTCCAAGGAAAACTTTCTAGATGTAATCCCATCTTCATCAAGGGTGTGTCTGGACACAAGTCTTAGTTAGGGTGTGAATCCACAGGATGTTTGCTACTCTACATGAATTCCTACATGAATTCACTTAGACTCCAGCTGCATGGATACTTTCAACTACCCTAGGAGAGTGGTAGCACCAAGTTTTATTCTCACTGTCCCTGCTTACCATCTCAACAGCAATGCACACACATTTGTGCAGAACTAGTGTGAGCTGGATCAAGGAATTCAACTGACTTCATATGAACCATTTCTTTTGTTAGATCAGTTTCAAACCTGAGATGAACTCCTCAGTCTGAGCCACTTGGTGACCATACACATTGTTTTGTTAGCACAAGTGAGAAGGATGCACCAAGATGTGTTCTTCTGGACACATCTAGAATGACTTGAGCAACAAAGCATTAAGAATTCCTGTGCAGAGTCATATGCACCTTTCAGAAGGTGGAGTGGACCACTTTACACCCAAGAGTCCACAGAAGGAAACTGGTGCACTGCAGACAGCATGCAGAAAAATCCACATCTTTGCTTACTGCACACAAACTCGATACAGAAAAGGCCTGCAGGTGCACAGAGACAAACAGCAGTTCTACAGAGACTACACACCACTTTCTTCAGCCTACTGGGAAGTGAACTGAATTCACTGAATTACAGAGGTGGGATCACCTTCAGTATATTCACAGAGAGCCAGGTACCTATACAGGAGGGGACACTGTGTCTGCTAACATAATCCTATGCCATGTAAATAGGTCAAATGACTCTAGTGAAGTCTCTTGATGATCCGTATAAAAGACTTAATAGTGTTTGGTGAGATACTGCCATGTGAAATCATAAGATGATAGACACAAAAGATAGAGCTTCCTGAGACTGAAATCAGCATTAATTTTATTTACTGAAACCAACAATCAACATTAATATTACACAATGTGGATGTGCTTTTTTTCCTCCCCCAAAAAGGTTTCCTTCCTGTCTGTTGCAATTCTCAAACTGCTGTTGCTGCTTCTGCTCCATTTAGTAACTTGACATTGTCATTTTATTTCATGTTCAAGGCTGTTGGCTCACTCCCATATATTCAAAATCCCTAATAGTCATGCATGAATTAACATGTTATCTAAAGTGGCCTGGATAATAGTTTTTGATAGGACCATTTATGAGTATGAAGGAAAGGATGCAAGAACTAAAATGGGGGAAAGTTGGCATCAGCACATAGGATGTCCAAGGGAGGATCTTGAGGTATGCATCCCATGGGAAAGAAAAAAATTGCTCCGATTTATTCAAACCCAAACAGAAATATAACAGTACTCTTAAAAAAAATAGTAGTCCATCTTCCAGGATCTCCCACAAGTAACACTATTTTTCACCCACATGCTTCCTGCATCCCCAACATCCTTCCTCACTGCTCAGAAGAGAGTTTAAGATTATAGGCAGTTAATCTTTTATGGCTGTAAAGAGAGACAGCTGCTGGTGAAGCAGGTAGACAGGCTAACAAACAGGATAGAGAGGATTTCTTGTCTCTACCTCCATCTCCCTCCACTGATAAAAAACAAGGCACTGTTAGTGCAATGCAGAGTGGGTTGATCTGGGCAATCAAGAGGAGGGTCATACTAGTCTAGATGATGTGAAGCAATATTGGGCCACCAAAGAGAAGCTGGCACTGGTATGGAATGATGACCATAAGACATCACATGTCCTGACATCAGCAATCTTCATTTAAACTGTTTCTGATGAGAGCAACAGCCTGTGTCAGCCTGCCAGCACATAAACAGGAGCAGCTCTGAACTCACAGACAATGCACCTGCAAGACTGAGAGTGAAGCAATACTTTTCATGATCCAAGTCACTGAACAAGCCAATAAAGTGCTTTTGTGTAAGTGGTCCAGTCCACAAGTGCACTAATTATGTTGGTTTAGGGTTATTTTCAATTAAGAGTATTATATAATGTTGAAATAACTTTACAGGTGTATTACAGTTTGGTATTTTACAAGCCCACCACAAGACTTGTGGTTTATCCATCTCTTGGATTGGATTTCATCATTTGTCTTCCTCTGATCTGGAATAATAAAATTCATGAGAGAAGGTAGCATTAAATCTAGAAGCTGGATAATCTCTGCTATGAATAAGCAACCTGCCAGTTGCATACATTACCTAAAACTGGTTTGAGATGGGAAATTGCAGAGATTTTTGTAACAATGAGTACTTCCTGATGGGAGGAAGGAAGCTAAGCTGGATCATGACAGAACATCAAATGCCAGAGGGCACTCCTGGAAGAGCATCAAAACCAACCCAGATGACTTGTATGAGTTCATTCATCTTAAGTAGACATTGGTTTAGAATTAAGGAGTCTAAAACATGGATTAAAAAAAGGAATTACAAGTATGATTTGATTTCTAAAGTAGATGAAACTATTTTGGTATTAAGAAGCATTTTGCTTTGGTTTTATGTTTCAGTAGAGGCAGCTCAGCAAGATACTCTGCCCTAAGAGCCAGGGCATGGATGGCTCCTGCAGAGGATGGCATGGCAGTTTAGTGGAGCAGTGAGGTCAGGCCTGGACAAGCCTGGCCTGCCAGACTCCAGGTAGGTTGCTGGTTTATCACTAGTCCTATGTGCATCTGTTCTCTTCTATGTGAAAAATATATGTGGTTTAGATAGAGTAAGTCTAATATCCCTAGATATTAATAGATCAGAAGAGGGAAGCTTTCAGGAAGGTTCCTCTCTTTAGAGGATGGATGTTGTTAACCTAACAATGCACAAAAGCAAACACTTTGTAACATTTAATTTACTGACACACAACCAAACTGAGAAGCTGACTAACAACTGACCAACAAGTGGACATAAAAGAACACTTCTAATCATTCACTGGTATCTTATTTTCATTTTACTATGATATTATTAGGCATTGCAGCAGTGCCTAAAGGTTTCAGTATAGAACATTCCCAGAGTCTTGGGCCTTTCCTTCACAGACTTTTAACCTACCTACCTTCTGCATTAAGATGCATGGTTTCCAGAGGTCCAATAAATGCGTATCGCATTCCCAATCCATCAGACATCACAAGGTCTAGATCAGTAGGAGATATTACTCCTTCCTAAGTAGCAAAAGTAGAACAGGAAGATTTGTGAATGTTTGGTTTTAATGCAAAATTGCCTGCTTTTTGGATATAATTGAAAAAGGAATAAACACTAAGGCTAGAAAGAGCAGTTAGCTTGCAAACAGAAACACAACTGTTTGCCAGAAATGTCTATCAATGCAAGACTTCCTGTGGTTCAGCACAAACACTCATTAGCATCTCTAAGATGTGAAGTGCTGGAGAGTGTCCAGAGAAGGGCAACAAAGCTGGTGAAGGGTCTAGAGCACAACTCTTAAAAAGAAGCAGCTGAGGGAACTGGGATTGTTTAGACTGAAGCAGAGGAGGCTCAGGGGAGACCTTCTCTGTCTCTACAACTCCCTGACAGGAGGCTGTAGCGAGATGGGCTCAGTCTCTTCTCCCAGGTTACCAGTGACAGGACAAGAAATGGCCTCAAGTTGCACCAGGGGAGGTTTAGATTGGGTATTAGGAAAATTTCTTCACAGTAAGAGTTGTTAAGCATTGGAACAGGCTGCCCAGGGAGGTAAGTCACTGTCCCTGGAGGGGCTCACAAAACGTGGAGATGTGGCACTTAGTGACATGGTTTAGAGGACATAGTGGTGATTGGGTGATAGCTGGACTTGATTTTAGAGGTGATTCTAAGATTGTTGTACATTGTAATACAAATACACTTTGATACATTTTGACAGTATCTTATTTTTAAGTTTATAAACTTTTTGATACAATATGTACTATTTGTACAGGAATTTGCCTGATACTTATTACTTAAAGTAATCCATGTACTAAAACTGAACTGAGCTGTTTATGTTAGCAAATATACTTTTTTCTCAGAAACAGAGAGTGAGAGAACACAGAGCAAAGTGACACTTTTGACACAAGACCAAAAGAATCTGTATTGAATCCAAGTACCATACTAGACCTTTTAAATACAGGAGTTTGGGCTAAATCTTACATCTTCCTTCATATTTTCTTAGTACTGAATTTTTGGGCAGAGTCACAAATGGCAGAACAGGGGTACAGCAGTAGGTTATTACTCCTGAGGCCACTTACAAAAAAAGGCTAGAACCAAACATGCAAGCAATGCAGCTGCCACTCCCTTCCATAAAACTCACTGAACATTCAACCTACCCAGCCTCAACCTGCCCAGGTTCTCGAGTTCATTGCCAGCCTCACACCTCAGAGCTAGCAGGATATGGAGCATGCAAAATGAAGCATTTCTCCTGTTAAAAGTTGAGCACTGCTGTTCCACCCACATGGTAGCACTTGCGAGAAAGCCAACACCTCCATCAGGTTAGGGCAGGCACATGAAGGCTTGTAAAAAAATGAGTTACAGTTCATTACCTTAACAGATTTACCTGAGAAGAATAATATTTATTATATGAGGTTGTTTTCCACCTACTAAATAGATTAACTGAGACCTGTTCTAACCACTTCCATCAGATAAAGCTTGGTTTCAAGAACTTGTCCTCTTTATTCCCAGAGACATAAAAACATTTTCTTCTGGTTAAGAAGGTGGAATAGATAGATGATGAACTGCTTCTAATTTGTCTTCTCACTCTACCTTGAGGTGCTCTCCCTCCTCAGTGCCTCCTCCACAAGAATACATGCATACTTATCTGCCTGGTCAAAGACACATCAACTGCTGTTAAATTTCCCTCTCATGGGTCCCTGTTCAAATGCTTCTTCACACAGCAATCAGCTAGAGTTACAGGCATGCAGGACAGCTCTCCTGAGCTGTTGTAGACATTGACATCTGAGCTAGACATCTAGACTCTCTTTCTAATCACTAGGGAGAAGAAGGAATTCAGCATCCTAATGCAGGCATCTAGAATAGGTAAAATGACTTTTGTCCTGAAAGGGCCTCATTCTCCTCACTGACTGAAAGATGATTAAGGAGCTTGGATGTCAATGTCTACATTGTAGAAATCCCATCTTAGGTGAGCTGAATCCTTCTCACAGTGTCCTCCCACGTGCATCAAAACTACATCTACTGCTACTTTAGAAGAAAGTTTTAAGCCAAGGACCAACGTAACTTCTGCAGCTGACCACAGACATCAGGCTTCATCCTCACAGGCTCAAACAGAGCCTTTTGGAAGACTCAGCCTCAAGTCCCAGTCATTGTTCCTATCAAAGATAAGCCTGTCTGAATCCCTGTTGTCTGAATCCCTTTTGAACTCTATCTTGAAAAGGAAACTAGAATATAATTAAGATTTACCCACCATATATGGAACATGCAGCACTGGTAATAATTTCATTAGACATAAAATGGCAGGGAGAAGAGAACATTATTTTCTTCAACCTAAAGGTAAGGCATAGGCATGGTGAAGTAACTCATCTAGAGGCAGAAGGTCTGCATAAAGACAGGACTAAATGCAAACCTCTACAGACTAGCATCACTGTAACTAACACAGGCTCCATATGTTCTGTGAACACTTTTTCCCCTGACATGGCAACACAACTTCTCTGAATGACATCAGCAAAGTCAACAAAAGCACTCTTCTGTTTGGAGTGCTTCAGCCAAACAATGAGTTGTGCTGGGACAGCTGTGCTTGATGAGGGATTTTTTTTTTCCTGGTTGACATGGATTTGTGGACAAAAGATTAACCACAAGTTGCAGACAAGCATTTGAACCACAGCAGCAGTTAAAAACTGTCAACATAATGTTAAAGAGTTAACAGGCTCTTGAAACACTTCAGAATCACTTCAGAGTAATTTCCAAACTAAAAACTGATTTCTTTCTTGTGACAGCATAGTCC
Organism: Bucco capensis; assembly: GCA_013396975.1. Taxonomy (NCBI): domain Eukaryota; kingdom Metazoa; phylum Chordata; class Aves; order Piciformes; family Bucconidae; genus Bucco; species Bucco capensis. The sequence continues at coordinate 429,717 of VWZO01013264.1, forward strand.
CCAATTTCAGTATTGACATGTGAAGATGAGGAGCCCTCAGAATCATGAGTGCTTTGCTCTTGGCCTTTTGACTATAACTGTAATTTTATGGTTATAGCTGCTGAAAGACAACAATTGCTGCTACCAGAAGGAAAGTATTACAGATCCCTCATGTTAAGGGCTATATTATTCTGTATATGCAAGCTCAGTTTCTCCTTGTCACACAGACCATCTCAAAGAAAAGCCTTTCTCTTTTTCTCTTCAGAAATGAAAAACAAATAAATGAAAAACCAGTTAGACTCTCCTCCCCTAGGGAATAACCCAACTCCCACTTATGTCAAGGAGATCACAAGTTGGTGGAATGATTCAGCAGGGTGGGTGCAGGGTCAGCAAGTTGTCTTCCCCAAGGATTGGTGTTTATGCTAAGAAGTAAACAAGAAAGAGTTCCAACACAGTTTCATCAAGCCTAGATGTGAAACAATGCTCCTGACAGGATTTTTCGTCCTCTTTATCCTGGGTAACCCTTCTTGTAAGCCTTGCCCGCGAGCACTTGGCAGAGGGAGCAAGGAACCATGTTAGAGTTCACCAGAAGCTTTCACAGCTACAGAATTAAGATCTTGAAAGAAATTCCACCAAATCCTCAGTGACCCCAATGGCCAGCCAAACTTTAAGATCTAGACTAGCTGCTCAGGATCTTCCACACCATTTATATTCCATGATCTCCCCTTCCTGGAGATTTTAATTTCCTGCTATGCCACAATATTGTCCTAATGCTCCTTTGGGTATTTTAATAGTGCTTCTTACTATGCAAGGACACTTTTCTCCTTTCCAAAACCTGTGGCAGTTCTGCAGTGTCCACTTTTAGGCCTTGACCCAACCTGCTTGGTTTTAATCAACAGTCTTTTTCATGTGTGTCACACCCACATGGCAACTTCTGTCACTGACTTGGTCTCTAAATGTGACATGGCCCAAAGCCACCACAATTGTAATTTTCTGATACTACCAACCCATCATGTTCTCCTACTCAGTCTAGATTCTACAGAATTGTTTTAGACTCTCCTCTCTCCCAGACCACATACTTTCTTGCTTCCAAATTTGCCACTTCATGCTCTCTATCTCCCAAATCCAGTGGGTTTTTTTACTGATTGCCACCAAGAGATGCATTCTGTCTCAGCAGCACTTGCTACACCCTTCTCTTCACTATCTCTGTAATCAAGTCACCCTGGTCCACACCCTGGTAAGATCTTTCTTCAGTCCTGCCATTTGGAGCATATGACTTTTCTCCTAGATCCCTCTACTAACACCATGTCTTTCCATTTCATCATGTTTGAGAAATCTGCCATCCTACACACTTTCCACCTCCTTACTTTGCTGCCCTTCACTTTCCTTCTTCCATGGCACCCTCACTCACCACTTAGCATCAACACTATTATTCTCCCTGGCCCTCTAAATTTCCTTTTATGACATGCCCCTTTAATGGGGCACTGTAACTAGACGTTTAACCCTCTACCTTATCTTTGATCTTTTGGAGAGGTCCTCTGGATAAAACTATAACACAATTATTAATAATAAGGAATTTGGAATTGTTAAGTCTTGCCAGCATTTAAGAACTGCCAAGCTAGGCACCTGAGAAGGGAGAGGCACAGGAATTAGGGAGTGAAGCCAATGCAACTGATTGCTGTGAAAATGAAGTAAAATGGACACACAGACAAACTCTGACTGTTTGTTTTCCAAAGGATTAACAAAAATGGCAGGGCTGCCCTCTCTTCTTGTCTTTTACAATGACTTACCACCTAAAAGAAAACTGACTTCTAAAGAAAAGATACATTAAGACAGAAAAACATACAGACTTTAAAGACACATAATTTGATCCATCATGAAAAATAGTTTTAGCAGGTTCTCAAAAGCAGCTGAAACTCCTAAATCACATCATCTTGGCATGACTTGTTCTACTTGTGCATCAGATCTCTCCCTTCCAAGGAAAGGTTACAGTGTGCGAACTTCCTTAACAGTGAACATTTCAGTTCAGCTAGCTTTTTCCCCATGAAAATACCTTCATTGTTCATATTTTTTAGTAGTTGGGGTTTCAAAATGAATTCAGAAATTACTATCCTTTCTATCCTGTGTCTTGCAACATGACTACAGCTTTCTGAAGGGAGTTTTCTCACCATATACTTAGACTGTGGATTAACTTCTTTAGCAACAGAAACCTTTATTTTCATTTAAAGAAACACCTCCAGCAGAAGATCAGTTTCTTCCTAAAAACATTGTTTTCCTCATTATTTATTCATCACTTCCTTTAGATCATTGTATTGTGTTGCTAGTGGAAGCTAACTACAGATAAGCAAAATCAGTTCAGCAATTATGTTCAGATATTGCTTTGGAAAAAGAGTTGCTCTGTTTACAGTATGTTAATATGACCTTAGTTTTAAGATCTTTACCTATATTTGTGTGTGTAGTTGTTTAAAACAGCTTGAAAAATCAAAAGCACTCTTCATGACCAAAAAAGTAAGCCCTTCTCCAGCCCAACAGAGTCTCTTCTCACAGAACAGACTCATAATTCATCTCTTCCTGATGACAGATCAGAGTTTGCAGCATGCAACAGGTAACTGTGGGAAAAGCTGAAGGGGCACAAACAAATGATTCTCAGCTAGAGGACTGAATGAGCAGCAGGAGGAGAAATCTGTCTTTGCCTACAAGTATCAAATAACCATTGAACCTATGACTGCCATTCCTGAAAGGCCACAGAGAAAACCATTTCAAATATTATCATAACCACTGAACAGAAGGCCAGCAACACTCAGAAGACAACAGGAAATGATGAAACAACCTGGAAGAAATAAATAAATCAGTATTTTGAATTCTGTACTCTCAACATTGTTCTTTTCATAGCCCTGAAAATGACAGTATTCTGAAAAGAAAGCAGGATAAAGTATAGCTGTTATAATCATATCACTTTGGGTTTGTTAGTCTTTATTATTTAAAACAGTAAGAAGTGATGTTAGTGATAATTTCCATGTTACTATATAGTTCATGTTCCTAAGGGACAGCTTAACAGAGATAACACAAACTGAAAGGAAATTTGAATATACAATCCCACTTGTCACATCTAGAAAAGTGGCAGTGTGGAGAAATTGAGAAGAAATCTCTGTATCTACATACCCCCACAAGTCTCCAGGCTTCACTGATCACTGCATACTGGAGCCGATTCAGAACAAAGCCCTCAATCTCTCTGCTCAGCTTGACAGGAGATTGACCAATGTCCTTCATCAGGGCATAGGTTCTCTCTGTAGTAGAAGGATCTGTTTCTGGATGAGGAACAATTTCAACCAATGGCACAAAGTAAGGTGGATTTACCTCAAGAAGAAACACAAAAGAAGAATGTCAACTATCAACAGAGACAACTTAATAAAAAGCATCTTTATAGCTTGCTACTAGCATGGATGTTTTCCAGTGAACACAGTAAGCTTGATCTTCAGATCCTGAAAGACTTTACCAATCCAATAAAAGCTACTGTATTAATTCAAATTTTAAAAAGCCCAATTAATCTTGGATTAAATCTCTCTGTTTAACCTCAGCAAAGTTCAGGGAGCTACACTAAAGGTGACAGCACTCAGACAGTACTAGAAGACTTTACATTGACTTGAGTAACTGATGCTTTCTCAACATTCAGGCTGTTCAGTACAATTTGTTCCATTTCATTCACCTGCTTTTCCTCTTTGGTATATTGCTTCTGCACCAGAAATATGAAGAAACCAGAGTCAAAAGCTTCCATTTTAAATTGATATTATCTAACAAGCACATGGAGCTCACTGGATCCTTACTGCTACCCAAGAGCAGCTGAAAAAGCATATGAGAAATGACTAACCATGCCACAAGAAGAAAGTATGTCATTTTATAGCTTTGTCTTCAAAACACAGAATTCCTACATTTTGAGAGCCACTAGTTTGAGTAACACACAACAATACGAGCACAACAGTTTAAAGAGAATATATATTCAGCTAACACTATGAAATCTGCATACATCCTCTCAACTTAGTAGCTGCTGCACCTCACAGAATGACCAAACTAAAGCTTTTCTGCTAAGCCAGGCCCCTGCACACTACTGATGCCACACAACACTCCAAATATCATTCTGTATCTCTCAATCTGCAGGGAAGAGTTTGGGGTGCAGTTTAGTTAAACACCTGTACTACTATGACAGAAAGAAAACATGCCATCATACTTACAGGATGTGACACAATACACTGCTTAACATGTTTAAGGCCAGTGAACAATTTGCTGGGTAAGAGACAAGAGGTCGAGCTGCTCAAGATAACATTGTCACCAACAATAAGATCTAACTGACCAAAAATCTTTTTCTTCAGTTCCAGGTTCTCTGGAGTACATTCCTGGGGGAAAAAAAAAGACACACACACACACACAAAAAACCAACCCAAAAAAGAAATATTAGAAGTCAATTAGAATTAATTAGAAGTTCAATAGTATTTATCCTTGTATTTCACACCTCACTGATCCCACCTTGACACCTGTGAACTCAGCACAAATCATCTATTTTAATCAGCCTAGATAGACCAGTGAGCCATAACATAAAAATACCTTCTTACACATAAAGAAATGGAAAGGCCAAGGCTCTCTCTACAGCAGAAGATAACACCACAGGAGATTCTGCTTTGTCTAAACCAGACCTGAACTCATGCACAGAGCTAACATAGCATGGAGGAATAGGACACAGTCTCTCTCTTTTTTAAAGAGAATCTTACATGCTAGACCTCAGTTTTATTTCTCAGACAGGATGGAAATGAATAGATGCATCTCAAAAGAGGACAAATAATCTCCAAGGAACAGTTTTAGAACCTGCACTGGAATTCTCAGTGAGCCACACACACTATCAGACCTTCTCACAAAGCTACTGAGCATGTTCAGCTCTGCTCTAGTCTGTAAAATTTCACGTGTATGAGCCAAGAGCTGCAATCTACTGTTACTAGAATCAGTAAGACATCCCCAGGAGCTGCAAAAGGAAAGCATGCAGAAGTCCACCAGTTTGGGAACAATGAGGACATGGGAGAATAACTACAGTAGATCCCACAAACAACAGGAAAGACTTCCGTGTACAAAAAGAAAGCAGTGGAACAAAGCTAGCTCGTTTTCTGGGTTTTTTGGAAGGGCTTAAAAAAAAACCAAAGAGGGTAGCAAACATGGAAAACCTCAACTTTCCCTTTAAAACATACAGAGAATAGCTGCTCTTTCCTAACTGCAACCTTCTCCCACCTGTGAGTACTTCATTCTAGCCTTCCTATTATGCTGAACTGCACAGGAGAGTAAAGAAAAAGGCTATACATTTAATACAATCCAAAATTTACATGTAATACCTGCAGCTACAAACAGGCTCTGTGGCAGGAATGCCCAGGGCCAGAATATTTAACCTATTAAAAGGGTTAAAAGTAATTTGAATTCTTAAGAAACAAGCAAGTTGCATGGAACAGTGCTAAAAGTTCCATGCTGCAGAACAAATAAAGGGAGTCATTTAAAACTCCAGCTAGAGCACAAAGTCATAGATAGCCTTATCAAAACAAAATGATACTCTGCTTATAATTCCAAGATCCCTGCTTGTTGGTTAAGTTTAAATAGTTTCTTTTAGCAATGCCAGAGATGAAGAGAACTCTGCAGATACTGTTCAAGCTAATGAAAGAGTTCCTCTGAATAGGTTTATTGTGCATGTGAAATCCTAAGCCTCCTCTCACATCAGATGATAATCAAAAAAGGGCAAACTCAAATCTGCTGGAAACTCAAACCTGCCACAGTTATGTAAGATTTCTGAATGGGTCATTTGCTTGAAGCTTCTTGGATAGTATCACAATTGTATTCAGATTGCTGGACCACTGCAATAAAGTTTCTGTCCTCATCAAGCATGCAATTACTTTCTCAGAGACACCAATTCCCTGAAGTACTGGGGGAAAATGAAGCTCCAAACAATCCATTACACAGGAACCTCACTTGCTGTCAGCTATGGAGCCTGAAGAGGTCTGAAACTATTCTGTTTACCCTGAGAAAGAGAAGATCAAATAGTGAGCAGATAAGATAGGGCTTTAAAGCTACCACAGTTTCTCTCAAAGAATCAGTGCAGAAAGGTTACCATACACCTCTGAGCATTTTAAGTGACACTGTATATTTCTGTGCCCTTTTTGTAGAGAAGAGATCACACTTCTCATTTGCAGTGAACAGTAGACCTTTATTCCAAAGCCTAAGCACCTGAACAAGGTTGCTACTAATGTGACTTCCAATTCAAACCTTATTAGACCTCTTCTTTAACAGCCTAATCAGAACATGACAGTTGCTAAGTTTTAATGAATTAAAGGCTTAAAGGTAATAAGCATTACACTGTTCAAATACATGTTCAGAGAACACATAGTAGCTACCTGACCAGCCTAGGAACTCTTAAAGAACTACACAAGATGAATACATACAGGACTCTGTATGACAACACTGATAACCAGACAAGGTGATTGAGGTCTAGTTGCCCCTAATTAAAAAGCTGCACTCATATGACACAAACCTTTGAATGCCAGTACCCAGAAAGCTAGGGAATTTTGTTTAAATCCAGAGTCTTTGTGGGTTTGTACAGGCCTTTCCCACCATGTTATCCACCATCTATTTCCCCTTCCCCCATCTAAGCACACAACTTCATTTGCCTATATTGAAATGCTGGCATCTACCCAGGTTCTTCAGATCCATTCTCAGATATGCCAAAGCAGCAACTCACCTGTGCCACCCAGGAAAATGCTTCCCAAAACACTCTCTTGCAAAATATCTTCTCCTTACACTAGCAACTGGAATCACTATCAAGGCCATGGATTTATTAGCACCAGGAAGTGGAAGAAACAAAACACAGCCTGAAGTAAAGCACTGCAACACAGTAGTATGCTCCTAAAATAAGTGGCATTGTCCTGTACAAACATGGCAGTATGAGATGAAAGCCAGAGATTTAAACTGGCATGGAGATGTAAAAGCATCTGTCCTAGGCAGCAGCATCAAGTCCTCTCAGCAAGTATGGAGTCTGCTGGCAGTCTCTAAGCATAAGGCACTGCTGAATAAAGGTTTGAAAGCCACAGTTGCACAATGATGATCTTACATCTCCTGACTAGATGCTGGCTGCTGCATATTCAAAATATAATCAAGAAAACATTTCTTCCCTGGCAATCTTAACATGAAGATTTATGATAATGCAAATTCCTGCAACTGCAGATCCCTCAGTCTTGAGCTCTCCTAGACCCCTATTCATTCCAGGTCTGTGTCCCATGCCACGGGATTCTGCCAAGCAGATTTTGGCCTGAACAGGCCAAAGCTTTTCCCCCGAAGTCCAAGGCTATGATCCCACTTTATGTCTTGCTTCTCCTCTCAGGATCCTCACCTCTACCATCCCATAGTCACTGCAGCCAAGGCTTTCCCCAGGTCTTCACATCTCCAACCAGTTCCTCTTTGTTTATCAGTGTGAGGTCTAGCATAGCATGTCCTGCTGAGGATCAGAGGACTAGAAGGGACAGGGAGGAAAAAAACCCCAGGATGAGTTTAACTCTGATTCATAGGGTCTGAACTTGTTTAAATTTCTACTCAAAAGATAGTTATAAAAATGTCTTAAAGCAAATCTACAAGTGTCTGGCTTTTAGAACAATGTTAAATCTATATTCAGAAAAGCTTTAATAGAATTCAAAACCATCAGCTAAAGAACAGCAGATGAGTAAGCTTCTCAGGGAGCAGTTGTAAAAGCATCAGTTAAAACACTAGCACTTGTTGGTTAATATAGGATTCTTAATCAATTTAGGGCTGTAACTCACTTCAAATCTACAGTGATAACTTCTTAGTTGTCTCGAATTTATGAGCTCATACTGGTGTGAAATCTGATGCTTCTTAAATCACTGCATCTTGAGTGACATGCAAGACTGTCTACCACATGATACTGCACAAGTAAAGAGCACTTTGGGGAGGTGAAATCCAGCATTGAGATGGAAATGTTTTGTACCTTCCTACAGTTCAGAAACATACCCTCTTAAGGAACTGGAACAGTATAAAATATCAAGTTACTGCCATTTTATACTGTTCAGAATAACTGACTGAATTCCAAGTGTCTGCTTGACCTTTAGTACAAGGAAATATTAGTTTTCAGAACTACATTTTCTAAACTCAAACTTGCAGTTTTGGGAGAGTTTGGGCAGATTGTGTGGGAGTTTTGTTTTACTTAAAACACATAGAACAAATGAAGGCAAGTTTTGCTTCATCTAGCATCTGTATTCAGGATTCATCTTTTTCCATGATGTTCACCTGCCCTACAAAACTTGCCAAAGATAGACAGAGAAGCTGATCAAACTGCTACAGAACAGATTAAGATCCTTTTTGTTCCCTTAGGGAAGGGCAATAGGATCTCAAACAGGTTGACTGACATCCTCCTCCCCGTATTTTTTCCTCAAAGAATGAGATCATCTCTGCTTCCTTCTACTATGATCCCATCCACCCTGGAAAAGAGAGGAAGTGATCTAGGAAAGGCAATGGAAATATAATATAGCCCTAGAGAAGAGAGCAGAGAGCACTGAATGAGAATCTGAAGAGCAAGAGTAACTGCTGGGCTGGATGACAGTTATGGCAAGGAATACCTCCTGTAATGGAGACCAAAACCACACTCCAATCTAAGACAACACCAGTTGTTATATGCACGAGATAGATAGGGAGTGAATGTCACAAAGTTTGGAAGGATAAAAGTCCATTCAGCAGCAGCATCACAGCAGTGACACTGGCAAGCTGTTTACCTGAATACTGTCTTTCAGTTCAACTCCAACACTAACTTGATGAAGTATTTTACCACAAGTCTTTGAGATCAGACTGTTTCAAAGCCTAAAATTGGCCAAAATTTTCTCCAACCCTCTACAAAGATGGTGAGTCAAATCATATGCTTAAACTCAGCTCTCTCAGAAGTCAAACCTAACTTCTGGTGCCTCATGGCAGTGTTAAAGATAAGCAGGGTAAAAGCAGGCCTAAGGTTGTATTTAACCAGCTGAGAGCAAACAGATGCATGTTTGTCTGCCCAGTGAGCAGTCCAGAAGAAGCTATGGAACTGCAATGCTTGCACGCTCTACCTTTCAACAGCTTTATATTCACAGAGGGATGCCATTAACACAGCTTCCAAACTGGCATGGTCTTCTGTCCTATGAGCTCAGGACAGCTGAAGACCTCTTCACCCACTGCCCTCTGCAGATGTTGCCTCATCCCCAGAAGTAAAAAGGTTTTCTTGAAAGCCATCAGTAAAGCAAAACAAAAGCTAAGGGTAGAAATACATACCAGACAATCAAAGACAAATTTTTATGATAGGAGACATGAGACATCTGCTGCCAAGGCTCCCAACTCAATGCTAGTTTCCCATTCTGAGGCACCACCAGGCTTTTTGAAAGCTGTTTTTTAGCTGGTAGCACTGTTGGGTTTTTTTCTAATATGTCTAACTGGGAGAGATTGAAGGAGCCAGTAAGATCTAACAGAGCCCAGGGTGAAGATCTATTACTGTTATCACCAGTTCAGATGAGTTTGCAGGTGTAACTGGGGTGGGGGTGAGCAGTACACTCATTCTTTTTGGAGAGGGAAAAACAAAACAAACCAAAAAAGATGCAATTCTATGGCTTTTAGGGAGAGTTCTTTTAAAAGGAAAAAGGATGAAGACCTCAAGACTACAAGGTATAAGTTACAAGCTTACTTTCACCCCTTTGCCAGCTGCTTTGTGCCATGCCACAGCATGGCTGACTTTCAGAGATGACCTCCCAGCCACCCTCCATGCCCAGTTTCACCCACCCTGGCCAGGCCTCACACAACAGCTCAAGTGTCAAGAGTAAGATCTTGCCAATAGTCATCTTATCCTCCTCTGAGAGCTAGTAAACTTCATTTTTCCATTATTAAATTGTTTCAAAGCAAAAGCATTTAAAACAGGGAAGTTTTCATTTTACTAGTATTATGGTAGGAGAATGTGCAAGAGCTGCACTGATTTCTACTCAGCTTACATTATTTAGGAACTAGACACATATCCCCCTCAAATCTGTTTTTATGTCTCTATGAAGCAGGTTAAGAGAAAAGGGCAGCACTGAGTAAGTGCCACATAAATAGGGAAGAATCAAAGCAACTTTTCAGAATGAAGTCCTGACTCACAGACTTACTGGAATTCTCTAAAGCAAGAAGCAAGTACAGGCACTGGAATCATGTACCTGATGCAGTAGGTGTGAATGCCCAGAAGTCTTCCAACAAAAAACAATAAAAGCTTTCAAGGAAGTTAACTGGCCACATGCAGGATAAAAAGTGCTTTCAGGGACAGGAATTGGTAAAGAGATATTAAGCAGAAGGTAGGAAGAACTGTCAGCTCTTAGTCAGTGGAAGATGCTGACCAGTACTGTTTCACAAATATCTGTGCCCTTTGTTAAATCCATTCATAAATGACCTGAAAGTTAGCTCATAAAATTAAGTCAGTCATCATCATTACAACCACAAACATTTGCAGAAGGACTTTACAGGATTGAGTGACTAGACAATAAACTTGCAGATTAAACTCAGCAGAGATAGGGGATACCTATGTGAAAACAATAAGATGAACTGACAAGCTCTGAGCTCATTCCTGATGAAGAAGATATTTGGGTAACAGTTTCACGATATGGAAAAAAGGAAGTGAACACAAAGTAGAATAACACCCTGAAAATTATAGTGCAATCACATCCTGACTCCTGTGTGAGGCTTTGCAATGTCTCTCATTCTCTCCCCCTCCACCTCATGAACTTCAGAGGAAGAAAAGGTCTGGAAATCTGTCCTCTTTCACTTCAATTTGTTATTAGTTATTCAATTGTTATTTGTTATTAGGGCTGTATTACAGCTAAGCAGACTGGGGTTTACAGCCTCAAACAGTATAAATTGCAAACCTTGGGTGCAGCACACATACAGGTAGATACAGTTAACAGCACAGCACTGGAGCAACACCGGGGACCACTCAGGGTGGAAGATGCCAAGTCTACCACAAAAGCATTCACACTATCCCACAACTGAGCCACAATTCACCTATTTCCTGAACTATGTCCACACCAGTGAGCATACTAATAGTTAAGCAGCCAGACTATCAGATCCAGTAATTCAGCTTGCTCCCCATCCCAATTTTACTTAGCAGCACAGACTCCAGCCCTACATACCAAGTCTATTTTTAATCCTCTAACACTCTGTGAGATTGCTGCTTTTGGCTACAGTGCTCCCTCACAGTCAGAAGTCACCCCTGGGCATAGTCATATTCCTTGCCTTCCCTAGGTACCTGAAGAGAAGAAACACATTTTAGCCCCAGCACTAGAATGCATGGTGTTCCCTGAGAGATAATCTCTTTGCCAAGAGCCTCCTGCCCACCTACCTCTTCTCTTTCTAGCAGGTAGAGTCTTTGTTACACATGAAGGTCAGCAACTCTCTCTCAGCTTAGCTGCCAACCTCTTCCAACACAAACCAGAAGAAACCTGCACGGACTCTTGAATACAAAAGCCTGCAAAGAGGCATGATCTCTCAGGCAGGATACTAGGCTAGAAATAACTTTCGTTTTAACAAGTACAACTCTCCTGGTGGGGTCAGGATGAGGATGTTGAACTCTCCATTGCCCACCTGCTGCACAGCACAGCTCTAGATCATCTTTCTCAACTGTGCTGGGAGTTGTCACATCTTTACTTACCTGAATGAAGGTAGCACCCTCTACTGCTGCCTTCAGCTCTGTACAGGTACTAATGAGAGCCAATTGCTGCTCTGCACTCAAAGCTCCTTTCAGGCATCCCGACTGCTCCATCTCTTTCATTTGTTTGCTGGCAGAAACAACAGATGCATTTTAGTACTTTAACATTGTTAAGCGACCATTCATTTCTAAAAAAGCTCTTAAACCAGCAGCTCTCTGCTATTTGCCATGCATATGTTTACACTCAAAAATACAGAGGTTAATTTTAGTCATTTCTCTTTGCTCACCAATCTTACAAGGTTATTTTTTTCTCCTCTTCAAACATGGAAAGCTCTAAGTCCTACTCCCAGATGCCAGCTTGTCACCACCTCAAGCCCGTTTTCACTGATGCAGCATCATCAAGATTGCTGCTGCTCAGATTTAATGGGAAGAGAGGTCTCTTCAACATACTTCATCTAGTTTTACAAACAGCAGCTCTTTTGTTCTGAAGACTCAGTGTAGGAACACTGTTTAACTGTACAGAAACCAACACATTCCAAAGAGCATGGTGTCCTTCCTAAAATCCCCATACCACTGTACAGGTAATGACTATAGAGCAAGTGTCAAAAACTCAAGTAGTTACTAAATTGAGTGGCCAGAGCTTGAAATTAATGTTCAAGCACACACCATTACTGAGGATGAACAGGCCACCTTCTCAGAAAAATTCTCTACAGTTTGAGACCCCCAAAAGTGCAGAGTGAACAAGCCATTTTCAGAACTGTCATTACAGGAACAATTTCCACAGAAAAAAAGTGAGATTAAACCATCTGGTCATGATCAATCTAAAGCTATTTGATGTAGCCATTAAGAAGACTAAATCTGTCAGCTGCCTCAAGCTAGAACTCCTCTGAGCCTTTGCTTATTACTCAGCAAAAATTGCTCATCCTGAAGTGAGAAGGAAATTGAGCTAATGACTAGCAGCATTAGTTCTGGAGCTCTGGCTTCTTTTTGCATCCCTTCTTACATCACATGATCATAGGATTGTTTAGGTTGGAAAAGACCCTCAAGAGCATCAAGTCCAACTGTTAATCCAGCACTGCCAAGTCCACCACTAAATCATGTCTCTAAGTGCCACATCCACACTTTCACATACCTCCAGGGATGGTGACTCAACCACTCCCCTGGGCAGCCTGCTGCAATGCTTTACAACCCTTTCAGTAAATAAGTTTTTTCCCAGCATCCAACCTGAGCCTCCCCTGGTGCAACTTGAGGCTATTTCCTCTTGTTCCGTCACTTGTTTCTTGGAAGAAGAGAGTGACACCTCACTGCAACCTCCTCTCAAGCACCTGTAGAGTGATGTTTCCCTGGAGCCTGCTTTTCTCTAGGCTAAACAATCCCAGTTCCTTCTGCTGCTCCTCACAAGACATGCTCCAGACCCCCACCAGCTTTGTTACTCTTCTTTGACACACTCCAGCACCTCAGTGTGCTTCACCAGTGCCGAGCACAGGGGGTCAAGCACTTCCCTAGTCCTGCTTGCCATGCTATTTCTGATCCAAGCCAGGATGCTGTTGACCTTCCTGGCCACCTGGGCACACTGCTGGCTCCTCTCAGCCAGCTGTCAAGCAGCAGCCTCAGGCCCTTTTCTGCTGGGCAGCTTTCCAGGGACTCTGCCCCATGCCTGGAGCACTGCATGGGGTTGTTGTGACCCAAGTGCAGGACCCAGGAGAATGCTGTGGAAAACAGTGTCAAAGGTTTTACTGAAGTTCATGTAGACAAACAAAGTGACAGTGCATCCTCCAAAAACATGCACCCATATTTCAGGTCAGGAAGAACAAAACAACATTTATCCACATATATGCATACACATAGTGTTAACTCCTGTAAGCATTAACTTTCTCCTCTTCAGTGAACTGCTTCAGCAATTAACTCCAGAAAGTCATTTCTGTACTGCAAGTTCTAACACTTCCTCTTGATTCTTGTCAGAGATGAGCATGGACAATGATTTTTGGCTCTTTCAGGCAGACCATGCCTGAGTAAACAGCTAGCCACTGCATTCTGCTTACATTGGACAAGAACTTTGAAAAGGTTCAAATATTTCTTAGCTAGAAAAATGAATCCAAGGGTCATAAACTTTTCAGGCACTGCTCAGGTCTGTTCTGTTTGCTTCTCTGGAGTCCCTTAGACTTGGTGCTAAAATTACTATTTCTCCTATTTTATGCAGTACAAAACTGATGAAAAGAGTTCCATTAACAGCTTCCTGCCTCTCTTCTCAATTATGGACTTAGGCTTGAAAACCTAGACCTTTCCCACCCAAAGCTAAACTAGTAAGAAATTCCTTTTAGTAAGTTATGTTTAAGAGTACATCAAGAAAGAAAAAAAAAAGAATAAAACATGCTCAAACATATCCTCCCCACCCCAGGCAAAGTCACAGAAATGAGCAGGAAATCCATCAAGTGTCTGGACACGTTCCCTGTTTGCTTTCTCAACCACACAGCAAATGGACAAACGGAAACTGCAGACTTCTGTTTCTTCAGCAAGGGACAGGAAACATGAAGTTTCAGCTCCATTTTCCAAGCTGCCAGGATACACCACACAGCTTGCTAGGCTTGAGGCTTCTAGTACTCTAAAGGTGCCAGTGCTTCATCTGGAAAGAAACAGGCACACCTAAGCTACAGTATCCAAACTTCTGGTTCCCTCAGACCCTGTGAGGCAAAATAAGAACCAATACTTGATAAGGAACCAATAATTCACAGAATCCCAGAATGTTAGGGGTTGGAAGGGACTTCTGGAGACCATGTAGTCCAACCCCCCTGCAAGAGCAGGAGAACCTAGAGCAGCTTGCACAGGTTGTGAGGCTTGATTTCCCTTATTAAGAAATAAGGGAAAGAGGAGAAAGAGACAAATCAGAAACACCCAGAGACAAGGGTGCTCATCAGCACTGTATAATCCTGATCCAAACCCTAGATCTCTGAGGAACCTTCACTACTAGCCTAGAGGGCTTTTCCAAGCCCAAACTTTTCAATAAACAGTGCAGTGAATACTCTTCAGGGAGAGAAATTCAAAAGGTCTTAGCCATCCATTCATCAGAAGTTCATTTTCCAGGTGCTCTTGGCCAAATCCAGCACACTCTTGCTCACAGGCTGTACATTGAATTAAAAAAACAAAAGCAACATTTAAGTTTGGAAAGACAACAACAGAAGTATTTCCTTCTTTGAAGAAGGTGGTGAAGTAACCTTCTCTGGACATGCTCTAGTGCTTCTGTGTCCTTTCTGTATCTCCTTCTTTGGGCCCATTTGACAATATATTTATTGACATTTTGATTGTTGTGTTCTACAAATGAATTTTATGTCTTCCAAATGATAAACCTTCTTTGTATTGCCCTGGGGTATTAGACTGCCACAAAAGCATGGGCAAAGGCAGGAATCCCCTGATACTCATTATCCACTAAAGCACAAACCAGCCTGGTTTGTCCATCCAGCAGTACACCACTGGCCTCTCTACTGGATGACTCTCTGTTCAGGGTGAGCATCCCTGCCCAGACTGGGGTTATTGCAGCCATGGCCACAGCACACCCCACAGAACTTCACTCTGCAATTGTGTCATATGTCCAGCTTGAAGAGTTGGACTTTATGCCTGTAAGATCTTCCAAGAATGAAGAAGATCTTACATAAGAAAATACTACTTCCTTTTAGAGTCCACACTTTGCCTGCCTCCAGATTTTTACTGCTGTACTTGGCTGCCTGTGTCAACACTACTATAGAACTAAACCTGTATTTACTTTGAGATAAGGCACTCAACCTATAGTAACCCTCCTGATCACAGAATCTGCCTGGAATACTCTTGGTTACAACTCCTACTCTGAAACTCTTTACAGAAGGACCTTGCAAGTGATATTAACACTTAACCCCACTTGTTCACATCCTACTGCCTCAACTTGATCCATAGATACTATTGGAACAAGAAAGATGATGAACTTGAGTTACAGGCAAAATGTCTTTCAAAACCTGGGGTATAAAAAAGAAAGCTATAGGCACAGGTAGAGTCTACTTCATAGAATCATGAAATTGTCAGGGTTGGAAGGGACCTTAAAGATCATCTGGTGCCAACTCCCCTGCCGTGGGCAGGGACACCTGGCACTAGAGCAGCTTGCTGCCAGCCCCAGCCAGCCTGGCCTGCAACACTGCCAGGGCTGGGGCTGCCACCACCTCTCTGGCCAACCTGGCACAGTGGCTCAGCACCCTCCTGGCCAACAACTTGTGCCTAAGAGCCAACCTGCAGCTGCCCTCCTCTAGTGTGGATCCATTCCTCTAGGCCTAGCACTGCCTGACAGCCTCACAAGTCCCTCCCCAGCCCTCTTGGAGTCCCTGCAAGGCCACAAGAAGGTCTCTTGGGACCCTTCTCTGCTCCAGACTTCCTCAGCCTTGTTGTCTGCCATATCTCAGGCACTTCATTACAAGCTCCAGATCTCCGTTCACAACAGGACAGAATTCTTAAAGTACATCATACATTTGGGGTAGGGTGATGTAACTTTTTCCTAGCTCCTGTGTCTTGTTCATTTTTCATAGCAATTGTGCTCCTACAGCATAGGAAAAGTTCAGATTGCTCAGAGCAACACTGCACTTTACTAGGCATGAAGTTCAATGGTTATGGTTAAAATAATACTTAAAGAATATATGATATTTTAATCTCAGGACTGCTTGGCTCCAACTTTTTGAAGGCCTAACATCTTTGAATCATGCAAAAGAGCTACCTATAGTCAGAGAAAACTGACATATAAGTAATTCTCACTGAACAGTCTCACTTTAGAGTCTAGATTCAGTCCCATACAACCTTAGCACTACATAGCAGTTTTCAGAGGGCTCAGTTCTGTAAAAGCCCACTCTACTCTGAAGTTAGCTATAACCTTTATTATACATACAGCTGTTTGGTTTTTATAGATTAAAAATAGTTATCTGCTCCTGTGTCCTGGAAGAGATATAGTTTTGTATCTAAGTAAATAACATACTTAACCTGCATCTACTTTTAGAAAGAAATTACAGAATCCATGCACAAATATCCAAGATTCAGTGCCCTCTTAAGTGTCAACTAAACTTCTCCCTCTTGCAATAGTCTTTCATTATAAATGCAAAACCTGTTCTATATAAAACAGGAACCAGCTACAGAGAGGAGAAAACAGAGCATTGTAATTAATTACTCTTTACTAGCAGCATAATTATGTTTAGAACAGCAGCACAGGAACTATTTGGAATAAGTTTACATATTACAAGAATTCTAAAGGTTTTGAGGAAGGGCCATGCACTAAAGCATTTCTTCTGCATCTTATACTTTAGGATTACTTGTGGAATAGGGTACTACTTGTTTTTCTAATTCACTATTATGAGGTTTAGCAGTCTTACATTCTAATTAGAATCACACTGACTCAGAAGAACCAACATAGGATAGGAAAAGTTCAATTTTCCAAGACAGGTTACTACAATTTGTATTCAGGAAGTCAAGTGTGGCCCAAAGCTGTTCATTAGTTTGTTTCTTTAGCCAAAAGGTTGTTCCAGTAGAGCAGCCACTGGTTAATAATGCCACTGGTACATCCAGTTCAGCAGTGTGTGGTCATCCTGTGTGCCAGGACACTGACTGCCACGTGGCTGGCAACAGGCAGGTAAGCAGGAAATCCATCACACCATGTTAGGCTTTCATAAACACATGCTCCTTTGCAATCTATATCTGCTCTACTGATATTGGGGCAACATGATACCTATTCCACTTGTTTCAGTAGATCCAATTTCCATGCTTTATTCTTATTTTTTACCCACAACCAAGTGTTTTGAATCAATTCAGAGTACATTTCCAATTTTCCATATAGATCAATGAGGCTCTCATGATCATTGTAGGTCCATCCCAGACTCATTCCAGTCCTCTTGAGAGTTGAGTTCATTAGGTTAATGAACCCTGAGGTGCCCTTTACATAAATTCAGAATGAGTTAAGTCAATGACTAGACGTCTACCATATAAAATAGTTAATAAATATTAAGAATCACTTCTGTCAAAGGAGTACCATCTCCTTTGAGAAGGGAATGCTGTTTACTACTCAAATTCTCTACAATAACTGATCAGGAAGTTGCATCATCAGTGGATCTAGCAATCTGTTCTTCTATGTCTCAAGTTCAAGAATTAAAACAATTCTAGTTATAAAATACTAATACCTGTAGCAGGGCTCCTCAGCAATCCATATTAACCTATTTTTATTTGGAAAGTCTTTGTTGTCTTTCTAGACAAAAACTCTTATGTTTATGTATTTTTAAGCTTACCTATAGATAACCTAATCATCACTTCAAGAATTTGGATCTAAACTTTAATTCTCAAGTAATGATTTAAGAGCTTAAGTGCTCTTCAGAAGTGTTGAGAGGTTTGGGAGCACAGTTCTTCTGATCTTGACAGGACCTCTAGTTCTAAGTTAAAGCCTCCTTCCAAGCTTAAAATCTATGTTCTCTTAAACAGCAAGATGTGGCTGTTCATTCATAATGACAGAAATCAGTTTCATTACAATCCCAGTCACTTCAAGGCAGGTGACCTACCAAATCTTTTCCAGTGCACTTGTTAGCTGTTGTTGTGCAATATCATAAAGTCTCACTCTGAAGCCTCCAGCAGCAAACACCATGGCCCAGCTGCGACCAATGAGTCCACTGAAAAGACAAGAAATAGCAGTCAATTAATAAAGAAGCATTTCTTTTGGGGAAAGACATCTTACAAGCATTGCAAGAAGGGAAACAGAGCTTGGACACTTCAATATTTGATTATATACTGATAAGAAATGAATCTCTGAAAGACAAATATCCTTTGCTAGGTGTGTAGCAGCTTCTCTGAGAGCAGGGAGAAAGATGAGGAGGAGAAAAAAGAAATCAGAAAAAGGACATCAGAATACACATAGTAGGAACTGCTGCTTTGGAACACTGGACTCAAATAGCAAGTTTTCTCAGCTACAGTCTTAGCCACCAATCATGGCTTTGACACTACTTTTCTACCTACCTACCACTACCTTTATTTTTATATGAAGCACTCTACCATGCTGGAAGCACACAGGAACTGTCTGCCTACAGCTTTGGTTGAAGTTACAACACTGAGAAACACACACAGAGGAAACTTACAGTAACTGACAATATCATCACCTCTCTCAAAGCAATGCAGGTTTTAACTTGATTTATAGCAAGTATCAGTCTCTTCAAAAGGACACATTGAGTCACAGTGTCAGAAGCTTGTATGTGAAAGTCAGTTTCATGATCTCCTGAGGAGCCTGAACATGCATAAGTCTATGGGACCTGATGAGATGCACCCCAGAGTCCTAAAAGAATTGGCTGATGTAGTCGCCAAGCCACTCTCAATAATATTTGAGAAATCCTGGCAGTCAGGTGAAGTTCCTAGTGACTGGAAGAAGGGGCATGGCACACCCATTTTCAAAAAGGGTGTAAAGGAGGACCCTGGGAACTACCGACCTGTTAGCCTCACCTCTGTGCCTGGGAAAATCATGGAGCAGATTCTCCTAGAAGTTCTGCTAAGGCATATGGAGGAGAGGGAGGTGATCAGAGACAGTCAGCATGGCTTCACTAAGGGCAGATCCTGTCTGACAAACCTAGTGGCTTTCTACGATACTGTGACTACCTCAGTGGACAAGGGACAACCTGTGGATGTGATCTATCTGGACTTGTGCAAGGCCTTTGACACAGTCCCCCACAACATTCTATTGGCCAAGTTAGAGAGCTATGGATTTGATGGGTGGACTGTTCAGTGGATAAGGAACTGGCTGGCTGACCGCATCCAGAGGGTAGTGGTTAATGGCTCAAAGTCCAGCTGGAGATCAGTGACAAGTGGTGTCCCTCAGGGCTCTGTACTGGGGCCTGTACTGTTTAATATTT
Organism: Bucco capensis; assembly: GCA_013396975.1. Lineage (NCBI taxonomy): Eukaryota > Metazoa > Chordata > Aves > Piciformes > Bucconidae > Bucco > Bucco capensis. The sequence continues at coordinate 449,298 of VWZO01013264.1, forward strand.
TTATAAATGATATCGACAGCAGCATTGAGTGCACCATCAGCAAGTTTGCAGATGACACCAAGCTATGGGGTGCTGTTGATAAGTTGGAGGGGCAAGATGTCATCCAGAAGGACCTAGACAAGCTGGAGAGGTGGGCCCAGGTGAACCTCATGAGCTTCAACAAGACCAAGTGCAGGGTCCTACACCTGGGTCGGAACAATCCCCACTATCAATACAGGCTAGGGGATGAGATGATGGAGAGCAGCCCTGCAGAAAAGGACTTGGGAGTGCTGGTGGACAAGAAGCTGGACATGAGCAAACAGTGCACACTGGCAGCCCAGAAGGCTAATCGCATCCTGGGCTGCATCAAAAGAAGCGTGGCCAGCAGATCCAGAGAGGTGATTTTGCCACTTTACTCTGCTCTGGTGAGACCTCATCTGGAATACTGTGTCCAGTTCTGGAGCCCTCAATACAGAAAGGACATGGATCTGATGGAGCAGGTCCAGAGGAGGGCCACAAAAATGATCAGGGGGCTGGAACACCTCTCCTATGAGGACAGGCTGAAGGAGCTGGGATTGTTCAGCCTGGAGAAGAGAAGACTTCGGGGGGACCTAATAGTGACTTTCCAGTACTTAAAGGGAACTTATAAGAAGGCTGCAGAGGGCCTGTTTGCAAAGGCCTGCAGCGAAAGGACAAGGGGCAATGGTTTTAAACTGGAGAGGAGGAGATTTAAATTGGACATTAGGAAGAAGTTCCTCACCACAAGGGTGGTGGAACACTGGAACAGGTTGCCCAGGGAGGAGGTTGAGGCCCCATCCCTGGAGGCATTCAAGGCAAGCCTTGACAGGGCTCTGGGCAACCTGATCTAGTTGGGGATGTCCCTGCCCAGTGCAGGGGGGTTGGACTAGATGACCTCCAGAGGTCCCTTCCAACCCTAACCATTCTATGATTCTATGATTCTATGATAAGCTTAAATAACCTGAGATCACCAAAAATTCCATAACAGAGACAAGAGCAGAACTCCATAGCCATGGCTGGTACAGTGGAGGCTTTGATAATTCCATCCATTTCCTGTCATGTCCAAGATCACTCTATTTGCAGCATTAAACTTAAGCAACCTCTGCCAATTAGAAAATGCAAGGCCACTAGGCATCAATAAAGGATTAAAAGGGGAGCAAAAGTTAGAGATAAAGCATTAAGGCAGATTATGAAAGAAGGAAGAAAAAAAACAGGAACACGTTCAGCGTTTGCTTTAAATAAAGAAAAAAAGGCAACAAAACAGGAAGTTCCAGAAACAGCAGAAATCAGTGGAAATAATAGAGACCAAAAAAATGAAACTTTGCATTTAAGTGCTGTTAAATGGACAGTAAGTCACTGTAGTGAGCCCAGCCCTCAGCAGTTCTCAGGCATACTACAGAACACACTCACCTATGGAAAAGCTAAGGTATGGGTCAAAGTTTGTTAGCTACTGAAGCCTCCTGGCTGGTACATAGTTGAAAATAAAAGCATTTTCATCACTTAAACTGGAAACAAGCATATCTGAGCTTACCAGTAGATAAATCACCATAATCTCTCTCAAATTGCACTTTTAAATTAAATTTCCTTAAATCAGTATTTTATTTTTAAAAAGCTTATTTTAATACAGACTTTTAGGATTGTGGGGTTTGTTTTTTCTTTTGAATGACACAGTGTACAAATTCAGTCAGTGATTGGTATCAGACCTGCACTGTTACTCTATCGTACAACCTGATGTGAGCATGTTTGACCAAGACAGTGCTTACTGACACTTCAAGCTCTATCACTTTGGGTCTAGGGATGAAGTATTAATGACCAGATTTGGTCACACAACTTCTGCAGGTTCTACTAGGAACAGTTTTGATGCCTTCAGCATAGTTGTGCCACAGCAGCTGCAGAGAGCAAGAGCCCTGCTATCCTGACCCTTCGCACACCTACAGCGAGTAACAGTTCCTCCAGTGCCACTGGTACAAGGCAATATCGTCACCAGCACATGACAGCACCCAGACAGGAGTCCCAAGACCTCAAAGTGGTCTCGATAATAGATTGTTGCAGGCCACGGACCTAGTACCAAGTTACAGTGTTGCACGGGGGCTGTTACTTCCTTGCACGTGTTTTCTTGCCTCACCAGATTATTCTTCAAATAAAAAACTTCAGTTTCAGGTCAAGAAGAGGATGAATTGATACAATCCCACCAAGTCAGAAATACCACTGTATCTTGTGAGAAAAAAAGCATTACTGCAGCAGTGCCCGAGAGAAACTAACCAGCTTCTTGACAGAGCTGATAAAGAGTATCTTAAGCTGTGCTCGGATTTCTCTGCTCCTCTTTGCACTTACACAAAACACTCCAATGAAAAGGGGTAGCAAAATTTCAGACCTAAAGGATGACTGACTTCTAGTGGAGATGCCATGAAGGTTTGTTGGTTTTGTTTGTTTTAAAGCAGCACAAAGCTGCCGGGAACTTAAGCAAAAACACTCTTTCCAATGAGCCAAGCAGGTGCATTCCCCTCAGATCCCTCAGTTCCAGGAGCAGAACGAAGCCGCGGCTGGGCGGACCTCCATCGCACTGCTCCCCTGCACATGTCGACACCCCCCGAGATAGCACCTCGCTGCCACATCCGACAGGGACAGCCGAGGCATCGCCTCACCTGCCACACTGCGGCACGGAACCCAGTCCCCGCAGGCTGGACCTCGCCGTGACTGCGACCGAGCCCCTTCGCACGTTCCCTGGCACCCGCTCCCAGAGCCCCTAGGGGCTAAGCCGGGCTGACATCTCCTCCCCGGGGCGCTGCACCTACCAGCGGGAGAGGAGACACTTTACCTGCCGATGATGGCCACATGAGAGGACTCCATGACTGCAGGGGCCGGTATCAGGAGATCCGCGACAGGGAACTAGTAACCAACCACCGGTGGCACCTCCGCCGTAATGCGCCCACTCCACCCCCGCTCCCGCCATGTCACGGCCGCCCCGATTGGCTCCTGTTACAAGCGTTGCGATTGGCTCCGCGCCGCGCCCCTCAGCGGCCGCGCCCCTCAGCGACAGTTCCTCGGGCCTCCCAGTGGCCTTGTCTTGCCCAGAGCCCGCCCAGAGGCGGTGCGAGGCTCGGCAGGACCGCTGCGCCGGAGCGGCAGGCACGGCCAGCAGGCCGCCGGCCCGCGCCCGCACCCGCACCCGCACCCGCACCCGCACCCGCACGCCAGCGCGAATGCGGAGAGGTCTCCATGCCGCCACCCTTCTCCTCACCTGGACTGAGTCCAAGTTCGCCTCCTTCCCCTTCCCGTGCTCCACAGGCCGCGGCGAGCATGGCCATGACGTTTCTCACGGGATCGGCGCAGTCCTCCCCACGAAGTCGGTGTGCTGCTTGTGTTGGGAGTTGCAAAGCTGATCCCTCCATTTTTTTGGTCTCTTTCTATTGAGCACGCTTCTTACATGAGAAGCTAGCATCAGCTACTGGCTGTGGAGAGGAGGTGGGCTTAGTGCAGGGGAGGAGCAGGACAGAGTAAAAGAGTTGTGTAATAAACGAGGGCAAATAACGAGTGTTAATTGCGAGCCACGAGGAGGTGGAATATGAAGGAGATGTGACCTCCCTTTTGCAGAAAATAAAGGAATTACACACTTCTAAAATAGTGTCCTAGCCTGAGCTTGTGGCACAGGATGATAACAGAGGCATAGTTCACATTTGTTAAATATTAGATTGGTTTAATGTATTACTTGATCACCAGGGCAACCAGAAAGTACATTTCTTTTGTAATGGACTATAGTATGTTGCTACTATGATCCTAATGGGTCAGAAAACATAATGCCTTCAAATGAGAGTTTTAATAACTTTTTTCCTGTTCTGTAGAGTTCCAACTAGTGATTTGCATGCTGTAATTATAATTAGTCATTATATTAAGAGCTACAATTAAAACTGCAATTTTAATTATTGCTAGTAGTTTATACAGTTAACTTAGGTGGCCTTTCTCAGTGCATTTTTTCCACTGCCCTAGATAATTGGGCTGAAACATGCTGGGCACCAGTATGTCCAGGTCCCTGATATGGACAAGCTGGGTAGCAGAGCCAGGGCTCTTGGCAAAGAATACACCTGCTGCTCAGGTACATATGAATGTGTCTGTGGACAGTCAGAAAAACTAAAAAACATAGGCTGAATTATGTATGAGGAGTCACAGGCAGCAAAGGGGAGCTAGAAATATATATATATGTCTTATAATGAAGTTCATCATTTGTGGCAATTAACTTACCTGAAAAATTTTGCCAGCTGAAGTCTGTTAGTCTGCAAAATACTCATATTCCATAAAATTCAGGTATAAAGATTCTCATGTCCAAAGGTCTCAACCTGACCTGAGATCTTACTGTGTGAAAGTGGTTCATGCATAGAATGTGAACAGGTTAATGCAAGAAGTGATAATGTCTTAATACTTTATGTTATCTTTGTTTCTCTTGTTGGGAGCTGGAGTAGAAAGACCTTTCACTCATGTCCTCTGTGCCTTATCTCTGATGAGAGAGGACTTTGAGGCTGAAAGAAGGTGAGCAGTAGAAAGCCCTGACATTGCATAACACCCAGAAACTATGACCATAAAACGGGTGTTCTGACTGATTCTGCACTGGATGTTGTCTTTGCAGCTTTCTTATGCCATTAGCATAAGAGAGCAGAGGTAGCTTAGAATTGGTCTCATGAAACATTTTCTCTCTCAAAAACACAGTAGGCATGGTCAGAAATCCCTGCTCTATTCTGTTTCCTGTTTAGGCATGGGAAACTTTCCCCAGAGTGTAATGATTTGCTGTGGGCAGACTAGCTGACATTAGTCAGGGTTTCCAAAACAGCAACTAAGAGAAAGTAGTAGAAATGGTAATAGAAATCATCTTTTTCTGAGGTATTAGGGCTTGTAATTTGTTGTTTAGTTTCAGAGACTATGGCAGATGAAAAACTTTAATAACTTTTTTTATTGAGCCTTTCAGTTTTGAGAGCAGATTTCTCAGCTCACTGGAAGAAATGGGGTGCTTGAGCAGAGGGGCAGCAGACGAGCCGACAGCCCTGACAGCCTCCGACCCTGCTCTCCCGCTGCCATTTGCCACGGGAACGTCCCCTCAATAGCGGACAACTCCCGCACGGCTGCAGAGGCTTCGGCAGCTCTTGTTCGCATGCTCCGCCGCATCTCATCTCTTACCGACCAGCCGCGGTGCACTCCGGGACCGCGTCTGCTCGCGTTCCCCGTAGCAACGCGATCGGGGCCTGGGCCCGCGGCCTTCGGGGCCGGGGCGGCGGCAGCGGGCTGCGGCCGACCGGAGAGCGGACTGTGTGCGTCGTGTCGGTGCGGGAGGAGGCGGCTTGGCACCACCGTGTTGGTTGCCTGACGAGTTTCTCTGCCCGGGAGTGCGGCCCCACGGTACCTTTCTGCCGCCCTCGAGAAGGCGGAGGCGCTCGGGGGCACGTCGCTGCAGCTCCCGGTTCGGGCGCTGGCTGAGGAAGGCCTGAAAAGGAGCGATTCGGCTGGCTTCGGGCAGCGGATGCCCCATCCAAGCGGGAAGCAGCGAGGAGCATCTCCTGCAGGGTTGGAACTGGCCCTCGGTGAGGTGTGCAGCGGCTCGTCCTGGCCTAGGCTTACTTGCTAAAGTGTGTGTGTTTCGTATCATAGCTGAAATCAAATGTTCTCTGAAGAGTTTTGTGAACAATAGGTAGCCAGGCAAAGAGAGACCTCCTCGGTTAGGGAAAGACCACAAGGTGAATGCAGCTGTATGAGACACTAAAGTATTTGTGAAGAAAGAGATTAGAACCTAGGCTTCTTTAATTCTTGTTTTTAAAAGCCATTTGAATTGAAATGGCAAAATTATATGAAGACTATTGCATAGAGAACTAGCTGTGGCTGCATTGATGTAAGGAGACAAGGGAAGGAGGGAAGATTTGAAGCTATGGAAGAGATACCTTTCATTAGACTGACAACTGGGGTTGGGCCTAACATAAAATAAGGCAAGTTTTAGAATATAAGAGATTTCTCTTAAATCTGAATTATCTAAAAGTGATACAGTTACTTGTTACAATCATTGAGTTTTAATGGTAAATGTCATGAAAACAATTTTCATGATGGTGGCATAAATCCCTAACAAAAGATAATTCTATGAAATGATGCCATTTAATATTGTTTAAAGGTGAACTCTAGTTTTTATGACTAATAACTTGGTTTTCATTTCAAAGACAATTAAAAAGTAAAATGAAATCGGAGCTCTTTTGAACTTGTAAGCATTATTGCTATTTTTATTTTACATTTTAAAATAATGACATTAAAGTACCAAGCTAATGTGTGGTGTGTTGAATGTTTGACAGAAAAATGATGCAAAATGTGCATCTTGCTCCTGAGACTGATGAAGATGATCTTTATTCTGGCTACAATGATTATAATCCCACTTTTGATGTAGAGGTAAAAGCATTTGCTGTTTTCCACCTTACCATACATAGGATTTTAACTTCTAAGTAGAAAATATGAGCACATAGGTACAGTAATGTGCAAGTGCACTGCTGCTTTGAAGTGAATGTTTTTTTATTTAGCAAGAAATACATGAAGTTTGGCTGGGGTCATTTTGAATAGTTATGGTTTGGATAGTTTTCTAGTCCAGCAATATACTTGTGTATCATCTCATTGCAGATCTAATGTGCTTTAATGAATTTATGGAGTATAAATTGTAACTTGTAGCTAGAATTTATGAAGTATGTCTAAGTATATATAAGTTATTTGAAAGCCATATTCACATTCACACCCATTCAGTGTGGTATTTCCTAGACAGTGTGCAGCAGCAAGTTTTCTCATCAAAGAGGCTACTTATTGACCAACAGGTGCTTGATTTCTTACTGTGCTGCAGCTGAAGGAGATAGTAACAGAGTCCTGCAGGTCTTTGTGCAACTGGTAAAGCATTGGGGATGATTTACAATTACCCTGCAGACCACTTAATGGTAAATGCTGGCATAGTGGAGTTGGAATAGCATAGAGGGCCATTTGGTCCAAGTCATTGCCTAATCTAAAATACCAGAGAAAGAAATAATGATTGCATTATTTGTTATTGTCAGTTAAACTTGTTATCCATTGGTCTTCAAGTATTTTTGGAAGAAGACTTGCTTTTTTTTTTACCTACATGCTTTCAATAGTTCTAAGGTTCTGGAATTATGGCTTTGGGTGTTGTGTTTTCAAGAGGGTTGATATTTTAATTTTATCTGTTATAGGATTTAGAAAATGATGCAGCTTTTCAGCAGGCAGCAAGCACAAGTCATGGCAGAAGAGCTCCTGTAAGTACCTTGTAAAGTACACTGCAATAGTGGCAATAGTGTAGAGCTTTTCTAGAGCCCCAGCTCTGGTTTTGGCACTGGCACAAACATCCCTTGGGAATCTCTTCTTTGTGTCTGCTACTAAGATGAAGATACAGATTTCAGTTACTTATATGAAAAATAAGTAAAATAGTAGCAGAGCACATGTTCCATTAAGTTCTGGAGTTAAACTAAAGCAAACAAGGAATTTGGATTGGAAATATATATTCTTGTTGGATAAAATGAAATAAAACTATGTTAAAGATCAAAATTACATGTTCTAAAGGGCTTTGTTTAGTATTCTACACCTAAAATTGCTCATGCTGGCATCCAAGGTTGAGACACAAACTAGACAATGGGATTTAGAAAACCATGTGTTACTCTTCTGATTTCTTTCCTACGTATTCATATAATTTACATTCATTTTTCTACTTTCATTTAGCAGTAACTTAATCTTCTATCAGTTTTCAAAACTATGAAGTTGGAACCTGCACTTTAGAAGTGCACAGAAGAGCTGGAACTATCTGCTTAATGTTACTTTGCCAGAACAAAAAGGTTCCACAATGAGAATCCTTTCTGTAACAAGTGAAACATTAGTTCTGTGAATTCACTGTAGAAACTATATAGAAAGACTGATAATTATCACAGAGAGTTGTTAATTGGCAGGGAGTGTTTTTACTTGTTTCTTTCCACCTAGGTGACAGCCAAAATTCCTGGGACATCATCTTCAAGACCTATTGCTACTGGATATGGGGTACTCTTTTTTTTTTTTCCCTTCTGTTGTATTATTAATGAAAATGAGGTATTTACCAAAAAATACATTTACCATTTAATCCTTTGGACAACGTGAATCTCTTCTCAGCTGTACTCAGAATCTTACTGAAGTATTTTGTGTAAATTACTTGTTCAGTTTCAAGTTAGTAATTTCAGTGTCTGAGCAATGAGAAGCACTGCTGCCTGAGATCAATTTCTCTCTCTCTAAAGGTCTGTCAGAAATAGCTAAATATATAAACAACATTGTGAATTTGTGCTAACTGAAGTGTTCAACATCTTTAAGTCTGCCAGGCACTGTTAGGATTTGCATATGAATAACATAAGTGGGAATTTTGCTGTGAAGTTAAGTGAGAGTTAACTCTTAAAACTCAGTGTTGAGAAGACTGCATAACCTTGACAGGTTTCTAATCATTTGTGAATGCTAGTTGCAAACAATTTACTTGTTTTTGTAGTCAAAGGCAACTTCATCTATGGGAAGACCAATGACAGGAGCTATACAGGTAAAAGTTTCAGCATTTACATTTTAGATTGATTTGGAACAATGAAGTTTTCTGAGAAGCTGTTTGGATTTCATTCTTTTAATCTCTTTGTTTTTATTTAAGGATGGGATTGCTCGACCAATGACAGCAGTGCATGCTGCAGGCTACACCAAGGCAGCTGGGAGAGGTAAGGTTTGTAGACATTGCCAGCTGCCAGGGGGAGGTCTTCTTTTACAATTCTCAGCACTCTGTTGATTTTGCAGGTTCTTCATTTGATCCTCTTGGCCAAGCAAGAGGTCCTGCTCCACCTCTGGAAATGAAGAATTCAGACAGGTTTGTTCAGTTTTGCAGTGAATTATTTCAAAGCATTAACAGCAACAAAAAACCACAACCAACCATGGATAGACTTTCAAAGCATCTAGGCAGTTAGAAAACCTTGAGGATTATGAAACTCTTCATTTTGTGGAATAACACCACGTGCATCAATGTTTGTGGATAGCTGACTCCCCAAAGCAGTTGCAGGAATATCTGAGTTTGGTGATTTCTGGTTCTGACTGTAGCTCAGCAACTTGCACATAGTTGGTGCCACACCAATGCTGTGACATAGAACTGTGGAGGAATATGGAAGAGTGAGTGACAGGCAAGGAACACCAGCATTCCTGCAGCTCTCTGGGAAGAATTTCTCCTACTGTTTTTCCCTGTTCCCTCTGACCTTAGCACTTGAGGTAAAACTGAGATTGTGAAAGTTTTGCAGGCTGCTAGAAATGTTGGGGAGTTCTCTGAGAAAAAGTCATTGAGCTTTTCAGTACAGAAGTTGTATTCCTCAAAACATAGCTACATAGGAGCAGGGAATCCTACTGGAATGTTTGGTTATTTATCTGAGGAAAAAAACACCCTAGATTAATAACAACTGCTTATTAAAACCTGCATTTGCAAGCTGTGTTTTAAAGTATAGCTGTATAGCTATAGCTTTGATGTGAAAACCAGTTAGTTGTGACATGTGACTGTTTTATTGACACTATTCTATGTGAAACCTTGGTGTTTGTAGTTATGCTTCTAGTGTTAATCCTTTTATTGTTATGTTTATTTTAGTGCAGAAGAGAAGATAAGGCAGTTGGAAAAGAAAGTGAATGAACTGGTTGAAGAAAGCTGCATTGCCAACAGCTGTGGAGACTTGAAATTGGTATTTTTTTTCCTACATTTCACTTCACTTTTGCTATTTTGTGAAGAATAATTTGTATAGATAGAGCTTTCAAACTGACTTGGGTTCAGATATTTCAGATCATTAAAATAATCTTAACTTCACTATGATTCTTCTTATCCAGTGGTATCTTGTATTGCAAATAAATAAAAAGGTAGGAGCTCTGTTTCTTGTGTATTTGTGAAGATCTCAGTGTTTCAAAAGCTCCTCTGCTTATGGCTCTAATCAACTAGTCATGCTGGCACAGATTGGCCCAGGCTAACCTGTGGGTGACCCTTCTGCAATACTAGGCTTGTCATTGTCATCTTTGCAGCCCTGGATTCTCAGCTATGTTTAAGGATCTTATCTGAGGGACATTCCATTTCCCTGATGTCATTTTCCTGCAGGACTGGTGCTCAGCACCAGGCTCAATCTCACGTAAGGCCCCTCCACAGCACTCTTTCATGTCAGGGGCTGTTTGCTGCTATAGAACAGACATTCTCTTGCTTTCTTTGCACCAGAAGGGGTCAGCATCAGATGGACTATTGGATCTTCTTTCAGTCTGTCAGGCAAGGGGACCTTCCAAGCTAAGCAAATGCTGAAGTGCAAATACCAGTATCCTTCATAGGCCAGAGAGGAGGATATTTTTTTTCCATACTTGTTTTGAATGTCATTTTGATTTGTAAGATTCAAGGCATTACTCAATTCTGGTATCATTTTATTTAAGGCTCTGGAAAAAGCAAAAGAGGCTGGAAGAAAGGAAAGAGTACTGGTGAGGCAACGTGAACAAATTACTACTCCAGAAAACATCAACTTAGACCTCACTTACTCAGTAAGTGCTTAGAAATCTTCAGTGAGCTAAAGGTGTTGGTCAAAACCTCCTAAAGAGAGACATTTCAGTCTTTGCTGAGGGTGTGTGTGCCATAATGCTCCTAGCAGTGTACCAGATCAGGTTCAGTCTCTGTTGGAGAGCAGAGAAGTTTATGAAGGTCAAGTGAATGACTTCTTCAAGCTAAAACCTTAAGGTTAGATTGCAAAGCTCTGTTTACATCATGGAGTCTGTTTGCTTGCAATTTTCCTTGCACCTCTAATTCCATTGCTGTGCAGGTTCTGTTCAATCTGGCCAGTCAATATGCTGCCAATGAAATGTATGCTGAAGCACTGAATACATACCAAGTCATAGTGAAGAATAAGATGTTCAGCAATGGAGGTAAGTTACATTGCAAAGTAGATTAAAATGGGTAATTGGGCATGCAACATGAAGACTTTATCTGTGAGGTGTTGAGTCTTAGAGAGCTCAGCCCTCATGTCTGCCACCCTTGTCATCTCTGACTTGGTATAAGTTAGTGTGGTTTGGGTCTCCCAACACATGAAGTCTTTTCCTTCTATAGGCTAAGCTAGACAGAAAGACAAATGTATCATTTTCTCATGCCACACACACTGTATAGTCTGCTCTAATACTAACTTTTTTTCTCCTTTGAGAAAAGAGAAAGCTTCTTTTAGTATTTTGCACACTTTTGAAGCACTCCTACAATGCACTTTTCTCAGAGATGCTTATTTGCAGCTGCCTTTCTGGAGAGCACTATAAATAATCTTCACATCATCCCTCTATAAACAATCAAAATCAGAATTAATCTTATACTAGAGTTCTTTTCCAGGTTTCATTACTACTTCACCTCCTTTTGGCTGAAAGTTCACAGAAGACTGTTCTGTGCAATGCTTCTTTAAATCACAGAATCATTAAGGTTGGGAGAGACCTCTAAGCGTAGCAAGTCCCACCATCCCTAGCACTGCCATACCACTAAGCCATTGCCCTAAGGAGAGCAGCTAGATGCTTCTTCAACCCCTCCAGGGATGGGGACTCCAGCACCTCCCTGGGCAGCCTGGGCCAAGACTCAACAAGCCTTGCAGGAAAGAAATTCCTCCTTAGATCCAGTCTAAACCTCCCCTACTGCAACTTGAGGCCATCAAAGGGTCACCGGTAGCCTATATGAAGACAACTTTATTAAGTTGTTCTACTCTCTTACTTTGGAAGAGTTCTAGCATGCTGCCAGTAAGCTTTATGAGGCTGTAAGTCCCTGCCTTCTTTCCACAGGCAGGCTGAAGGTGAACATGGGCAATATCTATTTAAAACAACAGAACTATTCCAAAGCGATCAAATTCTACCGCATGGCTCTAGACCAGATTCCTAGTGTCCACAAAGAGATGAGGTGAGTCTCTACTGCTTCTGAAATACAGCTGTTGGATACAGTATGATTTGGGAGTTCAAAATACAACCTAATCTTTTGGGGGTTTTTTGGTTTTGTTTGTTTTTTTTTACTTAGGATTAAAATAATGCAAAACATTGGAGTTGCATTTATTCAAACTGGCCAATATGTTGATGCCAGTTCTTCATTTGAACATATCATGAGCATGTCCCCAAACCTGAAGGCAGGCTTCAACTTGATCCTGTGTTATTTTGCTATTGGAAACAGTGAGCAAATGAAAAAAGCCTTCCAAAAACTGATTGCAGTTCCCTTGGAAGTGGATTATGATGACAAGTACATATCATCAAATGTAAGTTGGAACAAAACAAGCTGTGCCTTTTATATGACAAATCAGAAGGGAGGAGAGATGTTGAATGCTTGGACTGTACTGAATGTGTAACTTGATGTGTGTAAAATGATTTTTATTAGAAGTTATGTGACAGTAGGGCTCATTAAACACTTGAATTAATTGAAGACTATGTAAGGTCATTGACTGGAAGAAAAGCTTTATACTCTAGAAGTTCTTTCTAAGGATAGTTCTGTGTTTTGTTATGATGAGGTCAGATAAAAGATCACAGAGTTTCCTCATGGTCTTTATTTTGTGTAAACTGTGATCAATCCTCAATAAATGAGGAAATGGAGCTACCTAGCAGACTTGCATTAGTTCTTTTAGAACTAACAGAAATGTGTGCTAGAAGCCACAAGATGGTCATGGGAGGTATTGTAAAGAGAAGTTAGCACAAGTCCTCATCTGCTGAAACCTCTGCAGTTCAGCAAATGCTTAAGCATGCTCTTGTTTTTGAGTATTCTCACTCTGAATTGCAGCCTTTCCAGTCTGACACACATGGCATTTAAATACACCTCTTAATAACCTTAATGTGAGCTCTGACTGCATACAGGAGCAGAAAACCAGGATTAAAGTAGTTGTAATGCCATAGCTCAGATTTGGGGGTTAGAAAACTACTTTGAACTGAAGCTAGCTTTTTGACTGGTGTCAATGTAAATAACTGACATTATAAACTATGTAATTTGCATTAATTTAGGACAGTCATATTGTCTATAAAATCATTAAAATGCATGTGGACTGGCATAATTTGCAGTTGTTTTCTCCCCCTCCAGGATGATCCACACACCAATCTACTGATTGAAGCCATTAAAAATGACAGCTTAAGACAAATAGAACAGGAGAGGTAATGGTGGATTCTCTTCTTTCTTGACTGTGGTGCCATGGATTTTAGCTCCTGAAAGTAGTCCTCTTGCTTGTCCACAGCTCTTGTTATAGAAGGTGCCTTCATAATTTTAGGGAAGAACATGCTTAGAAGAGCCAGTTGGATCATTCAGATTAGTTTAGTGCATTAAAGTGGAATATCTACCCCAAAGCTGTAGGTTTCACTGCTTAAACCTTGCAGCACTGGGCTTCTAAAAAATACAAGTAGAGTGTGCAGTGAAAGGAAAACAGAACAACCTGAGAGCTTTACCAAGATACAGGGCACTAACTGCTTAGATTGAATCATTCTAAGAGTGCCCTGAGTGTTTTCAAAATGGTGACATTTTTGTGTTGTGGAGTTTGGGTTTTTTGTTTGTTTTCCCTTAGGAAATCCATGGCAGAGGAATACATCATGACAGCTGCTAAACTCATTGCACCAGTAATAGAGACATCTTTTGCAGTGGGCTATGACTGGTAAGAGGCAAGTGGGGCTTCCTTTTGTCTGTAATACCTGCCACTCTCTCCTGCTGCTTATGAAACCAGATTCACAAACACAGACTGGGAAACATAGTTGGATGCACACATTGAACATAGCATCCAGGCTATTTTCACTTTGATTCTATAATGCTGTGGAGAAGAACAAACCAAACCATTAGAGTCTATTCCATGTTAAAAATGAACTTCATTTCTCATTGGAACTCTGTGTTTTGAACTGTTGTGCATTAGCACAGAGAGCTTTGTAAAGCTCAATGGAATTGGAAAATTCAGTCTGGAAATGGAAGAACTTTTAAAAGTCATGATGGACAAATGCTATCTCGAGGGCAATGATCACTACTCTCTGCTGTAAAGTTGAAGATAGCTTAATGAAGACTTGTGGTGCCTAAGAAGTTTTCATTACTCCATGGAGTCATTAGATAAACCACTGGAACCTAAATATTAATAGAAAGATTTCTTTGCATTTTGTTTATAAACTGAATGTTTAGAAATGTAAACAATCTACTGCTTCTTAAACATTTAGACAAGGGTATACAATGCAGGCTGCTCATACAATTTATCTTTTTGACTTTTGTATCCACTTTATTACTCACTTTGCAGCTTAGCTTTTGCTTGCTGTGTCTCTGCTGCAGAATACCTTTCTCTTCAAACAAAATAGACACACTCCCCATAAGGACAGCATAAAAATGATCACTGTAACTTTTCAAGGTGTACTTTTAACTAGTTTTTAGTTGTCTAGCATAAGGACTTTGATATTTTTACTATTTTTAATAACATTATTGGAAGCTAAGAGGTACACGAATCAATGGTGTGTTTCTGTAGCCACAACATTACCAACAGGTATGTTCAGTGTTGGGGAGGTGAAGGAAGTTTGATGGCAAAAGAGAACTTTACCTGGGTTTTCTTGGCCAATTAGAACATGGACACTTTGAAAATAATCCTTTAATAAAGCTGTTTCTGAAATAATCTCTCCAACAGACATGTTTAGTCTGCTAGAGCCCACAGGGTTGTGGTGGATGGTTTAATAGTCACTATAATCTTACAGTTTCCCTATTTTTACTGTTCTGCCTTAGCAGAACTTAAGCAGCATGTCTTCTGAAGGTGAGCTTGCTGCTTTCTAACTTCTTAGCATGAATTAGTCAGATTTGTGGCTTTATTAAAGAAAACTGAAAAGGTGATCAGATACTCAGTTTCCTTACTGCTAACCACAAAATACTCATGGTGAAGTAAAACACTGTCATCAGAACTAATTAAACAACTGCTGGTGGGATGTGTGCTCTTGTTTTGTGTATACCAGGAGAGATTTACTTGCTGTTCTTCCAGGCTGAATATATATGAATATATATGTCTGTATATGCAGCAGGAGATCAAGTTTGTTCAAACATGTCAGATATCACTCAGTGATGGAAAATAAGATGCTATTTAGGCAGCTGGCTGAAAAAAATGAGAGCAGAGATAGTATTATTTGGGTAGGCTGTGGGAATGTTTTCTCAAGTACTTTTCATCAAAGTGCTCTTTGCCTCTGTAAAGAAGGAATAGCTAAGAACTGCAAAAGTGTATAACTTGAAGTGGCAATTGCACAGATGCCACTTTGTTTCTCTTTATGGCTTGCTTTTTGCTGCAGGTGTGTTGAAGTGGTAAAAGCTTCCCAGTATGTAGAGTTAGCCAATGACCTGGAGATAAATAAAGCCACTACTTACTTGAGGCAGCAGGATTTTAACCAGGTGTAGTAACTTTTATCTTTCTCCTTTCTAATACTGTATTGGTAAAGATATCTTTCTTAGCCATGGTATATATGGAAACTTTTGGAAATACTCAGTTTCAAGGCTGAAAGTTTCCTTGTGTTTCCAATAACAAGAATCACAATCTATTTCTGCTGTAACTATAATGGGTTCAACTCTGTGTTCATCATAATGAATATGTGATTTTAAAACAAGAACAAAATTCAGCCTGGAAATGACCAAAAATACATCTAGGTTGAGTTTTAGCAATGAGAGATTTTGTGTATTAGATATTTTGAATGTTTTCTTCATTTCAAAGAAAAATTTGAAAGTGAATTTAAAACCCAAAATTCTGCAGGTTAGGCATGCAACTCCTTAACATCTCTGGGAGACACTGCTGGGGTCAGACAAGCTGCAAGGATGTTTAACTTTTGTAAGCAAATAATTTCATAGAATCATAGAATTGTCAGGGTTGGATGGGACCTCAAAGCTCATCTAGTCCCAGCTAAAATATAGGTATAAGAATTTTAATGAGTTGATTAGATTAAAAGCAAAACATATAAACTTGTGTTTTGTCAGATAGCTGTGCTCTTCATGAGGTAACTGTATCTCATCTGAATTTTGAAGAAGTAATAAATAGCCAATGCTATTGAAATTCTCTGAGCAAGATTAATATTATGTATTCTGTATACTCCTGTAAGTGCTTACAAGCTTATGTTACAAGCTCTAGTAATAACAGAGTATAAACTGTATATATGAGTATGAGTTGGTAATTGGAGCTGTTACTGTGAAGTTTATTAATGCTTTCTGAGAGAATGTTGGTGTGTTTGCTTCATGGGGAATTGTTTCCAAATTACTTGTAGGCACTGGAGACTTTAAAGATATTTGAAAAGAAGGATAGCAGAGTAAAGAGTGCAGCTGCAACAAACCTTTCCTTCCTCTATTATTTGGTAAGTAGCTGCTGCAGCAGAACCAGAACTGCAGTTTGTCACAACTTCTGTTTCTTCATAACCATTTTTGTGTCTATCTAAATAATCTCTGTAAACAAGAAGAAACTGCATGTTAGAGAAGTTGTTCTGGAACACTCACTCTTGCCTGTAGTTGAAGTCTGGAGCATGTCCTGGGAATCCTGTGGCTGTGAGATTGAGTCCCAGGCCATAGAAGTCTGCCTGCAGGATGACTTGTGCAGGAGCTGCATTTAAAGCTCAGGTCTTGAAGACCATGGCTGAACTTCAGGAACATGTGAAGTATGTAGCTTAGGCAGATATGTTTGTGTATGAAGTTTGTAGGGTATAGGGACCCATTTTGGTTTGTTTGTTTGTTTGTTTGTTTGAAAGTAATACTACATTGGTGCCATGCAGAAAACTTGCAGACTGAATGGGGCACGGTGGTGAAACATGTCTCAAGTGTACTTGGAAGAGATGATCTGCCTTGTTGCAAATGCATAAGGATTGAAGAATGGTGTTATTTGTCTTCATCCTCAGTCTTTTGGAATTGAACTATGTTAACTGCAAGAAAGTTGACTGACAAATGACTAACACAATGTTTGTTTTGTTCATGCAGGAGAATGAATTGGCACAAGCAGCTAACTATGCAGATTTAGCTGTAAATTCTGATAGGTACAATCCAGCAGCTCTGACTAACAAAGGAAATACTGTTTTTGCAAATGGAGACTATGAAAAAGCAGCTGAATTTTATAAGGAAGCTCTCAGGAATGATTCCTCCTGCACTGAAGCACTTTATAACCTTGGTAAGCCACAGGTGCTTTTGTGACATAGCTTTTGTCTAAAAGCAACAGTAGTGTTTCTGTGAATCTGGCTTTCAAAGTTTTCTTGTATAGAAATACATACTACTTTATTCGGTGAGATTAGATGATGGTTTGGTCTTTGATTAGGTTCCTGTTCCTTGTGTTTTATCATTTTGGTAAGTGATGCTCACTGGAAAGAATTCCCAAGCATGGCTCTCACAAACAGTCTGGCAGCTATACTGGCTCCGAGTACTGTGTTCCTATGGCATTGTTCTTGGTTGTTCTGTTAGTTAGTGTGCTCAAGTCATTTTTTTGCTCATGCCATTAATACTGTGACCTTTCTTTTTTAGGTTTAACATACAAGAAGTTAAACAGAATAAGTGAAGCTTTGGATTGTTTTCTGAAACTCCATGCAATCCTTCAAAACAGTGCCCAAGTCCTTCACCAGATAGCAAACCTGTATCTTTTTCTGGATGATGATGATAAAGGATTGTGCTTTTAGTGAATTTATTTAATCTGCAATATGTAGTTCAATCATGACCTGACAACTTAGAAATTTACTGTGTCAAAGATCATCAGCATCATTCCTTGACTGAAGAAAACTCAGATATGAGCTCATGGGAGATCCAAATCAAGCCATAGAGTGGCTCCTCCAGTTGATCAGTGTAGTACCAACTGATCCACATGTGCTCTCAAAGCTAGGGAAATTCTATGATGATGAAGGTGATAAATCCCAAGCTTTTCATTATTACTATGAGGTACTTGCTCTTTGTTGTTTTTCCAATGCACTTTCTTATAATTAATGAAAATTTTGCCATAGGTTCCTGTGTCAAATTAACAAATGATTAACTTAACCTTTTTTAAAAGTCATCCAGAAAAGAAAAAAATAATAATTGGGGAAAGAGAGTTGACAAAATCTAATTTTTTTTTTACAAATATGTGTTTCTAAATATTTGAGTTCACATTTTGATTTTTTTTTTTTCATAGAGGTTAAGCAGTGACTATAACAATTTTGATTTAAAACACATGACTGTGTTGATTGGAAGCTATATTTGCATAATGGGTATGGATAGACATTATAACCTATGTATGCTTCTGTAAATTAATATATTTCAGTGGTGTAGCTACACAGTTGCATAGAGATAGGCATCTTCTCTCACTTCCAGCCAGCTATGGTGCTGTCTGTGCTTTGTAGAGGTTCTTCTGCTTCAGAAACAGGAACCAGACAGCAAATTGCTTTGCTGCAACCTGAGAGTTCCTTTTGATTCCCTGTGAAGTGAGGATGACCCAAGGTTCTGCTGCAATCTGAACACGAGTGGAGTTGTGCTTGATGATGATTTTGCTCCTTGTTTCAGTGGGAATTTCTAAAAAGCCCAAAATGTTATTTCTGTACATCTGTATTTCATAGAAAAGAATGCTTGTAGGGGAGTTTTCCCAGAAGACCTAGTGTGGAATTGTACATGTTATTAGTTATCATTGTATGATGTTTAAGGTAACTTATTCACATGTAGATATGATCTAAATAAACATTTTCGCTGTTGCAAACTATTTAAAATAATATTTCAACTGAAGGTAGATGGAAAATGTGACAGACTCATCTCAGGTAACTTGTACAAGTATTCTGTAGTTAGAAAACTTGGCTTGCTCATTTTTTCAGGATTACTTAGTATAGCACACTACTTCCATTCATAATTTACATGTTTTTGGCATCTGGAGAATTAAACACTTGAGTAAGATATTCCAGAAGTAACAGAAAGATGTTGTTTCTCACTAAAATTGTGTTTCTTTCACCTTTCCTATTTTGTCAGTCATACAGGTATTTCCCTTCAAACATTGAGGTCATTGAATGGCTTGGAGCCTATTACATTGAAACCCAGTTCTGTGAAAAAGCCATTGAGTACTTTGAAAGAGCAGCACTTATCCTGTAAGTAGTCATTGTTTTATGCCTACAGATAGCCAGAATTGTACCTAGAGATAAATTAATTTGGTATCTTCAATAATATAAGCAAATACCAGACAATATTTGGGATGTTATTTGATTTCTCAACTTTCTGCTCATTTAACAGTGTGGTTTTGCTCTTACTCTGCAATTTCCTCCCTTGGGGCCAAGATAGTATTAGGTATTAGAATCTCTTCTGTATCCTTTACCATTAAACACAGCTATGGAGATGGGGAACAGCTCTCCTAAGCCACCCAGACCTTCTTCCCTTATGGCTTTATGTGAAATATTTCTTTCCTATTATTTTATCCTGCAGTGGGGAGTTGATTGCTTAGATAAATGCATCTGTTAGTAGTTCCTGCTCCCTTTCCAGTTCTCACAGAACTTCTACTTTATAGAGATATGTAAATAGATAGATAGATCTACACGATTTCATTGTATTTCTATGCAGCCCAACACAAGTGACATGGCAGCTGATGGTTGCTAGCTGCTACAGGAGAAGTGGTAAGTTCTGTCACCTTTTTTTTGTGATTGATTGGAGGTTTGTACCTTTTGCTTTTAATTTCTTACTATGAGTAGTTAAAGAATGTTAAACTTGGTTTTATCAAATTTGGTCTTATAATAAACTAAAAAGGTGAAGGGGTGGTAAACTGTCTCTGTTTCTCATCAGATGTTCTCTTTAATCCTGGATCTGTGGGTAGGAGATGTTTCTTTTGTTTGCAGGTAACTACCAGAAAGCTCTAGAGAAATACAGAGTCATTCACAGAAAGTTCCCAGAGAATGTGGAATGTAAGTTGTTTCATTGAGTGCTGCAACTATCCAAAGAAACTGTGGTGCATTTAGCGTGTGTGTTAGTAGCTGCATGATGTAAGTATTTTTCATATGAAAATAATTACTCATGCTAATGCTGCATGTTTTCTGTGGCAACACCAAAACATGAATTAAGAAATGTTAGAGTAATGCTGGAGAAGAGGGATGAAAATAAACTTGTAGTTGTAGCAGATTGGTTGAGTTCTTTCTCAGTGATTTCCTTCTACTCATTCTGATGCTTCTCTGATCCCTCAGGAGGCAAATTCAGCTCCCTAAGCCAGCAGAAAACTAACTTAGCACAAAAAGAAAAGAATGCATTTTTTGGAAAGCTGTCAGGAGAGTAATGGATTAAGAAATGCTTGTTTCTGCATAGGAATAGCAACAATGCTTTCAGGCTTTGGTATAGTGTCTTAGGAGACTGGTTTTAGAGGTTCTTTTGGTTCCACCATACAGTTGTAGTTTATCTTTGTATCTGTTTGTTGTTTTATAATTCTATAAATACTAATCTTTAAAAAATGAACCATAGCTACAGAAACAAACCAAACCCTTCTGATCCACTTGGCATTTGTCAAAGTGTTTTCAACAAAATGCTGTTGTTGACAGTGGTTCCTTGCTAATAACTTATTATCCTAGAATTGTCAGGGCTGGCAGGGAGCTTTCCTGTCGTGGGAGGTATGGGAGATTCCCAAATATTTTGTAGATGTCAAGAGTTGTGAGCCAGAGGAGTTAGTATGTATTCACTTGCACTCCCAGCTGTTTGCATTGTTTGCCAGTCTGTTTGTCCAGTTCTGTTAGGATGCACTTGTAGCTTGATCTGCTTGTAAGCTTTTTCTTTTCTTTCCTGCTGATGTTTTGCTTTTCCATTAGGTCTCCGCTTTTTAGTTCGTCTCTGCACAGATATGGGGCTGAAAGAAGTCCAGGAATATATGACAAAGCTCAAGAAAGTGGAAAAATTAAAAGAAATAAGAGAACAGGTGAGCTTGTTTCTTTCTGTGATTATCCAGAGTCACTGTCTACATAGAGGAAGCTCAAATAGTGTTGATGATGCTTCAAGATAAGATGTGTGTTAACTTCCCAGTGTAGAGAAGCTTATGCTTCATGCATTTGGGGTTTTAGTTTGAAGTTACTGATCAGCCTCAGGTCTGTCTGAATGCTTTCTGAGCAGCAGATTTTCTGTGATTTTTAAATACTAGTCCAACCTGGGTTCTGTGGAATGGGAATGTGGATGGGAATGCTGGAGCCACCCACGTCATTCAACATCTTGGAATGTTGTCTTTCCTACTTATTTGCCAGACTGTATAAAGTGCATTTATGAGCCAAGTAATAGTACAACTGCAGGGAGAGAAGGGGAGCCTCAGAAGTTGTCCATGCAGTAGAATTTCTTTTTGCTATACACAAGTCTGCAGCATTGGCACATTACGTAGGTAGAAGTAAATTATTCATGTTAATGCCAAGTTTTAAACTGAAAACAAATCCACGGAATCACAGAAAGTTAGGGCAGCAAAATTCTGCCCCTGTGGTTCCTACTACATTCTCTGCAGAGCTCCTGAAGCCTAGTCAGTTGATTTCTGCTCCTTCTTGCATGGCAATGATTGAAAGTGGCTTGGTGAGGGCTTCCACCAGCTCCCTCAGGACTCTTGGTGGATCCCCTCTGGCCCCATGATTGTCTGAGTGCTGTAGCAAGTCAGAAACTGTTTCCCTTAGGATTCTGGGGCCTGCTCCCCATCCCTGCCTTCCAGCTCAGGGAGCTGGGCACCCATAGGACAACTGCTTTTATTATTAAAGACTGAGGCAAAGAAGGCAGTCAGTACCTCAGCCTTCTCCTCATACTTTGTCACTGTGTTTCCCCCATCTCCAGCAGAGGATGGAGATTCTCTTTAGCTTTCCTTTTGTTGCTAATGTATTTATAGAACCAGTTTTTTATTGTCTGTTACAGAACACACTGCAATTTAGTATGGGGCTGTCCTACATTAGAAGTTGTGCATCTTCTATACTGTTTTATACTGAATATAACATATATGTCATGGAATACCTTGTTCTGACTCAAACTAGGACAACCTACATTTCAAAGTCTGCCCACAGACTTTGTCTTCCTGTATAAATTTATCAAAATTTGCTCTTCTGGCATTGTTTTTCCAGAATAAGTGTATCCACATGGAGTTTATACCAAAATAAATATTCTGGAGTACTTCTTTCACTCAGTTCTCAAATATGGACAAGTTGTTAAATATTTCCAGCCAAGAATCTGGGAACATCTGTGGGGTTCATTCCCTGTAGAAATTTTTCTCCCTGCCTCTAAGAGCATTGGATTTTTACTACAACTTTTATATGTTGAGGTTTTTTTGGTGTTGGTTTGGGTTTTTTTGAACTGCATCAATCTACCTTTTTCATGTTTCAGTTTTAATAAGAGAAGCAATAGTGTAAAAGTTCCCACAGCCTCCTTGGCACTGATGAGTGCTCACATTGCTCTTACTTTCCATTCAGTGAGCCTAATGACAGACAATGAGGCACTGATGGGCTGTGGTGTGAGGCAGTGATGATATGTGCAAAGGCTGTGAGAAACTCACTGCCTTTACCTTCAGGCATCTACATCTGTACTAATCATCCTAAATGTCTTTTGCAGTCATGAGAAAGAAATAGGCATTTTTAGGGTGGAAACCATTGGACCTGTTTGAAATGTCTGGGTGTAGGATGGGAGGACTTTTAAACTACTCACTTGGAACTTCACAGGAATTAATCATGTGCTTAAGCTGTAAAAGTGCTATAATATTCTGGGAGTAAAGTCCTAGAATGGAAATGCCATGAGGGCACTGTCATATAGTGACCACTTCCCTCTGGCAGACAGAAACTGAGCTTCCACTGGTGTACTTGCTGTCAGTCATTCAACATTTGGAGAGTCTGAACATGCTTCAGGCTGATCCATGCTGCTTCACTGGACTGTGAGTAGGATATTTAATCCAAAATTCAGAGAACATATTTTAGACTTGAGGATTTCCCAAGGTAAATAAAAAGTAGTAGTAGTTGAGGTCCTAGCCTGGATTTCTCCAAGCCCAGTCCTAGTTTCACACTCACTGCTTTTCCTCTCTGACTCCTGTGAGTTTTAATTTAGGGCTTCTTCCTCTTTCTTTTGTCAGGAATCTTGCAAGTTCTTTCACTTCTGTGTCATTGCAACTTTGCCAGACTCCCTGCTGGTGAAAAACGACTGAAGAAGCTGCAGCAATTGACCTGAATAGAGGGTTAGGTAGTGTGCACATAGTGTGAAACAAGATGCAGAGATGACTTCGTTAGCAGCTCAGTGCTTGAAACACCATGTTTTTGTAGCTACCCAGCCAAAAGTCCCTCACTGAGATGTACTTTTGTGTAATTGACAAGATACAGGCATGAGAAATGTGGTGTTTTGCCAGGAGGAGCCAAGTCTGCCCTGTGATACAAGGCAGTGCTTTGAGCAACTGTTGAAGTTTTCAACTAACCCTGAAAATAGCACAGCTGGAAGATGTTTCTGGTGCCTTCCTCAGAGCAAGAGAGTTGTGACTTTCTAAACACAGCTTCTAAAGTATTTATCTGAACTATTTTGATGCACATTCCTCATGTAAAATTTTATCTGAAGAAAAATAATTCCTTGATACTCTGAGTTTCATAGAACTCTTGGTTTATGTAAACATTGGCTTGAAAACACTGATTGCCGGGACAATTTTGTGCACTGAAAAAACAAGATATTTTAAATTACACTGTAGTAAGCCTAACTTTAATGTTCTGATTCTGCTCAGTTGATTTTGCAGTCATTCTCTCTAATGTATATTCCTAAACTGGGTTTCTGTTTTGTTCTTTCCAACCCTTTCTCTGTTGTCCAGCGCATCCAGTCTGGCAGAGAGGGCAGTGCACGGAGCCGCAGGGAAGCAAATGCTGCTGGGGGTAAGTCCTTCTTGCCTCTGCTTAAAGAGCAGATTTGGCAGGATCCTAAAGAAAATACTTTCTCTTCAAGTGTTTGTAAAACCTGCTTACATTCTGAAAAGCATACAAAGAAGGGTTGAGGAATGTGCAAGTACCAAGTTTGGTTCCTGCTTTTTGATTCTCTCATGGCACTAGGAAGCCTCAGCTGCTATAGTAGCATGTGTTTGGTCTAAGATTCATGCTTTATATTCAGATCTCAGTGTATTCCTAAAGCTAAATTTCTACTTGTTTTCAGTACTGTGGACTTAAGCATTTTTCTGCCATTAACTTTGAAATATTTACTGTGGGGAGTCATTTTTTTATAACTAAACAGAACATGCAAGCCACAAAAAAACCCAGGAAATCATTGTGGTTTTATTTTACATGGAGGAAAGGGAATTTTGTGCCCACCATCTAGTCTATTACATTAGGTGTTTGTTACAAGTTCAAGAGGCTATTTTGTGCAACCAGCTCCATAATAAGAAGATATTTGCACTATCTGTGTCCTTCCCTTTTCCCCACTATAGCAGAGGTTGAAATACTGGAGTCTTCCATAGAGGAAAGCCTGTTCTCTGACTACTAAGTCTCTCTGCTCCTATAGATTTACAATGTTGACTTACATTGCTAGAGTTTTACATTTATGAAAGTCTGGAAACTGGCTTGCTTTGTCTTTCCTGCACTAGGTAGTCTGCATGTTGCAGAGCTAATGATTTTTCCCTGCCATTATTAAAGCCATGAAATGTTAGTAATGTTATACCTGCTGCTGCACTAAGGAAACTAGCATACTTTAGGCTACTGCAGCCACCTGGAAAAAAAATAGGCCTATTTTCATCCCAAAAGGAAATGGTTTCTTTGTGTTCTGCATTTGGTTTACCTTAATGTCACTGGGTCTCATGAAAAGATATCCCTTCTAAATTCTTGCCTCTCTTTTTCTTCTTGTTTGGTAATTGTATTTCCCCACCTACATACCAGATGCTGTACTACCTTTCTCCAAGGCTGTAGGGTCATGAAAAGTCATAGAAATTACTAGTGAAATCTTAAGATGGCCTTAGAAGGCTGTTACATTTATGAAGACTGCTCTTCAGGCTTCTCTAAGTGTTAACAATGATGCTTAAGAGAGATCTCACTCCTTTTTCAGCTCAGTAGTTTCACTAGAGAAGCTTTTAAATCATTTCTTGATATGTAGAAAAAAAATCACTGTTCATCTAGGATTGAATTTTACCTGATGTGGGCATCAGGCCAAAGTAACTCTTGGGGTGAAATTCCTTATTTTGTTAACAGAGAGGGATGGAAATGTTAAAAAAAACCACCTTTGACTGCAAGCTCTAGTAATGTCAAGGCATTACTCTTACCCCCATAACCAGAGTTATGGGAGAAGAGCAAATGCAGACATTTAGGATGCTAACATAAAGAGGATGAGAGGGTAAGTAGGGTCAGAACTGACCTTGAATTTATCCTATTACTAATTCTTAGATTGCTGCTTAAGATATTATGTCAATTCATGAATGAATGGGGAGAAAACAGAGTTCAGGAACAAGTCTGTATAAAAGCATGTTTGAGAAGTCTCACTTCTACAGATTCAGTGCCAAAGATCCAGGCTTTCTGGAACTTACTTAGCAAACAAGTGGGGGTACAAAGAAGGCTCTGTATTGAGCCTGGAGTTAACTTTCTGCTGGGATTCCTCATGAAAAGCTGTGGTAAGATGTACTACTTGTATATATTTTTAGAAGGAGTCAAATACATTATGCATTTTCCAACTAGTAATGTTAACTCCAGGGAACCTTATCAATGAAGAAACTGCACATTCTCAGCAACAAATGTGAAGGATTATGGTGTAGTTTGTCAGCCTTTTAGTGAGAAAGACTGAAAGAAACCTGAAGAGCAGTTGTGTCCAGTGTTTGCCATTGTTCACCTGGGTTATGAGTCTGTATTTTGCAGTGTAACAAAGTTCTGACATGGCCTCTGTGAAGACAGGTGTGACATACAAATAGGAGTTATTTCAGCACCTTAGTACACTTTGGATAAATTAATGGCTTCAAAATAATAGGAAAAAAGAAACATTTTGTATACATTTTAAGATTAGTCTTTTCCAGTGGTGTTGCCAAGACCTAAAGGATCATTTTCCTATGCTGTATGAGGGATTTGCCATCATTACTGAACCCAGTGAAGCATGGAATCCTTCTTAGTTTAGTACTCACTAGCTAAATGAAGTGTGTATGCATTCCAGATACTTTAGGTGTGATGCATGTTTTATTTCTTGCCTCCTACCAGCTCACTGTCCACATACTTGCTGGAATTCTAACACATTTCCCACACATACACAGGTATTTTGTCCCTATACAATTATTTATATTAGGAGTATTAATAATTCAAGCTTCCATGTTTTAGGAAATATGATCTAAAATTGCTTGTAAAGAGGAAGCTAAGAGGAGAAGAGAACAAAGTCAGCAGGGTTTGTACTTCATAGGACACCTGTGAATATAAAATTTTATGTATACATATTAATATGTGATATAAATTAAAACAGAAGGTGAGGCACCAAAGCATAATTTGAAGGATATGATTAGTGTAGACAGAAGGGAAAAAGAAAGATCAAGAAAACTGACATCTAGATCAGTGTCAGTTGTCTGCTCTTGTCTTGTGAGGATAAGCATTAGATCTAAAATACCTACTCAAAATCGAAAACTTTTTATGTAAAGTGACATTTTTCTGTATCACATTATGATATTTATGACTTTCAGTTGTTTGGATACATGTTGGAAGCAGATTACATTGATATACTCCCTTAAAAATCTTCTTTTACTTTAAAAAAGGAGAAAGAAAGAAAAAAGGGGGATAAAAGCCTGAACTCCATCTGAGGGTAGACAGCTTTTGAGTATTTCCCTTCCAATAAGCTTGGCTTGGTTTTGTACTCACTTTTCTGTGTTTTGCAGAGCTCTGATAGTAACATCCCGAATTTGGAAGTTAGGACACTGTGGTTTTTAGTCCCCTAAGAGATTTTTCCTGCTGGCTAGCATGAGCCCTTTCACAGCTAAGGGGAAGTGTGACTTTCAGGAATACATTAGCACAGCAGTGTTTGCATTTCCCTGCCCTCTGAACGGGGAGTGTTGTACTGGGTGAGAGGAGCCATGCAGTCTGGGACACGAGCCCACAGAAGCAATGTTGACTTCAGGTGAAGAAAGGCTGAGCACCTTGGATTCTCCTGGTTACCTAAGCCTGTCCTGATGAATTCAGAAAGGAAACTGTGCAAGAATAATTTAGATGTCTTTCTCCCTTTTTCATTTCACCTCTGATGACGTCAGTGGAGAAATTGATTTGTCCAAACAAACATCCCATACTCAAACATCCTTTACCAGCCCTTGGGATCTCCTCATGTAATATGGAAGGACATTATAGATGTTAGAGCTATAACCATCCCAGGTAATCTTGGCTGGGATAGAGGCAAGAGATTCTCTCTGTACTCTGCAGCTAGGGCTTTGTGAGCACTTCCATTGTCTAGGCTTTGTGTCTGTTGATGCCTCATTCATTAGAAATCATTGTGGGTTTGGGTTTTTTAGCTAGATATCACTACTTATAATAGGATTATTCCAAAATAGGATTACTTTTGCAGTATGTTGCTTTATGTTGCTTTATTCATTATTCTGCCATATAAAAGAAACCTCTTTTTAAAGAAAAACCAAAAACCTCTAAGTTTTATACTCTGAGTCTTCCCCCTCTCCAAATTTCGTGGGGAGGAATTAGTTTGGATTAGAGATTAGTTTTTGTAGGAAGTTGAACAACTCTAGAAGAACAAAACATATTATGCTTATAATGCAATAATTTAAATATCCTAAATATAACTTTATGAGCATGACTGCTAACCAAATGAGAGGAAGGAATGCACTGTAGAAGATATTAGCATGCAGAGTGTATTATTAATGTCTTTATGTGCATAGTTCTCAGGGAAGGCTGTTGAACACAGACTGTGAGAGGAAGAGAATGTCAACATGGTACTCCAAGTAAAATCATTTTACAGAGTACATATATTTCTGTATCAGATTTTAAAACTATGCTGACCAGCTCTGTTTAATCAGTCACTGTTCAGATTTCAGCTGAAATCTGGAGCAGTCAGAGTATGTGTGTACATCCAGAGTGAGTACATTGGGACTGACCTCCATGTAAACTACAGTAATAGTATACCTTTAAAGAGTTTACCATCCTTTCTTTTCCCTTAATTACTTTATATAAAATCTTTCATCTTCCTCAAATCCCTGTGTTTTCCTCCTTCACAGTTGAAAACCTTTGATAGGCCATCTTCCTTTTTTCATCACACCAGTTCCTCCTTTCTGGAACCAACCAATGGAGCCTGTGGAGTTTCTTTCACTAGTTCAGTCTTCCTTTCTGCTGCATCATTCCTGTCTTTGCATCTCCTTACTGCTTTTTCCAGCTTTATTCATTGTTTTGTAAATTACCTAGTTCTCACTGCTCAAGACTCTTTCCTCCTTCTTCTACTCTCTCTCCCTATTAAATGTTTTGTATTCTCCTCTAAACTGTCCTCAAAATGTTTTCATGCACACTGTCTTTGAAGCTCGGCACTCACCTCCTTGTTGCACAGAGCTGTCCAAAGCCCACACTGAAATCCAGAGGAGGCCCTGCTGGAATTTCACAGCCCTTTGGTTGGGCTCCTCACCCCATTGACTTCTTCCAGTTTCTTCAACTCCTTTGTTAAGCATTCATTCTCTTCTTCCATGAAGAAGTGAGAATTGTCAATGAAAATGGATTCAAGGGAGGTTGATGTACATGAAAACAGTTTTTCCTTGCTTTGAAGTTTCAACTGTCATCTGTCTTGTCAATGTATTAACTCTATGCATTAGATCAGAGACACTGCCTTCCAATTCAAGGCTGAGTAAACTGAAGTCTGCAGTAGTATTTAGAGAAGTATTTATGGAAGTTTTAGTTTTGTTTTTTGAAGGAGTAACAATAATTATAATAAGAACATTCATAGTAAAGAAGACAATGGAAATGTGTCACCAAGTCCAGATTTTGTAATGAATGTTTGAAACCCATTTTTCTCCTTACAGATGGAGGACTTTTAATATCAGCATTGTTTTGTGTTGTGAATGAGCCTGTTCCTGTTTGGCTGCACAGCATGTCCTGCCTTATAAATACACCAAGCCAAACATGAAATGTTTTCTACTAGGAGACAAAAAATTGCCTAAAAATTGGTTGTAGCAGATGAGATTGAAATCTTGCCATGACTGTGAAAAAGAGATTCAGAGGTGGACAGAATATTCCAAGTGTCTGGAATACTGCTGTGGCAAGAGAAGGTTAATCTGACGTTGTCTGGGCACGAGGCAGCCCTTGGAGCTGACACATTCCTTGGGGCCCCACTGCAAACTGAGCTGCCAGCAGAGTGTTTACAGCAAGATGCAAGGCCAAGATGCTCTGTATACATGGACTCTGCCTGCCTGCCATGCAGACAGCACATTCCAAATATACTCTTCTAATTAAAAGCAAAGTTGGTGTTGTATTTAACCTTGACAGCATCCAGCAGGTGGATCATAGTAGTATATTAACAAGCACACAGGCATATGAAATGTCCATGTACCCTGTGACAGTGTTTATAGTTATCATGCTTATGTTAACAGCAAAATGACTGTAATTTATAAGCAACTGAAATATCAGCATTTGAAGCAGAAGTATTTTAATGTGTTTACTCCAAAGTAAATAAGGCTCTGTGTGTGTATATATATTAACTGAAACACGCGTGTGGACACAGTGTCCATTGTCTTTTAATGACTGCTGTTACAAATAAGTACTGTATCCATCATAAACAGAGAGTTTCATCTAAATCTTGTTTGACAGATACTAGGTGAATTTATTTTCTTCAGGATGTTATTTGTCTTCAGCTTCTGTTTTTTTCCCCCATAGATAATGGTGCTACCAAAGGGGAAAGACTAAGTGCCAAACTTAAAGCTTTGCCTGGAGCAAGTGAACCCTATGAAAGCAGCAGCAGTAAAGAAATAGGCAAGTGGACATCTTTTATACCTTTCTCACACCCTTTTGTTCTCCTGGCCCTCAAAGAGAGGGGAATATGGCAAAAATAAATTATTGGAAAAGCATGTAAATTTAAACAATTAGGAAAATATTTTCCTCAAGAATGGCTTTAGCTTCATTGTTCAGAGCTCACTATAAAGGAATTATAGATATTAAGAAATGCAGGCCATGTAAATATGTATTGTTTGTATCTCTGTTGACTGCAATCCTTTAGTCATTTCTTGTGGTTCTGCATTGTAAATTCTTTACTAAGACTGAATTTTCAAAGGGATTAAAAAACCCAAGTCCATGTGCAGTATTTACTTTCTAAAATGCCCTTCCTAACCAACTCATAGGTCTTGTTGTTCCATGCACTTTTCCAAAGTCTTTTCCTCACTTAATGACTTTAATGAAGTAAAAAAAAAAGTATTTTAAGAAAATGAAGCAAAAAACAAAGCAAGTTTCTGTCACTGGCAAGGCACTGACCCTGTGCCATGCCCTGGTTCCTGTTCTCTTTCAGAGGTCAGATGCTGTGTCTGGTCTGCATTGCAGAGACACCCTACAAATTTGTAATGCTAAGCAACCCCACTTTTGTGTTTGACTGTGTATGTTTGAAGCAAAAGCTGTAGGTATTTGCAGGTAACTGCTTCACATGTGTTTATTTAACCCACAGATGCCTCCTACATTGATCCACTTGGCCCACAGGCAGAAAGACCAAAGACTGCAGCAAGAAAAAGAACTGAGGAAGATGACTTTGCTGATGAAGAACTAGGAGATGATTTGCTTCCAGAATAGCATAAGGTCCACTCATGATTTTTTCTTTTTATCCTTTTAAAAATTTTAGCAGAAAAACTTTCATCCATGAAGATTTTATAGTGCATTTTGATAAAATATTTGTGCAATACTTTGGCTATATGGTATCCTACATTAAACCCAAGAATTTTAAGTCGCAGTATCTTTTATAGCTGGTTTTCTAAACAAAATAATGCTGAGGCTATTTTACTCGTGTGAAAACTACAGAGGTGTTCAAACTTACTGCAAACTGTGTGAAGTGCACAAAGCTTTTGCTTTCAGAGACACAGCTGATGATTAGAGGAAACACAGCAGCCTCTGTAATTTCCCCTTTCAATGTGAAATAGCTCAGAGCAATGTTATAATGTGGAAAGTGCCATATCCTTCATCTAAACCCAGAATTTATTTAAGGCTTCTGATTTGACTTTCTGAAAATGTTGGCTATGATCTTGGTCATCTTCAAGGCCCCAGGTCAGCAAAGCACTTAATAGTGATATGAAAGCATCTTAATTTTAATCTCTGCTTAACTGAACTGTGGCCATTTTACAGTCTCTTGGTAACCTCTTAGGTATTGGTAACCTCTTAGGTGTTTTTGCAATTATAAAGATGAGATTGTTTTATTTATTTCAAATGGTCAGAGTGGGCAGGATTTTGGTCTGGTTTGTTCAGTGTTGTGACTTGGATTTCAAGTTTGGAATCTTGTGTTGGGGATTGTGGTACTGACTACACCAGAGGAAGCTTTCTTCAGCCTGGCTTGAGCATCTGTAAAAATGTTAGTTACAGAATCATCATTTTGCTTATGAACTGAACAAGTTTGGTCTAAGTCATTGAGACATGTTAGAGGAGCATGGGGTTGTAACACCTTTTGGAGATAGTGACCTATCCCTGCAGCCCTACCACTGCTAAAACCTTGTCACTGACACCCAGTACAGCAATTTCATTTTCAGTGAAATGTCAGTCACAAGGACAAGGGAGGGGAGATGGAAAGGCAATCAAGCTGAACAATTCTTGGAGAAGGGCTCAGGTCACAGTTGTGACCCAGCTTTCTCTTGCCTGTGCTTCAGTGCTGCTCTAACTACTGCTCTAGTCATGGGATGACATATTTCTAGGTATCATGGTAGTTCTGTTAGGCTTACAGTCTTGGAAGACCTGGACCTCCAGGATGCAGTGTGCCAGGCAGGAGGGAGCATTCTCAGCTCCAGACTGCAGTGGAATGAAGTGTCTGACTAATCACCATGGGAGAAAGTATTTGGGACTCTGGCAGGGAGCTGTGGAACAGTGCAAAGGAGAAGACAGGCAAAATACTGTCCTGGTTTTCTAACACAAAATCATTTGAGTAGAGTATCTAATCTAACATTACAATCATGTAGACATGTCCATGCTAAAGTAGCATCAATTACTAATAACTTGTAATATGGTCCACAACCTGGTCCATAGAAACACTCCTGTGGATGTTTGAGAGGTTTTGGTCAGCAGCAGTTTCTTGGTTTGGTTTGGCCAGATGCCTAACTACATTATGTAAAATTCTTTTTTATAAACAGAATTGCACTTTTGTTCCTCTCCTGCACAAACTCCCAAGAACTTCTGGAACATGTTGTTTCCTATAGCATGAGGATCTGATTATATAATGCTCTGAGTTATGATGTATTTGCACGTTATTTTGCAAGCACAGTTGAGCTTATTCTGAACTGACAGAAAGCCATGTGATCTAGCTCCAACGCTGGAAGAGTAAGTCCTGTTGACAGTCATAATGAGTTAGCTCAGGTTCATCTCCTTCAAAACCATGTTAACTATGGATATATCTCTACTAGAATTGCAACATTGCCAGGGCAGGCCCAGAGCAGAGGAGCTGATGTGTAGCCATCCATACTGTAAGACCAGTAGCACACTCCCCAGTACAGTTTTGGCCTGTGACTGTAGCAATCTCCCAGACAAATCTCTTGCATTACCCAAAAGTTAGCCTGGGCCAGGAATCATTCTCTGTAAACAACTTAGGTGCAGCATCCTTCTGCTGTTTGAGGGAACACAAGATGTGACATCCGACATGGACTGCATCCCTCTCTGGCTGGACAGAGATCGTTGATGGGGACTAATATAACTGAAATCTGTTCAGGAGAAAGAAGCTGTGTGCATGTCCAAAGTGCTCAGGTGCAGTGTGAGTTGTGTTCCCTGCTGCCATGTAGGATGCCCTCAGTCCCATTATAGATCTCAGAAACCACAGGAGTGGAAGGCATGAGCTAAATAATTCTACCTTCATCACAGAAATTCAAGCAGAAACATCTAGTCAGGTTTGGTTGTGCAAAACAGACTGCAGCTCCAGAAGCTGGAGATCCCAAACCCATACAAGAGTGTATGAGTGTAAGGGCTGGGCCAAACACTAAACCAGTAACAGGTGCTCTCTATTAACCCCTCTCCCTACTCAGAGAGGAAAGGAAGTGAAAGACTTACAGACTGGAAAAGAAAATTAAAACTGTTTTAATGAAAATAATGACAGTAAAATGAAGTATATACAAACCCAATGTTGAACCCAGCCCTCCTGATGGCATTTACATCCCAGTCATCACCACTGATGCTATGGCAGAAGTACCAGACTGGACTCGACAGCAGTGGGGAACCAGATTCAGGAGCTGGATCCTGAAATTGAATTCAGGAACTCATAGATTGGGAGCAAAGGCAGAACAAAGTCCTCCTCAGGTACCAGCCATTGAAGAAAAAGAGTTTGACCTTCATGATTCCTCAGCTTTATAATGAAAATGAGGTACACGGAATGGAATACCTCATTAGTCAGTTGAGGGGCACCTGTCCTGTGTGTTCCTCCCCACAGGTGCAGCCATTTTACTTACTGCCCACCCGAAGAGGGTGTGTGAGATTTAGCAGTGACCGTGGTCTGCATACCAAGCCGTGGGACTACCTCTAGATATCGAGTATTCTCACTGCTGGAAGCAGGCACTGCCTGCCAAAACATGCTGTTAACTGCAGAAAGGGCAGTGACTTAGAAGGGACTTGGCTGAAAAGCGAAATCACTGAACAGAATTAATTCTGTTCTAGCTCAGACCAGGACACCATTTCCTCACTGCTCCAAAGGAACTCTCCCGGGGCAGGAGAGCGGCTGGTGGCGGACCCAGCCCGCCCATGCCTGCAGGGCCGTGCCGAGTGCGGGACCGGCAAGCTCCCGGCACTCAGCACTCACCTCCCGCGCGAGCGCCTAACATGTTCCTGGCATGCGAGGCCAGGGGAGATGCAGTGAGGAGCGGGGCACTTTTCCAGCAGTTCTTCCGCCGAGAGAGCCAGTGGCACGGCGCGGCTCCGCAGCCCGCCGCTCTCCTCAGCTTCCCCGAGCAGCCCGACCGCCATGCAGCGAGGCAGGGTAAGCGGCTGCGGGCTAGGGACCGGGGAGAGGGGCAGCGTCGTGCCGGTCCGGTGTGGGACGGCGGCGCGGGGTGGCGGCCGCGGCCGATCGCAGCCCCGCTGACAGCGGCGTCCTCGCAGGTGCTGGCGGCGCTGCTGTGCGCCGCGCTGCTCCCGCTCCGCCCGGACGCCGCCAAGGCGCCCAAGCGGCCCGCGCGGACTCGGAGCTGTGGCGAGCGACCCGAGGAGCTGCTGGAGCAGCTGTACGGGCGCCTGGCTGCGGGCATGCTCAGCGCCTTCCACCACACCCTGCAGCCCGAGCCTCCGGGCCGCCAGCACAACGCCAGCTGCCCCGCCGGGGGCCGGCCCGGCGGCGACAGAAAGTTTCGGCTCCCCGTCAACCTGCGCAGCGCCTCGCCGTGGGCCTACAGGTGAGCATGGGTCGNACAGGTGCTCTCTATTAGCCCCTCTCCCTACTCAGAGAGGAAAGGAAGTGAAAGACTTACAGACTGGAAAAGAAAATTAAAACTGTTTTAATGAAAATAATGACAGTAAAATGAAGTATATACAAACCCAATGTTGAACCCAGCCCTCCTGATGGCATTTACATCCCAGTCATCACCACTGATGCTATGGCAGAAGTACCAGACTGGACTCGACAGCAGTGGGGAACCAGATTCAGGAGCTGGATCCTGAAATTGAATTCAGGAACTCATAGATTGAGAGCAAAGGCAGAACAAAGTCCTCCTCAGGTACCAGCCATTGAAGAAAAAGAGTTTGACCTTCATGATTCCTCAGCTTTATAATGAAAATGAGGTACACGGAATGGAATACCTCATTAGTCAGTTGAGGGGCATCTGTCCTGTGTGTTCCTCCCCACAGGTGCAGCCATTTTACTTACTGCCCACCCGAAGAGGGTGTGTGAGATTTAGCAGTGACCGTGGTCTGCATACCAAGCCGTGGGACTACCTCTAGATATCGAGTATTCTCACTGCTGGAAGCAGGCACTGCCTGCCAAAACATGCTGTTAACTGCAGAAAGGGCAGTGACTTAGAAGGGACTTGGCTGAAAAGCGAAATCACTGAACAGAATTAATTCTGTTCTAGCTCAGACCAGGACACCATTTCCTCACTGCTCCAAAGGAACTCTCCCGGGGCAGGAGAGCGGCTGGTGGCGGACCCAGCCCGCCCATGCCTGCAGGGCCGTGCCGAGTGCGGGACCGGCAAGCTCCCGGCACTCAGCACTCACCTCCCGCGCGAGCGCCTAACATGTTCCTGGCATGCGAGGCCAGGGGAGATGCAGTGAGGAGCGGGGCACTTTTCCAGCAGTTCTTCCGCCGAGAGAGCCAGTGGCACGGCGCGGCTCCGCAGCCCGCCGCTCTCCTCAGCTTCCCCGAGCAGCCCGACCGCCATGCAGCGAGGCAGGGTAAGCGGCTGCGGGCTAGGGACCGGGGAGAGGGGCAGCGTCGTGCCGGTCCGGTGTGGGACGGCGGCGCGGGGTGGCGGCCGCGGCCGATCGCAGCCCCGCTGACAGCGGCGTCCTCGCAGGTGCTGGCGGCGCTGCTGTGCGCCGCGCTGCTCCCGCTCCGCCCGGACGCCGCCAAGGCGCCCAAGCGGCCCGCGCGGACTCGGAGCTGCGGCGAGCGACCCGAGGAGCTGCTGGAGCAGCTGTACGGGCGCCTGGCTGCGGGCATGCTCAGCGCCTTCCACCACACCCTGCAGCCCGAGCCTCCGGGCCGCCAGCACAACGCCAGCTGCCCCGCCGGGGGCCGGCCCGGCGGCGACAGAAAGTTTCGGCTCCCCGTCAACCTGCGCAGCGCCTCGCCGTGGG